>AZGY01000032.1:9316-127677 GCA_001636675.1 Moelleriella libera RCEF 2490 | reverse complement strand
GGGGGGCAGCCACAATGCAGGCACGCAAGCACCAGCCCGTGGGTTAAACGGCACTCTAGACGTTTCAATTCCGTTTCCTGCCAACAAGTCATGCCGGCCCAGCACCAGTCCATCCATCCATCCATCACGACGGCCAACCGTGTATTCATGAACCATTGTCTCCTGATTCGTCCCGGCGTGGCCGTTTCGCGCTTGTCCTCGCCATTTGGCCGTCTTCGAAACAAACCTCCCAACTCCCTTGCCTCATCACCTCTGTAGGGCGGTTCGTTCGAGTTTCAGTTCGGCTTCAGATCTTGGCGAGCCCAGTTTGTGGGGGGCCTGCTTCCCCCGTCCGCGTCACAGGTTATCCTTGGTGTCTGGCTGCTGGTTGGACAGAAGGTGCTGTTTGGGCGCGGCTTGGTCCATCTTGGCGTACCGTGCGGCGCCCAGAGCAAACAGAAAACAATGCGTTTAATATAAAGCCCTGAAAGAGGCCCTTATTTCTTTTCCTATGTGGAAATTAGGAGTCCTGCGTATATTCATGCCCAAACGTTCCTTTACCGCTGCATGAGAGTTGTTCCTCTTAAACACATCGTCTCTCTGCATTTCTTTTCTGTCTTTTGCACCCCGTCTCTTGTTGTTGTTCCTTGCGCCGCGCCTAGAGCTCAACCTGCGGGTGTCGGGTGCCTGTCGCCAGCCGGCCAGCAGAAAAAAAAAGAAAGAAAATCGCCGGTCGATTAGTCAGAATGGTCACCAACACATCCATCGAGCTTTCGCTCCTGGAGCCTTCACGACGTCCACGGTCCAGGCCGCTACCGCTACCGCTGCCACATCCTCGTCCGCGCCCTCGCCATCGACACAGCTCAATCAGTTCTTCTACCTGCTCATCTCCCGACGGCCGTGCTCCCCTCACAGAAGCTCTTTCCCGAAGAGACAGCCTTGCTGCGCTCTGGCCCACAACGAGAACGACCGATTGCGAGCAGCAAACGCCATCTGCCGCCGCCAATGCGCGACGCATGACCTCGGCAGAGCGCGACAAATTCGCCGAACAAGTTTGGCGAGAATTCTGGTGAAGGGAACCTTACAGAAAGAGTAACTCTCAGGGACAGGAAGAGATCACAGGGTTAAAAACCGGGAGCTTCTCCACGGCATGGCCCCCCAGTGGACGAGGCCGGAGAAATTCAAACGCGGTGTGTGGTCCGTCGCTGTGGCGGCTGTCATATGTGTAGGAGCCATCACGGGCGCGCAGCTCAAGACGGACAAGCAAAAGAAAGAGGTACATACGGTCTTCTCTCGTTGGTGGATTTTGGAGGCGCATCTAGGCTTCTGCTGACACAGCGTCAAATCAGGCAATCAAGCAATTCAGATCAACATCGCCGGCGGACCAAATCGCCGTCTTGGAGGCACAAAAAGATCATTTGCTGCAGCACAAAGCCGCTGTACAAAGAAAACTGGACTTGTTCAAGGAGCGCGTGCAAGAACGCGAGAATAGCGGGAAATGATGCAATGAGAGACTTTTTGGCATATGTTTTTTACGCCATGATGCGCAGCTAGAGAGCGTATAGAATTAGATACCCCCTTATTGACGATACTCAATGACACATGCTTCGACGTCATACCTTCCTCTTATGTCTTCCTCTCCATGCCTCTAAGCCAATCAGGCCAGTTATTTCTATTTCCGTCATGTTCACCTTCGTCAGACCACCAAGACTTTTTTTTTTTTTTTTTTTTTTGCCTGCAATTAGGGCACGGTGCCATCGGAAGACGGCAGCGGTACGGCCTTGTAGAGAAGGATCAGAGCCGAGTGCGACTCGCCCCCTCCAGCCAAACCCTCGATCTTGTCCACCGTCACCTCAGACACTTTCTCGTCATTAAACCACCACCACTTGCCATCTTCCGCCTCCGATTTCCCCGTCTTGGGATCGAGCGGTGCAGTCTTCTTGACGTATGCGGTGTAGTGACCGCTGTCGGCACTCGCACCTTGATGTGTCACTACACCACGGAGTTCGTATATGCCCGACTGGTTGACACCGTCGTCGTCGCGCAGCGTTGGGTCGATAAGTGCGTTGAGTTCTTTTTTGGCGGTCAGAAGGGCAGCATCTTTCTCGGCGTCAATCTCAGCGTCTGTTTTGTAGGTCTCGCCCATGACGACATCGCCGTCTGGAGTTGTCTGGGCCGTCTTCCCCTTGTCTCTGGCCTTCTTTTCTTTATCTGCAGGTAGGCCCGCGCCACCAGCAACATCACTCATGTCGCCATCAAGGGTCTTCTTGCGGCGCTTGCGCGCGCGTTCGATGTCTTCCTCCTCCTTTCTCACTTCACGCACCTTATCCCGCACAGGGACCAGGGCCTTCTTCAGCTCGTCGGAGCAAAATTCCACAATGTCCAGCTCTTGAGGGAATGTGACCTTTCGCATAATCTTGGCCTTCTTCTGCGTCTCGCGTTTCCAAAAGAATCTCATGAAATGAACGGTGAGATACTTCGGGGCTCGGGAGATCTGCGACTTTTTCGTGTACACAGCGTCCCTGCCCAGCAATTCCGATTTTTTTTCCAATTTCTCGCGTAGCGCGGCCAAAATTCCGTCGCGAAGGTGGTTTATTGTAGCATCGATATGGCAAACAAGTTTCTGAAACGGCGTATGGGACGTGACAGCTTGCTCGCCGCCATCGAGAGCTTCTTGCTCATCACACTCGAGAGTCGAGACGAGCTCCCCAGACATGTACTTGTCCACAAAGGAAGTCCTCTCACCTTTAACCTCGACCTTTCGTTTAATGTCCTGAACGAGATGGGTCCACGCCTCTTCGGCATCCTGCTGAGCATAGGCATTGTTTGACTTGGTTCTCTCGGCGAATTGAGGAAACGCCACCCGAAGAGCAGTGAGGAGTCCCATGGGAGGGAATGCTGCCTGCGTCTCGCTCATTTGCTTGTACAATGTGGACAGTTGAGCCGCCATGTCCGATGGGTTCGGGGCATCAGAAAGACTGGCCTTGTAGTCTCGTAGAGCCGGCTGGAGCTCCGTAATAGTTCTCAGCGTCTGCAAGCTAGCGTTGAGGTAGCACGTATTTCCAAGATTGACCAATCCTGCAGGTGTAGCTCCTGCTCGTTGCGCTTGTTCTGCTTCCGACATATCCTCCAGGAATTTTATCGGAGACTTGGGACGGACAAGTCCAGGACCCCCTTCAGGTTGACCAATCATCATGATGACCTGACCAGCCTTGAGGCCCACCGCACTCAGATCGTCGCTGTCTTTCAGCAGGCCGCCCTTGATGAGGACTTTTTGGCGAGCCGGTTCGACATTTGTCAGGCTGAAGAGCTGAAGCTTGAAGTCCTCGCCAGTCGACTCAGGTTCAATCTCCACATCGTATTTCTTGCCCTTGTGCTTCACAATGACTGGCGTTTGATGTGTTAGCACTCCGATGCGCCAACAGCTTTCGGATCGTGAGTGGAGGGGGCAAACCAACCCGTATTTGATGCCATGATCGCTACACTTGACAGGCTGTCGACTTATCGGAAGGGAAGCAGCCTGGTAAATCTCCTTCTATACTCAACGGCAAGCGTATAATATCGTGAAGGACTGCAGATGGGAATACCAATGTGTAAAGATGTTAGAGGATGGAGCGGTACGACCAGCAGAGCTTGAATTTGTTTGCAGTGCGTCACCACGCTGGTACCTGGCAGCAGCTGCGTTAGCGGGGAGCGGGACCCACCCAAATCTCAATCAAGCCCAACACTTAAGGACGGAGTGGCATTCAGATGGGAGGGAAGTTGCAATGCATTGCGGCCCAGGATCCCATTTGTAAGTATGCCTTCTACCTGAACAAATCCGCGAGATCATTTCAACTATTGTCGCCTTGCCCCGGTCTCTGAAGCCGGGTAAGATGGTTCTGCTTCAAGACTGTGATAAGTTAGGCCACGTGCCCACGCTTTATTCGGACAAGAGCATGGTGGCCGTGGCGTAGAGCTACCCTAGATGCTGGCTGATATCACGGGAGAGCAAATTTTGGAAATTATGGACTCTTGAGCTTTGAGTTGAGGGCAATGACGAACCTGGATAGCGAACTACCACACTCTCTCGGTTTCATTCACGCCTATGGTGCACACAAAAACCCATGTCAGGCCATGTTCGTTTTTGTTTGAAGCGACGCGCGCCCATACTCACAGGACTTTGATATTAGACAACATTCCTGATTCATTGACTTGAATCAGCATTCTGAAAGTAATGTTCTGGAGGGCGCATGGACGAGCAATGCAGCTAGCTGCTGAGTGCTCTTCCTTGCAACGGCCGGCCAGTACGGTAGGCTGGGTCACGTGAGACGTACTTTCCCTCTCTGACTTGCCATGGCCCCACGAAGCAACGTCAGACAGGCCTTTTGAGCAAGTGCAGGTGCAGGACCCCGCCGAGCTGCTCCTGCCCGCGGTTGCCGTCGATTCAGGACAGGAGTCAGGACTGCACGCCCCTCAGACCCGGGCTTCTTAACTCATTCAGAAATGGTAAGTACAAAGCGATACTCTGAATATGTCGATCAAGAAAGGATTAGCTGAAGCGCTGGCCGATATCAGTCTCAATCTCTACGGCCCTACCTCCAGTGCGTGCGCAGCAGCTTGACTGCTGCTCTGACGCTGTCCAACTTTGCCTCGCAAACGGCCGAAAGACACAATGTTCCCGAAATTGAAGCTCAGACATCACCCGAAGTCCTTCTGACCCCTCTGACCATTGCAAGGAATGAGAATGAGCGGGTCCTCATTGAGCCGAGCATCAACTCGATTCGAATCAGCATCAAGATCAAGCAAGCTGACGAGATCGAACACATTCTCGTCCACAAGTTCACGAGGTTCTTGACACAAAGAGCGGAGTCATTCTTCATCCTCCGAAGAAAACCGATCAAAGTACATATTCGCTTGATGTTTGGTGGAAACTTGGTGATTACGTTCTAACACCTGGTTCAGGGATACGATATTTCCTTCTTGATTACAAATTTTCACACAGACGAAATGCTCAAACACAAACTGGTGGATTTCATCATCCAATTCATGGAAGATGTCGACAAAGAGATTTCAGAGATGAAACTTTTCGTATGAACCAGAACTGTCGCCCACGAAGCTTTCCAAAATGCTGACCATGTTAGTTAAACGCGAGGGCACGATTCGTCGCAGAATCATTTTTGACTCCCGTAAGTTGATCAGTCGTCGAACTTGAGTTTGTGTGCTAACCTGTTGAAGTTTGACTGACCGGCGGGGGAGCACAAGAAAGGCGTGGTATGGCTTTGTGAAGGATAGGGATTCAATACCTGTAGGGTTTATTTGAAGTATATGGCAGTTCCGACAAACTTGTCAATCTCTGCCCGAGACGGATCACCGAACGGCATCATGGAATGGATGGAATTACGCTGCGAGGACGGTAGCGAAAATGGAAGCCAATTTGACAAACACTGCATTGACGCAGATTTCGAAAGACGCTCGTTTGGCGAATGATGAACTCGACAGTGCATCGAGTATATTGATCAGGATACAAAAAGGAAAGATAACGCCTATTGTCTCACTGACTTGTCTGCTTATAGTGATTCGATGGTGAGTTGACTCTGACAAGCGGCATCCCAACCTCTCTACTGGCCACAGTGCTGGCTCCAACCCGCGGCACAGTCAGCATTGCGGCTGCCCAAGAAGTCATCATTCGTGGAATTGCAGAGCCCACGAAGCGCGTTGCGCACTGTGTTTTCCGCCTTCTCCTCTCGCCTTCACCGTAATTCAAGGTTCTGGGCGTGCAGCTGGCCACCAGCTGCACAACACTCGCGGCGGTGCCGGCTCTCCACTTTGAACGATCTCAACGATTCGAACATGCTGAACGATTTGCTACCAGTCATATTCCTTGATCTAGCAGAACTCTTTGATCACTCGCACATCAAGCTTCCGTATATACAGGCTGCGTCCCTACAGACCGACCTCGCCGCCTGCACGCCAATTACATCACCTGGCTGTTCATGAGAATGCATCGAACAACGACTTTGGATCCCCAATCGGCTGTTTGGGTGCCCATGAAGACAAAAACCTCGACTGATAGTAGCGAGGTAAGAGGACGCTCCATCGGCTGGATTTCTGTCAACTGATTTAACCGTATTTCTCAGAAGTCAAGTAGCTCAAGTGGCCAGCGGACCAACGAGTCCGAACAAACGTTTTCCGCAAACACGAGCTTCACAGGAACGTTCGATGGCCCTTCCGCTCTAGATCTCTTGACAGATGCACTGCGCCGTGGCAATGAGGATCCAGAGGCGGCTTCTTAGAATGGAGCCAGTCCTCAGGCTACTCGTTCAAGTGGTCTGCATAGTGCTGTTGGTCAATACGAAGAGAAGCGCAAGGCGCTGTCTTCAGGACCAAGCGATTTTCGTGTTCCCATTGGACACGACGTCAAGTTGGCCCAGGAATCGCTTTCTTCAACTCCATTACCTGCTCATGGCACTGGCTTGCCAGGCAGCCACTCTTATAAATCTATTTCCGGTCTAATGAGCCCTGATTCTGTCGGCAGATGCGGCAAGAATGTAGATTACGATGGTGGGCTGCTGAGCCCCAAGCATGGCCGCCCAGGCATTTTCACAGAACCTCGCAACTACGCCCCGCGAACTGCTGGGCTGCCTGTATTGGCGTCCAGCGAGCCGCCTCCCAAATTTAATCTATCAATGGCAGTCGCCAGTTCGAACGAGGAGTCTAGAGGAAATGTGGAAGATACCTTGTACGCTGATGCTCATTACGACCATCGATACTCGTCCTCGTCTGCTTTGGTCTCTTTCGCCTCGGATGGGAAGCAAATGCTACATGATCAGATTCGGTCCATGAGATCTGATCATCTTAATGGGCTGACAGCTACCAACACTGGTCTGCCGTCTTTCCATATCGCAATGCAGCCCGAAAACTTCCCCTTCCTCGAGGGCGCGAGGCAGGCTGTTCCTGTCAACTATGGAGTCGTCAAGTTGAAAAATGTAAGTTCTGCCGCAGGTCGACAATGTCCAGGACGATGGAGCTGAAAGTGGATGGCAGATTCCCTTTGCAACACGAAGATCGGAGGTCATTGCTTTCCTGGGCCGTAATTCAAAAATTCTCAATGACTCGGACGAACCTGTCCACATCATCATGGAGCGAGTCACAAGCAAAACTATGGATGCGTACGTGGAATTTATGACGCTCGATGATGCTAACAAAGCGGTGGAGAAGCACCATCATCACATTATGAATGGAAGAGTGAGTCGCCTCGGCGACCGGCCGGTTGACGTTGAACTATCAAGCCAAGAGAGTTTGATGAAAGACCTCTTTCCACTGGCAAAAGGTGTCACTTGGCACGGAATGACGCCAAAGTTCAATCACCACAAGCTTGATGAGCCGTGGGAGAACTTCAAAGGCTTCGTCTCGGAAGAGGAAATGGTGATGCTTGTCAAACATGTTGAGGTGCCACATCGCGTAAGTTATACTGGTGTCCTACCGACCGACCTGGACTGAGTTGCTGTGCGCAGTCGCCTTTCTCCAAGGATTGTCCACAGCGACCGTATGAATGCTTGATCAGCACGATCAAGAAGTTTCCGTGGTATGCTACTGACCGCATCACCATCAGCCAGCGACGTGCTATTTTTCGCGCAACTTGTGAGTTGGCTCGATTGCTTCTGCGCAGCATTCAAAAGCAAGACGACTCTGTCAATTTGACCAGACAGCTTTATCGGCGGCTGGTCAATTGTGCCATGCGATGTCCAGGCTTTACGCCACTCATGAAAGATGACATTGCCTTTCTAGCCACTCTTTCTGACTTGGAAGGACGTGGCTTCAACCAGCCGCGCTTTGCGAGCTGTTGGCGTCACCAGTACAGTATTGCTCCCAAGGCTGGTATACCACTTGATGTGCTTGAGGTAAGTGGTGCTCATGCTCGACCATTTGTCAGCCACTTGGCTCATTCCTGCCAGTGGTACATTGCAATCGTACGCGAGCAGACGCAGCGCGACATGATGGCCCGACCACACTCTGAGCGCACGATGCTGCAGGAACAAGGTGCAGGAACGGACATGTATTGGGGATACTTTTGGGCTGAAATTGGCTACGTTTTTGGTCCCTCATTCGACCAATTGACCTTGTCTCAGGCTGCCCACGCCGAGTTTTCGGCTGTCGAGCGCATCCTCGCACGCGCCCTAGGGTCTGCGCAACGGCTCTCGTGAGTGACGAAGATATGGTTAAAAGCCTGTGAGACAAAGTTTGCTGAAGGACCAGCGACCAAGAATCGGGCGCGGGAGAGCGTGTGCTCTTCGGCTGCTGCTGGCTGCTATTGCTTGTTTCTAGTAGGATCCCTCGTACGGCGGGTCATCTGTGCACAAAGAAAGACGCGGTGGTTCATGCTGGGTCAGATCGGGTTCAGAATCGAGGAGTTATGCTATCAACGTTTTGGGTCAAGTATTGGCAGGGCCCACCAGGTTTTTCGGCCCGTGGTTGGGTTTTCGGTTATGGATCGTGCCTTCTCCGAATTTCGAGGCAGATTTGCGGCGCGAAGGGGGGAATTGGCTCACTCTAGACATGAATATTAATGCCGCTGCAGACCAGAAATGGATGAAATGGACATTGCCAGCTGCTGCGTCTCTAAAGCCTCGGGCGTTTTTCTATCTCCTCCCGGGACGGGCGAGTTCAGGAAGGGCAAAAAAGAAGGCGATGGTCAGAGTCACAACGACTGGGGCTTTGTGATGCGTGCGACATTGTTTGGTGGTGTACACGACGGACTGTATGTTGTGTGGCGCATGGTGTGGCCTGGGCCGGATTGGCTCCAAGCTCCGTACGGGTACTCCGCACCCCTACCAGGTCGTTGGTGAGTCGGCATTGGTCAGAGCCAGTAGCAAATGCCGCGAGGCCCACCGACCCCTGGAAGCTGCTGTCAAATCTCCGCCCCACTGGAGCTTCGTCAACAACGGCTCACCTTTTTGTTCTTCTTTTTTTTTGCTGTTGCTGGGTGTTGATCATCATCTTGGATTTTCACAAGTCGATCTCATCGCTTGGTCCTGCTACTACGTCGGAGAAGCACTCGTAATCGATATCCATCCACATCTGCATTTACAGATCTTTTGTTGTCTGCTATTATTGGCCGATACGCAAGACGCCATTTTTCTTCAAGTGAGCTGTCCATTTTAAGACTCTGGCCTCCTCAAAACTGTCTAAGCAGTCCTTCGTTGACCAAGTCGTAAAAAAAAAAATGTCCGCTCAACAAAGCACTGGCCCTGCCCAGGCCCAAGCTGTCACTGCCCCTGCAGTTTCCGCAGCTTCCGCGGAAGCGCCTGCCGCCGCCGAAACACCTCTCACCAAGTTGACTGCTCGTCTCGCGGAAGTCACCCAAAAGGCAGGCTACAATGAGATGTGGGGCGTCGAACTCTCGCCCTCGAGCCACGCTCCCACGCAGGTGATTCTACTCAAGTTTCTGAGGGCTAACAACAACGATGTCGCGGCTGCGGAGAAGCAGCTCGCATCTGCTCTGGAGTGGCGCAAGAAGATGCAGCCCACCAAGCTCGTGACGGAAGCGTTTGATGGCAAGAAATTCGGTGACTTGGGCTTTGTCACCGTCCACAAGGATGCGGCGGGCAATGAGACGGTCATTACCTGGAACATCTACGGCGCCGTCAAGGACAACAAGGCCACGTTTGGCAATGTTGAAGAGTGAGTGATTGGCCGTGATTTGGGCGCGTTTGCGACGTCGTCTGGATCCACTGACAAGGCAACGCAGGTTCATTCGCTGGCGCGCCGCCCTCATGGAGCTCGGCGTCCAAAAGCTTCGCCTCAGGGAAATCAAGGAGCCCCTCGCGGAAGATGCTCAAGACACTTATCAAATGCTTCAGGTTCATGACTATTTGTCCGTCAGCTTCTTTCGCATGGACCCAGCCGTCAAAGCGGCCAGCAAGCAGACTATTGAGACCTTCTCCATGGCATACCCTGAGCTGCTGGCCCACAAGTATTTCGTAAACGTGCCCGCCATCATGGGCTGGATGTTTGGCGTCATGAAGCTGTTTCTCGCTCCGACCACTCTGCGCAAATTCCACCCCATGGCTTCTGGCGCGACCCTCTCCACAGAATTGAAGAGCATCTCTTCGTCGCTCCCCAAGGAATACGGAGGCCAGGGGCCCAGCGTAAAAGAAGGCGAGACGCTCAAACTCATCACCCAAGAGTCCAAGACGGCAGAGACGAAGGTAGAGACTGCTGCCGCCGCTGTAGCTGCTCCTGCTGTCGCTCCTGTCGAGACCAAACCGGTCGAACCTGCAGCTGCCAAACCGGCAGCCGTTAAGGCGAAGTCATCTGTTCCCGACCCACCTGTCGCGGACGAGGCCATCAAAGACGACAGTCAAGTCCGAGCCGCGCCGGGAGAGACTGGAAACAAGGAAGCCACGACATAAGGCGCAGCAACCTCGCTGGCGACTCGCGACGCGCTCTCGAGTCAACGCTCATGTTGTGACCTGGTCGCATGAGCCATTCTTTTCGTTTGTTCCGTGTTATGCGAGGTGGAAGACGACCGCGTGATGAATGTGTTTAGGCGAAGACAATACCCCCCTCCTCATCTTTTGCACGCAGACGATGAACGAGATTCTGATGCGAGATGATTTGCGTATATATGGCACCTGGCCAAGACCTTGAGGTGCGAGCCTCCACAGACGAGATGGGCTCCTTCACCAGCCCGCGGGGCCTTGGTCGCCAGGTTTGACTGGCGGCGCATGGATGACTTCGTGTTCAAGGGGATAGCGTTCTGCTCCTTTTTGTCATTTGTTACCACGAACTAGCAATTTGTAACGTAGCTCTTGGGTCACCCCCCAACCCAGCATTTTGCATTGTTGCTGGATCAATGCAGGAAGACAGTATATCGTAGTCGAGATGGTGTTTCGCCGGCCACACCCAGTCACGAGAACTGTAGTGCGATCCCATTTCGCCCGCGCAACGCGGCTTATTACAGATAGCTATCAGGTGAATTGCTGATCCCTAGTCGAATGCTGATGGACTGGGCAGGGGCGCTGAGCCGGCCTACGTCTCATGACGCAAGATGTTGCTATCGCATATAGAGCCGGCCCATCCGGTGCAAACCTGGCTTCTCTCGCGGGCTGACAACACGGCCGGGCCACCTTTTTTTTTTGGCTCCAATCTCACCAAGCTTCTAGGACCGGGCGGCAACTTACAAGATGACGCCGGGCGTATATTGACGGACTGGCAGGCGGCCAGAGGCATCAAGTTTACATCAACGGTAGGCCGGGTGGCGCACATGGACCCAATTATGGTCTTCTCTGGAATCACAGCGTCCACCACGTGTTGGCCAGCCGTGTTAAGAAACACTCAAGGCTGGTTGGCCATTCACGGGAAGCGCTACGTAGGACCGCCATCTTGTCGCAGTGTCCTTCCTGTGCAGAGACTGTCACACTGCGAATTGTAAATCACGAGTGCCTCGAGTCGGTCAGGATTTGGATGCTGAAACAGAGTGAGACACGCGCATGGCATAGCAATGACACCTCCTTCTCCTGCTTTCTCTTGACCTCTCTTGCCTGCACCCGGCCAATCACTCTGCCGCGCTCTCTCTCCCTCTCTCTCTCGTCTTGCCAGCCGAGAATTTTTTTTTAAGGTTCATCTCTCTCGCGCTTTCACGGGGTGCAACTTAGTTGGTCTTGAAACTCAGGGCACGGAGACGTCTGCAATTAGGGCACAGGTTCTCACCCAACGCTTACTCTTGGTCCTGGCCTTGTCTTCTTGGCGTCAACGCGCGGAGCCACGTAATAAGCAGGCGAGTCGTTCGTTGGTCATTGCTGACGAGCAAAACGAGACGCGAAGCAGATACCAGGAGGAGACCTTGTATCCTTGATCGTTCCTCTCGAGCAAAGGGAAAGGAAGACGATACGGACACAGGTAGAGAGCAGGGGAGAGGGAAAAAAACTTCGAAGACTGAAGGTATACACAACACGGTTTGGAGCACAGGCACCTAAGGCGCAGCTCCATTAATCAAGTCGGTCCCTCCCTGGCCAAGCGCGTTTGTTGCCAATACCCGCCACCACCACCACCACCACCACCGTTCTCACCTCCTCCTTCGAATCCCCCCTCCGTTTCTTCCAACCTCACTTCTTCTTCCCAGGGGAAAAAAAAAAAATTTAACCACCCTCCCGCGCCAACGCCTGCGTCTTGCTCCCTCAGTGGCCGCTCTTGCTGCCGGCAGAGCCCCGTCGACGTGGCAAACGCCTATGCGTGCTTCGTTTCCTTGAGCTATTGCCATGTCTCTGTTCGTCGACAACCTCTTCTCAGGTCCTGCGACCGACACCTCGTCAACCCCCGCATCCTTGGGCTCGACTCCGCCCACCACTGTTGCCGACACGGACAGTCAGCTGTCGGACACGTCAAAACACGATGTCATCACGGTCGCCTCCGATGCCATCCATGCCGCCCCTCTCGAGGCTCAGGAGCCAACGCCTTCGCAGTCGCCGCCTCCCAGCCGCCGACCCAAGCGGGCACGCATGTCGGAGCCTGTTTACAACCTCGCGAGATTGAGTGGGACGCATCATCATGGGAAACGACGCGCAAAGGGCGACATTGTGGTGGAAAGACGTCGCCGAACCATTTCCGGAGATACTTTGGTGGGCAGCATCGAGGTGGCTGGAGACGGAGGCAAGACCCAAGAACAAGGCAGCGACGCGTCAATTTCACAATGGTCGTCTCCCGGCCTCAACACGCCACGGACCCGTCGTCAGGCCCAAATTGCCTCACCTCGCGCCACGCGCTTGTCTTCACGTTTGACGGGCGTCTCGTCATTCGCAGCGACTCTGTCCAACATAACCAAAAAAGGCCGCAGGACAATTAAGAAGGGGACCACCAAGATGTCGCGCGAGCTCAGGCGCCTACAAGATACAAATGAGTTCTCTGGCGTCGAAGACCGCCCCGTCTTGCATACCGTCTGGTCGAATGGAAAATACGTCGATCCCAACGCGCCGGCTCCGGAGCCGGCCCGCAAACGTGCCAAGGTTTCCGAACAACCAAAGGTTGAGGCATCGGATGAGGAGGAAGAGGAACCCATTGATGCAACTCAGCCGAGACGGGCCAAAAAATATCTTGTCAAGGGCTTGTATGCCGGTCAAGACATGCCATCGGACGTTCTCAAGGGTCTCACCATGGCCGAGAAGAAGAAGCTCGCCAATCTCCCAGAATTCGCACGCAACAGTCGCGTCAATAAGGTCATGCCGTCTCCCATATACCTCGGACTCCGAATGCTCATCGCCGGTCGGGACTTCAAACTCCCGTTCAACGTTTGCAACCCAATGCCGCCAGGCCAGCCGAAGCCGGATGAATGGAAGAAGATGACAAAGAGTATGGCCGAAACCCGTTCCCGGTTCTTTGTCGCGTACATCTGGAAAGACATGATTATGGGCTCGTGACGCGCTTTTGCTAATAGTTCTCACCCTGACAGACCGATTCATTGGCGATTCCAAGGACTACTGGCGCAAGATGCCCCATTTGCACGATTTGTCCAAATGCGTGTGCAAGCCAGACGACGGGTGCGGCGACAACTGCCAAAACAGAATCATGCTGTACGAGTGTGATGCCGGCAACTGCAACGTGGGCAAGGAACTGTGCACAAACCGCTCGTTTGCCGACCTGGCAGCCCGTCGTGCCAAAGGCGGCAAGTATCGAGTCGGTGTGGAAGTCATCAAGACGTCGGACCGTGGGTACGGCGTTCGCAGCAACCGCTGCTTTAAGCCAAATCAGATCATCATGGAGTACACGGGGGAGATCATCACCGAGGAAGAATGCGAGCGCCGCATGAATGAAGAATACAAGAATAATGAGGTGAGCTACCGTTGGCTGCCCAGGGCACGAGTCGTGACAGAGAAGCAAGGACTGACGACGACCACGCAGTGCTACTATCTGATGAGCTTTGACCAAAACATGATCATTGATGCGACGACGGGCAGCATCGCCCGGTTCGTCAATCACAGCTGCAACCCGAATTGTCGGATGATCAAGTGGATCGTGTCTGGACAGCCCAGGATGGCCCTCTTCGCGGGCGATCGGCCCATCATGACGGGCGATGAGCTGACGTATGACTACAACTTCGATCCCTTCTCGGCAAAGAACGTGCAGAGCTGCCTCTGCGGCGAGAGCAACTGCCGCGGCGTCCTGGGACCCAAATCTCGTGACGTGAAGCCCGCCAAGGCGGATCTGAACAAGGTGGTCAAGGCAGCGGTCAAGGCCGGGAAAAGGAAGCTGAAGGAGCTTGTCGGTGACGAAGAGGCCGAGGGCGGCAAGGCCAAGAAGCGCAAGCTTGTGCCTGCCAAGGCCGCGAGTCGCTCCATCTCCAAGGCAAGCCTCCAAGCCGCCAAGGGCGCCGCGTCGGCGGTCAAGAAGGGCATGACGTCTCTCGGTCTCAAGGGGAAGAAGACGACTGCGCGTGCCAAGGCTTTGCCGGTCGTCATCCGCGGCCGAGCCATCACCACCACTGCCACCAACACCGGAGCCGTGGTCAAGAAGACGAGCTCGTCCAAAGTGGTCAAGAAGAACGCGTCGGGGGCGCGTCTTAAACAGGTCTCGTCCCGGGCGTCGAGCATGACCATTGTTGCCCTGACGGACGAGAAGGCCAAGCCGGTCAAGAAGGTCAAGGGCTCGCCGGTGTCGAGCAAGAAGGGCAAGAGCTCGCCAACATCTGTAAAGAAGGCCAAGGCTTCGCCGGCGTTGGGCAAAAAGAGCAAGGGCTCGCCAACGTCTGTGCAGAGGGCCAAGAGATCTCCAGCATCAGCCAAGCAGAGCAAGGGATCCCCCGCCTCTGGCAAGCGCATCGTCGTCATGACTTCGAAGGCCCAGGCGGCTGTGAAGGGCAAGGCAACGCCAGCTTCCAGCAAGCGCACTGTGGTCACGCCCTCCAAGGTCAAGCCGGTGCAGAAGGGCGCACGATGGCCGGCATCGACGACAAAGGCTAAAGGCCTCGCTGTCCCGAGCGGGAAGCGCATCGTGGTCTTGTCCTCCAAGGCCAAGGCTGCTCGACAAGACAACGGGCCGCCGGCCGCCAGCCAGCACAGCACCGTCGCCACGCCCACTCAACTATCGAGAACATCGAGCGGCAACGGCTCGCCGCGCCGTATTATTAAACTCTCGCCCAAGGCCAAGGCGAATGCCGTGATTCGTCTCGTGCGCGAGTAGCCTGCGGTGCGCAGGAACGTGTCGTGGATTCGACGATGATTGCCGCCACGGGAGACTCTCAATAATGTCCGCCAGGCGATTAGCAATATCGACTTTCTTTTCTCTTTTATGGATCATGCGATGATACTTTATATGGTTTTTGGGCCATTTGTCCAGCCACCCGACAGTGCTGGGAGATGTCATGAACGGACAAGAACCGCCGCTCCGAATGATTGCTCAGCTAAACGTCGACACACGTCGGGCTCATTTTTTGGCATGGTCTGCCGTGCCGGGACACTTATCTCGCCATCCGACAGCCATCTGACCATGGATTCTCTGCTTTGATGCGACATATATCTGTGCCGACGTTGAGGTCTGGCACCCACTGTGCCGTGCTGACTATGCAGCAGGTGCATGCTGCGCTGCGTGAACCGACCGTTTCTGTTGATATTTGTTCAAAGTTGCCGTTTCTTCCAAAGGGACACGATTTATGTATCTGGTCGGAGGTGTACTATTGCCGTCCTTTTGCGAAGTCGGGAGCAGGGGGGCTCAGATTCAGAGGGAGGGGGAAGCCAAGAACTGTTCAACTACTTGTTTTTGACTTATTGCCAATTGTGTTCTTCTATTCTGCGTCTGCAATGTTGTTCTTCCCTCGCCTCCTTCCCTTCCCTTGCCCAGGCGGACGTGTGTGTACGATAGGCTGGAAGCTGTTTCCTTTTTTTTTTTTTTTCCTTTTTTTTCCTTTCCGTCCACGGTCTGTCTCTTTCTTGTCTGGTTTCTGCTGCGCGCGAGCGTCACGTCATGTTATGGACAGAAGGGGGAGGGGAAGAAGGGGGAGGGGAAGAAGGGGGAAGGGGGTTCTTTTGCTATTCTAGGACGCGTGCGCAGAAATACGATTTGCAAGTCAGAGATTGTGGTTTCCGCGGTGCACGACTCGACTCGACTCGTGAATGAGGTGACGGTTGTGGATTGCCAGAGACGTTACGGCACGTCGCGCGCGGATGTGGTATGATGCACTCTCTGCCTCCTTGTCCTGTGATCTGCTGGGCGGTAGTTGCTTTGCCCTACGGGCGCAACACATGGCTCCTCTATTTGCTGAGGCAGGGCGCTCGAATGCGCAAACGCCTGACGGGCTCCCACGTATGCATATGGCATGTGTAGCGGTCTTGTCGTTGCTGCTGCGCGCGTACGCACATATCTGCCAAGCGACGATGTGCGCGGGCGAGAGAGAGTAAAGTAAAGTAAGTAATCACAGCTGGACAGCCCTGCGCCTGTGCGATGCGGTACAGACATGGAGAGAAAGGGGCAGCCCAATAGCACGAGACATGACGCGATCTGTTTCCTACTCGTAGGCTGCTTTCTTGGCTTACATAGCTTTGCAATACAAGTCCTTTTTTTTTTTTTTTTCCCCTTGGCTGACGTGATGCGGTGTTCATCCAATCGATCAATCGTCAAACGGGCAGCTGTCGGCGCAAGCGAGCATGCGTCAAACCTCAGGAATCGAGCGCAGCGAGGGCAGCCCGCGGCAGGCAACCCCCGGTAGGGCCGCCGGAGGCAAATCACCAAAACGCTGGCCGCATTACACGTCGCAGGGAAGCTGATAGCGATGACAGCGACCCGCACGCCACCGCGACTTCACCTCTCTCGCGCGCACGTCACGGACCATTGGTTTTGCCTCTTGCGGCGCTGCGCTCGAAACTGCTGCTCTCGCTTCGCTGGTACGCGACATGGACCTCTGCATTTCTCGCTGTTCGCCTCCAGCAGCCCTACCGGGGGTCGCCTGCCGCGGGCTGCCCTCGCTGCGCTCGATTCCTTGCTGGCTTATACATCGATACTATTTCTCCCCTTGTCGAGAAAGTCAAGTGACCAGCGGAGCAATTTGTTCGCGCCCGGCGCGCTGACCTCGCTACAGTCGATTGACTACTCCCTCCATATATACCCCCCGCCCTGCGCACAAGCAAATCATGGACCAGCCGGACGGCCATGGTTCCTCCAGCGGGCTGGCCTCGCTGCGCTCGAGCTTGGCTTGTTAGTGGCTCGCGGTGATGACGGAATGGGCGTCTCGGCGAGCGAGCAGCAGCATTCATCCTGCAAAGTCACGGCCAAGCATCCCGATTTACGGAGAGAATTTGTGCCGATGGGCGGATGAAACGCAACGGAAAACAATGCTGTCAATGTTGACAGTCCCTAGATGCTGAAGATCACACAGGTACAAGAGAGATATCTACCTGGGCTTGTCCATATTATTTCGTTCCATTTTACTACCCAGTTCTGGTTCGAGGTATACTCCCCCTCCTACTTGAACCTGGACTTGAGGAAATAAAAGAGACCTGGTTGATATCGTGGTTGGACAAGTCGACCAAGGCACGTGGCCACGAACCGGTAAGACCGGCTCCCGCGCAGCACAGCATGCCGACACCGTCGACCCGAGACCACTGTACACCTGTCTAGCATAGCGCACCGGGGGGTGTCTGCAGTCATCTGGGCCTTCAAACCCTGTCCTGTCGGCTTCTAGCCACAAAATGCGACGAGCAAAGCGAAAGGAGAACCGAGCGAAGCGAGGCCGGCCCGCAAGAGGCAGAACCACACGTCTGGAAGAGTGAAAGATTACCGAGCCTGTGACACGCGGGGCGGGAGTGTGCAAAAGCAGTGCCCAGAAAGCAGACGGAGGAGAGGCGAGACGGCAGGAGCGCGTTTCGAAGTGCAGCGCATGGAAGACAACGGGGGAGCAGCTCGCCACGAATCGTCCGCCTCCGAAAGGAGAGACGACGCTTTTAAAGGTGGAACCAGCGACGTCACGCATAGACTGGTTTCAAAATAGAAAAAAAGAAAGAGAAAAAAGAGTTGAAGGTGGCCAGGGCACAGAAAGCCAACAGCTCGTGCTTGGGCCGGAAAGCAGGCATCGTCACCGAGAAGAAAAGGAAGCATCCTGTAAAAGACCCACGGCCCTGCCGGCGGGTTGGTGTCGACGGCCATGGCATGATTCGATGGCCCCGAGGTACAAAGTGTCCTTACACAAGTACTCTCCTTTACCCCCTTTTCCCACCTCGACTGAAATGGCCGACTCGGCCCAGTGCGGCCCCTTACTAGGCGAGACATGAAAGAGCAGCATGTCGGGGGGGTGAAATCGGCTCACCACATGACAAGTGTTACCTGCTCTTAACCAGCAGCGGACCCTTTGAATGACCACGCAGCCCATCAGACGCTACCATCCTTGTTCTCGTGCTGTCCGTATATGAGCCTGTCCAAGAGGCGTGGCCCAAGACGTTTGCCCCTCTTGGAAGACGTCGAATGCGACGCCAACCATGCAGGGCAGCTTGCGGGCCCAATGGCGCGGGCTGAATGCGGCTTCTGAGTCTTTGATGCCAGCTCTTTGCCTCCGGCGGCCCTACCGGGGGTCGCCTGCGGCGGGCCGTCCTCGCTTCGCTCGAGTCTGGAAGGTGGCGGGTGCATGCCCAGTCTGTGGCATGGAAAGGATGACGGAGTTTGGAGAAGATCCTTCTTCTGAACCCTTTTCTCTCTTCTTTTTTCTTTTCTTTTCTTCTTGCCAGAGTAAAACCACGCGAAAGAGCCCTCGTCATGAGCCGCCCGGGCTGCAGACAGGGGAGGAGAAACTTTTGCAAGAACTGTAAATTCGAATTCAGTTTCCTTTCCGTATGTATACATATGTTGAGTCTGCCACGCCGACCAGGGCAATGACAGCATGGGAGGGCGCAGACCAAATCAAGAGATGAGCGTGGCAGCACAGACAGTCGCTGTTGCTGCTTGTCGTCAGCGCGCGCTGCGCAGGAGTCAGATTCGGCGGAGAGGACGAGAGCCACACAACAAACGGATGCGTACATCACCCGTCTGCGGCAGGACCGCGAAACACGAATAGCACACGGCCAACACGGGCATCTGTGACGCGGGGAACAGCAGGCCCAAGACTCGAGCGCAGCGAGGCCCAGCCCGCCGCAAGCGATCCCCGGCAGGGCCGCCGGAGGCAAAATAGCCGTCCGGCTGAAAGCAAACAGGATAAGAAGAACGATTCATAAATCAAGCGCAGAGAGGCCAGCTCATGACAGGCAGCTCCCAATAGAGCCACCAGCGGCAAATCAGTTGTCCGGCTTCAGCAGTAAAAATAAGAAGATATGGCGTTAAATCGAGCGCAGCGAGGTCAGCCCGCGGCAGGCGACCCCCGGTAGGGCCGCCGGAGGCAAATACCGCGAGTGAATCTTGCAATGATCCACCAGGGCCCATGGAAAGAAAAAGGTAAAGCAGTGCTCAGTGGCGCTGGGAGCATTGACATGCCAGTCTGAGAGAGCTCGTACGCGCTTTACCCTCGTCTCAGAATCGAGGACCCAGGCGTGGCAGGACGTCAGCGTTGACGCGTGGGCGCCGTCCACCAGGACTCGAAAAGGGGCCTCTCGGCGCGTGTGTTCTGTGGTCGGTGTTGGCGATGGGCCGTATTGGCTGTGGCGGCGATGGAGTGGATGGAATCCGAGGACGACGGCGACGTGGAGGCGCATCTGATGCTGTCCGCGCTTGCGGGCGGTGCGTTTGCCATGAGTCCTAACGTGGCAGAGGCCTGCATGTGGGCAGGGAAGTCGGCAGCCATGCTGGCCTGGGGGGCACGTCCGGCCGACGCATCCGGGCTGCCAATGTTTTGGTGGTTGCTGATGACCGTTGCCATGTGGCCCAATGCGTGCCGCGAGGTCTCGTTGTCTCCCGAGAAAGCTAGGCGCCGCTGGACACGTCTCGGCTCTGCTGGCCCATCATCATCACCGTCTTCCTCCTCCTCCTCCTCCTCCTCCTCCTCCTCCTCCTCCTCCTGAGAGCGGAGGTCAGCATCAGCAACGTCCAATTGGCCATGAAATGTGCCGTTCGCATCGTCGAAATACGCATCAATCTCATTGTACGCATCAATCTCATTGTACGCATCAACCTCATTGTACGCATCGGAATGGCCCCGGATTGCCGGGACGCTGGGTCCGGTCGAAGAAGGGCCTGCGTTTTGTTCTCCCTTTGTCAGCACACGCGCAGCCATGTCATACGAAGGGATTAGCCATAGGGCCAGGACCTACCTTGAGGAGGCGACTGTGCAAAGTCGGGGTCCGACGATCGGTCGCTGGGTCCCACGGCGGATCTTCGAGCGAGCGGCTCCTGCGGCGGCTGTGCAACTCGCGGTGCTCGAGAGCCATCCGACTGACGTTTCCGTAGCCCCCGTCGACGGCCAAGACTCGCCGTTGCCTCGCGTTTCCTGGCTTTGGATTGCCTGGCCAGGAGAGGCTTGACAGCCTTCAGGTACCTCCGCATGAGCTCGGGGGTAAAATTAACAATGCGCTTGCCAAAGAGGTCAAACTTATCTTCGCGATCCCGGCCGACCTCGCCTTTGTGGGAACCATTGGCGTGCTTTGTGCAGGACGATTTGCTGCTAAAAAGCATGCCATGCATTCGGCAACAGAGCACGTAATGAACGTCTTCGTTGGAATAGGTTTGAGGCGCGCAGGCACAAATGACCCGACCGTCCCTATAGAGGTCGGCGAACTCAATTGTGTTGTCATTCGAGATCGGCGGGAGCCCGTACGTTTCCGGTTGCAGAAGTCGTCGAAGGCGCTCACTGGATAACTTCAAGGTGATGAGCCTCCCTCGGCCGCTCGCGGGCAAAGCAGAGTCGACGTCCGCATTGGTATCATTCTGAGGCAGGGCCGTCTCCCGGTGATCAGCGTCCTGATCGTCCTGCTCTGAGTTGAGCGCCGCAACAGGTCTTGGAGAGGATACGCCAGATCTCTGATGAAGCTGCCTTTGTGGAACGCTGAGCTCTTCGGGTTGCTCGGGCGCGGTGGTCGGCAACTGCGTCTGCAACAAGGGCCTTCTCATGTTCTCGTCGGTCGCGAGACTTTCTATGGCTTTGGCAAAGTGGTCTCCGCGCTTTAATACCTGCACCAGACGCGACCAATGTTCCCTCATGAGCTGGTCCTTATTTCTAAGATAATTTCGCTGAAGTTCGTAGCGCGCCTTTATGCTATCGCTGAGGCAACCCTGCAGCTCGTCCAGCTCGCTTAGCGCTGTATTATCACACACACGCTCGAGCTTATCCTCGAGCGCTCGAATCTCCAGATCAAGCCTCGAACGTTGTTTAGCATAGATTATGTCTGGAGGCTGGGCTCGGAATGCATAGAGTCCCTGTTGCAAGAGCGCCTCGAGCTGCTTTCTGCGGTCAAGAAAAATTCGCCTGAGGCAATCTTGCCGTGCTTGACTCCCCTCGTGACAGGACGTGACCGATAGCCTACAGACGCAGAGCCACGGCTGGTGATTAGAGAGGGGAATTTGAGCCTACAAGGACGACGGGGGATGACCAACAAGACTGACCAGCTTTCTTCCTGATCCATGTTCGAAGCAATTGTTTTGTTTGATGTTCAACAAGGGCTTGGGGCTTGGGGCGCGGATAGCAATGGTTGATTCAATTTTTTCCAGCATCAGAATGAGAAAGGCTTTATAGAACCTGAGAAATCCGTTCAAACTTTTGTTTTTGCAACTTTGCCGAATCGGTATGCCCGAGTTTCCTCTTCTCCCCGCCACCGTTTTTATGCCAAGATTGCACACACGCTGCAGTCTCATTAATGTCGATGCAACCCTGAAGAGACGCAGCTGTCATCTCGAGGCGCGCCACTGTAGAGAGCTGCTCTTGACAGCGGTGGGAAAAAACAGGAAAGTACCCCTGTAAAGATATGTACGCGCTGAGGCTTGGCCCACCGTCACGCCCCCAAACCAAGTTGGTAATGTAGAAACAATCTCCCAGCTCATTCTCCTGCTGCAGGGGAGATAAGCGCCGCACGCAAGCCATTGACCAACCACACTCCTGCAAGTGAAACAAAATATGTTGCTGTGCATAATCATCTCCGGGAAAATTTTTCTTCTAATGTGATGTGCAGATGGCGAGGTCGATATCTGTAATGCCAGCGTTGCATATTTTCCTGCACCCTTGGTTTTTTTTTTTTGACCTCGAAGGCTAAAGCGTTGACAGTTGACAGATGGATGGAAATCCTCGAATGAGTCGAAAGAGACGAGCACACTAACCGGTTCATGCAAAGCGGAAGGGAGGTGCGGACTGTCGGGGGTTTCCAAGTTCCCGCAGCCTTGTACGATGCTCGAATTCACTCTAACGTTTTCGTTGTAGGATCCCTGATTCCAAGTTGAAGGACCTCATAAGACATCGCTCTTTTATATAACTTTACAGGAGTCTTCACAGCCGTCAATACGTGGCCTGAACTGAAGCGTTTTAAACCCGCGCTGCGTGCCAATCCAACCCCCTACACCAGTCCTTGAAGGCCTATTTTTGGGCATACTCTCACGACAGCAACGGGCATAAGAGAACGTCAGGAACCATGCTGTCGAAGTAGACCTCCTGTCTCACAGTCACGAAGTTTCTTGTGCAGCATCACTTTGACGCTATTAAGACAGTAATGACAGGTTGGTATTGTAAACTCAAACGCTTAGGCCACTCAAAGCTTTCCGGGCGCGAGCCTCAAAATCTAATACTCTCTTGATACGTGAAGTGTAATCCATCTCTTAAACCCAAGAATTTGGTAAGGAGCTCAAACCCTCGAGATGTCAAAGTATCGAATGCGCGCATGAGAGGTAAAAGTCAAAGGTCAGTGAGAGGAAAGATGGCCATGCGAGACCTTTTCCGCCGACGCTCAAATTGTGGTTTTCCAGAATCGATGGATGGTGCTGTTGATGGCTTTCCATTTGGCAACTGAGTATTCTTGTCGGGTTCAGCGTCTTGACCAAGGCGCTTAGTGAGCTAGCCTAAGCGTGAGAGGAAATCGAATCCTTGCTTAGGGAGCAAAAGCTACAGCGCGCATGACTGCAATTGTGCCCCAAACAGGCTGGAGTCGTAGAGACGAGAAATGGCCCGTCACCACATTTATGGCACGTCCAGCTATACAGCGTAGTATAGTGGTACGCCAGGTGGTCTTCGTTATCCGTTTGGCCTGCAGGAGCCGTGGTGACGGGGATCGACGCAAGATAAGTCGAAGCGCAAAAGTTTGGAGACATCTGAGAAGACATTTTTGGAAGTTGAGCTCCTTTTGGAACTGGTTCTTGACGTTGAGTCTTTTGGTGATTTTGCTTATTGTATAACGTTCTGTTGGTTTTGCTGCTGATGCTGCGACACTGTGCTCCTTTGTGATAGCTTTGGTTGTCCGGCAAGATAAACAAGACTTGAATTGAAAGGGAGGTAGCAAGAATTTATACATGATGAAAAGCTCAGCACCACTCACCGGAAATCAAGCACGATTGGACGCCTCGGTGGCCATGTGAAGCAGGGCTGGTCCAAACAAAGAACAAAAAGAGACCGCACGCTTCTATTCCCGTGACTCCCGTGACTCTTCACAAGTCAACATCCCGCGAAACGCCGACGCAACGTGGCACTGTAGTTTCGGTGACCATGATATCACCGAGTAGCTGGGCAAGGATGAGAAACAGGTGACTCGGGGAAGGAAACGCATACGGCTGGCGCGTGACCGCATGGCCATCAAGCAGTATCAACGACACACACGACACAGCCGAGCAAGGAGTAGCGATTATCTCGATAACGGAGCCCAATGAGGTAACGCGTGACCTTTTCCGGCGAGCGGACAGCAAAAGTGCGTTTCGAAACGGTCACGTTTTTTCAGGTGAACTGCATAGCCGCCCTACAGAGGTGCGCAAACGGCCGGTCATGAACGGCGACCTCGGCGCTGCTAGACAAAGATTCAAAAACGCTAGCGGTCGAGAATCACAAATAGGAAGTGACCTTGCTGTTGTATCACAAAGTCCAACTCTTTAAGAGACATCCGAGGCCTTTTTGTCAGTTGAGAAACGACGAGGCTTCAGCGTGACAAGGAACACTTAGCTCCAGCCTTTCCCCCAAAAGGTAGACCGAGAAAGGGAAAGAAAAGAATTCGGAAGGGGACAAACGAAGAACAAGAGTCAGCAACGTTGTAGCGGTGATGGGCTTCTCAGGCGGCGAGGCGCAAGCCGGGATGGCAGTCAAAGTTCTACGGCAGCCTCGTTTTGTAAGGGGCTTGGAGACTGCTTGCCTTCTCAAGGCGCGTTGAATTGCTCGCGCAAGCACACACGTGAACATGAGTCTTGGACAGCCAAACTTTCAGCAACTCGGGGCTGAGCCAGCACAAAGTTCCCCCTCATGCGTCAGGTCTCCTGCGTTTGTGCAAAAGTGACGACATGGAGACACATCGAACGGTTTGCCGTGGGGCGGCTGCCGCCGCCGCTACCGGGGGGCGGAAAGGGGGCAGCATGTGAAAGAACAAGAAGCAGATCACTTCAGGGCTGCAAGGGCAAGCATGACGGGGTCGTGTCCGTCAGACAGAAGAGCAAGAACAACTCGACATTCCCTCATCTCGGTCTGTGGGTGGGTAAGGTAGGGATAGGTGAGCTGTGACGGAGGGAGCCCGGTTGCACGGTACCGAGGTGCCCAGCATGTTCCGTCAACTCATTGGAGCTGCTAATGTCCGAGGACAGTCAGAACTCTATGCGGTTGAATCGTATTGCTTATCCTCTTGGGCGTTGCAGTCCGAAATACCCACCGCGTCCGAGGATGACATCTCATAAGACGGACGACTGGACTTTGCGACGGCGAGTGTTGCAAGCTTGGCTGAACATTCGGCCATTGAGGCTCGCTTCGGCCATTGAGGCCTCGCTGGGGCATGGGCAACATGGCGGTCCCTTTTTTACTGAAACATCGGTGTCCGCTCGTAGTGAGGCTTATGCCAGCCGTTTTTTTCCTCATCAAGTGTACATGGTTGAGCCTCAATCTGCACCGCCTCAAACGAAGCCGCTAAAAAACGGATGTGGGGCCCCGAAGATGCAACCCCGTTTGAGTGGCTGAATCGGCCGTTGGTTCCCGTGACATGTGTGGCGCACCGTTTGTTTGACGAAATACGCGGCGGCCACCGTCATCCACCAATCGACGAGACGAGCGCCCTGCTTTCCTCGACTTCGACACACACACACACACACACACACACGCACACAGTCACAAACGCAAAGACAAAGAGGGTCCGGCATCGCAATGCGGCCATGGTGCCGAGCGTTCATGCTGGCGCGCGATGGTCAGCTCGTCTGACCCCGCCCGTCATAGTCGGCATTTTCGGGCTCGCCACCTACATCTTTGTTTACCGAATATGTGGTAAGTGAGAGCACATTCGCATGGTCGTGTTCCCTCTTTTTGACGGCGAACTTGATTCACCAAAGGAGAGGGGGGAGGGGGAAGAGAAAAAAAGAAAAGACCCCGAGGAGACGGGGTTTTGAAAAGGGTAAAGAGAAAGTGAAGAAAAAGGGGGAAAAAAGGGATCACAAAGAACCACATCCACTGACGCAAAACTCCCTCTCCGCTCTTCTTCCCACGCAGTGCGATTCTTCATTCGAGAAAGGCGCAGAGATGGCCTCGTCATTGGACTTCTTGTCCTCTACGGACTGCTCATCGTTCTGACCCTAGCCTCGTATGCGCGCGTCGTCTTGGCCATTCAACGCGATCCAGGCGTCGTCCCTCTGCTTCGACCGCGCGCCGCCGCTCCCGCACCAAAGGCGGAGAAGCAACGACAAGAGCCATGGTATGGACAAGGGTGGTGGCAGCCGCAGAGGCAGCGGCAGCAGCCGCGGCAGGGTCAAGGTGATCCGGAGAATCACCCCTGGACGCCTCCAGACCTCGATCCCGACAGTCCCGGTCTCGAAGCCTTTTACAGCAAAGACGTCTTCGCGTGCGAAGGCGACGGCCGTCCCAGGTGGTGCTCTAATTGTGCGCTGTGGAAGCCGGATCGTGCGCATCACTCGAGGGAACTGGGTTTCTGCATCCGCAAGATGGACCATTTCTGTCCATGGGTGGGCGGCATGGTCTCGGAAACATGTGAGCTCCAACTCTCCCAGACAAGGCGCCAAAAGGCGAAAAAAAAAAAAGAAAAAGGGTGGACAGACGGCGACTGAGGCTGACGCGCTGCTAGCATTCAACTTCTTCGCTCAATTCGTCTTCTACACGACCTGTTACTGTTGTTACTATTTATCCATCACCGCGTACTGCTTGAACCAGCAGGTGCAGGCCGAATCGGAATCAGTCAGTGGCTGGATCGTCGCCGGGCTCATCCTCTCCGCATTTTTCACGCTTTTTGCGTTCGGCATGACACTCACCGCCGGGCGCTACATACTTACCAACACCACCAATATCGACCTGTTACGGAAGCGGCAGACCTTTACGCTGGCCGTGCGGATCCCGCGCGACTGTCAAGTACCACCCAGCGTGCGCACCATCACGTATCCTATAAGACGGACAGAACCTGTCGCCCCCTCTCCCTCAGGTGATGGTAGTGCAGCGGCAGCACCGCTGCCGTCTGGGGACGCGGCCGAGACGCGGGATTTGCAGGCCTCGCATAAATTCGCCATCCTGCGCGCGGAGCCCTCCGAGAATCCATGGCATCTCGGATGGTGGGCAAACTGGAAGTCCGTCATGGGCACAAACGTCCTCGAGTGGCTCTTGCCGCTTCGTCACTCGCCATGTTGCAACCACGAGAGCATGGTCAGCGACTATCCCTTCGGTCCGCTGCTGGATGACTTGAAGAGACGCTACAACGTTCCCGAGCTGGACAAGAAGCAGTCACCGGCTTCGCAGTCCTCGTCGACCGGCGATCGTTGATGGCATGTACAGTATCTACTGGGATATTTCATTGGGGCATGATGTTGGCGTTCGTTTTATTGTGGAATGCAGCGTTTGGATCTGGTCTGGCGTATTTGCATATCCAGCGTCGGGCGGACGAGAGACGTCGTTTATTGTTGGTTGTCGACCTCCCTTTTTTTTTTTTCTTCTTTTATTACCAAAGCGACGAGCCCACAGCGTTTCTTGCATTGTTGAAATAGACAGCTTTCACAACGTGCAGCCTTTGGCGATGACGCCGTTCGAGTGACTGTCCCGGCGTCTTCTGCCATTCGTTGCATTCATCTTCCGAGCTTGTTGCACTGCGCTACTCGCAGAACAGCATTTGCTTCCATCAGCCGACTAAACGGACGGAGATTGAGTACACGTCCAGGTACCTTGAAATAAAGTTTATGTATATATATTTGTATGCTCGACAAGGCCTGTTCCTCCCTCCATCTCAAAATGCACATGTACAAAGCAGCCCTTTGCGAACCCGACTCCAAGACACCCCATCTCATTCGTTGTCCTTGACGTCAATGATTGTAGTCTTGAACTTCCTTGCCGGAACGCGGCGGTTGAAGAGGATATCGAGCTCGCGGTACGTGCGGTGCTTGAGCTCAGGCAGGAAGAAAAAGGCCACCATCCAGCAGACGCACGCGGTGCCCCCCCACACGTAGCCGCACTTGCCGGCCAGGTTCCAGCCGGTCGGGTTCAGCAGCTGCGAGGCGAGGTAGATCATGGGGATCTCGGCAACGTAGTAGGCGGCGCGGCCGACGCCCGTGCTCAGCGCGCGCAGCCGCACCGACGAGGTCTCGGAGATGATGGAGTACGAGACGGGGCCGAGGGTGCCGGCGAAGACGAAGGAGATGAGGATCCCCAGCACGGCCTGGGCGTAGTTGGTGGCCGAGTTCTGCGCGATCGAGGCGCAGATGCCGAGCAGGAACAGGAACAGGATGTTGGTGGCGGTGCCCCAGAGATAGATGGTGCGGCGCCCGAACCAGGCCATCAGGAACCAGGACAGCGCGTTGGCGATGAATTGCAGACACGAGTTGATGAGGTTGAGTTGAAAAGAGAGATCGTGCGAAAGACCGGCCTCTGTTTTTTGTGTTTCATGTCAGGAGTCTGGTTCTCAAGATCAAATACATGCAAAATAGGGCGGGGGAAGGGGAGGGAAGGGGAGGGAAGAGGGGAACGCACGCTCAAAGAAAAACGTCGCCTGGTTGGCAATCAAGTTTCCGGCAAAGTTCTGCGACGCGTACATCAGGCAGGTGATGGTAGTTCGACGCAAATCGGTGCCCTTGAAGAGGTCCAGGAGGGTGGGCGCGCCTCCCAGCTTGGCCTCAATCTCGACGGTCCGCTCAATCATTGCGAGCGATTGCTGGGCGCTCTCTGTGCTCTTCTTGTCGGCGAGACGCTCGATCGATCGCAGAGCCTCCCGCTTGCGGCCCTTCCGGACCAGCCACCACGGTGACTCGGGAGCACAGAAGACGAGAAGCATCAGGGGCGTCTGTGAGTGTACGTCTCCATGGTCAGATGCGCTGTAGCAGGTAGCGTTTGGGGCACACTCACGGGGAAGATCCATTGCAGAGCCAAGGGAACGCGCCATGCCCATTGATCATCGCGCTTGTTGTAGGCGTACGTGGCGCCGGCAACGATGATGCCGCCAATCGACCAGCTCATCTGCAGCGTGGCCGTGCAGGCGCCGCGGAGGGCGAGCGGCACAATCTCGCTGGCATATGCGGGGGCGTTGGCAATGAAGAAGCCCCACGGCACGCCTTCGAGTGCTTGTCCGACGACAAGAAGCGTGAGCGAGTCGGCCTAGACGAGGCCCAAGGTCAGGATGGGAAACGCTGTAGTGGCGGCGTTTGAAGGGGCAAAGGGGACCTGAGGGGCCCGGGGAAGGGGGAAGGGGGAGGAGGGGGAAAGAAAACGTACGAAAAAGGACACAAAAATGGTGGCATTCATGAGAATGAGGGCAAGAATCGTCGTCCATCGATAGCCGAGACGGGTTGTGACGGGGCCAGCCAGGAAGACGCCGACAAAGGCACCACATTGACCTGACTGGAACAGGGCACTCTGCCATTTGGTGGGAATCGTGTAGCCCGAGCCTTCCACGAAGACGCCGTATTGCTTCTGAAAGGCCGCTTGTGCGACGAAGTTGCCATTCAGGAACATGTCGAACGACTCCATGACCTTTTGTGTATAGTTTTTGGCGGTCAGCTGGGCATGTCCAAACCAAACCGGAGGGCGGTGTTCAAACGTACAATGGTGAAGCACATGCCAAAGGCATAGAAACAGGCCCAAGGATGCGACTTGACGGCCTGCCAGACGCCCATCTCATGCTCGCGGTTCTCGCCATCAAAGGCATCGCTCATGAGGTCTCGATTGGCCAAGACCTCTGAGTGCTGGACATCGATCTTGCCCTCATGGCGCATCTCATCTTTGGAATCGAAGACGGCTGCCATTTTCTCGGTTTTTTTTTTCTTCTTCTTGTTGCCCTTCCCCCTTTCTTTGGCTCACTTTCCCGATAATGCTGATGGACAATGATTTACTGCACCGATGAGACGAACATGGCAAGGAGAATAGCAAGAGAAGGAAGAGACGGAAGAGGCAGAAGAGACAAAAGGCGCACGCGGCGCCAGAGGGCCGTTTATAAGACTTGGGGTTACATCTGGTTCCGCCTCGATGCGACTTTGGATCAAGCTGCAACGACGGTTCATGGGCATGGCGATTAGGCAACGTGACACAAAGTCCCAGAGTATGTGCTTGTCCCTTTGGAGACCGCTTACGGCAAGTCATCCGCGATCGTTCCAGCAAGTGCGTGTCTCGGATTGGACCGCTTCGACCTGGGTATACTAGCCCATTTCGGGGTCGCGTGACTTTTCCAGATCAGCAGCCATCTCTCGAAAGAGCGAATGGATGCCGTCTTACGAGGGCAAACAAACAAGGCCCTTTTTTCGGCGCGTCTACGTGTGGCACCTAAAGAGGGCATCGATTGAGGGGGTGGAGGCGAGAGGGTGGAGGGGCACGCGAAATTTGGCTGGGAGCAGACACGGCTTCGTCTCAGGGAAGGGACCTATCTCTGTTCGAGGCGGGCAATTATCCGGGCAAATGCCCATCGCAGACATATCCGAGGGAACTCGTATCTTTGCTCGGGGTCGGGGGCTTCGGGGAAAGCGGGGTAAAGAGAGAAGCGATGGGACTGCTGACAAGAGACGAATTTGTACCAGCCAGGTTGAGGGACGGACTTCCCGCACTGGGCTCTACGCTGGACGGCATCAGTCGCGATGGCGAGTTCCGTCTCACCTGGGCCGTATATCCCCGAGGAAACTGAAAGGAAAAACATGAAAGACGATCCAAAAACCATTTTTGAAAAATCCCGTGCCATCAGAATGTAAGACCTTGTCGCAAAGTTTTGCACGCTATTTTGCGGAATTGAGGGGGTGGAGGAAGCAGATCGTGGAGGCGGGCAAATCGCCCCAGTGCGGGGTTAAGACCAAACAAATTACGTCTGATTTTTCTGGTCGGCAACTCGGCATGGCGACCAGGGAGCTCTTTGCTTGACAGGCCATTTTTGGACTGATCTTGGACCACTGGGGAATCCGGGGGCGAGGGGGGACTGGCGCGTGCTTTTTTGTTTCCATTTTCCCACCTTTCCTTTCTCTTCTCTCTCAGAAGCTGTTTAAGCGCACCGGTGGCTTGTCGTTTAGAGTTTTGTAGATCGCGCCCAGCTCCCCGACGACCAATACGACATTGCGGGGGTCGCAGCGCCCTTTGCGAACGTCCGTTGACACGCCACACGCCAAAGGGCAGATACTTTTCTCCTTCTCTAGACGCCTTTGACGCTTGTTGGCTGTGATAGGTGCGCGTGTAGTGCATCTCAATCCGCGAAAAGGGTGAGACAAGAGGCGTCGGGTTTAATGAAGAGAGGCAGAAAGCAATATCCTGGGTGCGCGATGGGCTCGGTGACCGGGGGTGGGCGGCTTTCCTGACCAGGACATTCTCATAGACCGCTCTTTCCTCAACTTTCTTTCCTTGCACTGCATCTGAGCCATCAGCCGTGCAGGGTATGGGCCTGCGGACGCGACAAGGCAGCCGTGTCGCTGCCGGCACGTGGTGATCCCATGCTGGCCAGAGTTGCAGCAGAAGCCACTGTCTCGACCGGACTCTTCGTCGTTTCGATGCGTTGCGTTGCGAATCAGTCCCGTCTGCGCGTTTAAGCCTGGGTGCCACTATCGATGCACACTGGCCACGCGGTTGCTGGGCTCAAGGTTTCAAGTCAAAATTGACCCTAAATTCCCACTCTTCCTCTTTGCATGTTTCCCGCTCCAAAGAATGCTACGCTGCGGTTGACCCCGCGGCCTGCCTACGGTAACCCTTCTTTCCATTTCCGACGGACGTGTCCACTTCCACACCCTCCCAGGGCCCCATAGTTACTGTCCCAATTTCTGGGGGAGGGGGAGGGGGGAATAAGAAGCCAGCCCATACAACTGTACAATACGAACCGGTATCGACAGGTGTCGACAGTTGAAACAAAACATGACTAGGCGACGAAGCGAAATGAAAGACGAATGACAAAGAAAAAGGAAAAAGCGACAAGGAGAGACACAAGAGGGGTAAGTGGCTTGGCACCGTAGTTGGACAAGGTGCTCTAGCCAGTCAGACGATGGAGAATACTGCTGCCTGCGGCGACCGGACGGGAATCGACCTCATCGTGCAACCAAGCCTGTCCAATCTCTTGTCCCGGCTGGGCAGGAGCTATGTGCAACTCGGTGCACGCTTTGCACGTGAAGCGAAAAACAATCAGGAAAAGCCATCACGGCGGCCGCGAGACCCGAGAAAGCGCGCCAATCACAGTCCAACATTTGGCTCCACAAAGACATCCAGCCAGCCACGACCACGACGGGCACAGCGATCACCAACACCACCACCCATCACCAGTGACCGTCGCACATATGTGCTACTGCTGCCCTTCCCGACGGGCGACTTCCGTTGACAGGCCCCAGACGAGAACCAGGTCCGACTCGGGTCGCTACCCACCTATTCATTGCAATCGCCTTTCTATTGTCTTCCCGTCACCCCCGAGCCAGCGTGACACAGATGCGCATTACCAAACGAGCATGGGCAAAAACCATCCATCACCTTCGCCTCACTCTTGTGCTCGTGTGGCTGCAAATCCCTGTGCCAGCCCGTCAGCTCGGGGGTGGAGACATCACATTTCACAATTCCCCTTCTCCGCAATCTTTATTCGCGAGAGGTGTAGAGGCCTACAATACAAATGAACATGTCACGCCGACGCCCCCTTCCTCGGCTGACGTCAAGTATGGCTGGTCCATAGCCGCCCGACCTCCCCCCCCCCTACGCCCTAATCTTTATTTGATCGGGGTCCTGAGCTAAATCCCCGATGAGTGCCAACGTTTATTAGCTTCCGTCCACCTACCTTGCAACCTTCTTCTGGCCCGGTTCTGCCGAATCTCTTTTTACAATCTTCCTCACCTGTCCGAGGCGTCGCAAAGTTGTGAAGTTGGGCGAATCTCTACTGCTGCAAATCACTACCACCACCATGGAGAAGAAGGGGTCTAGGGATCTTCCCGAGGCGGTTCGCGATGAGCACGTCGTCCAACCGGGCGAGACGCACGGCCGTCGCGAATCTGTCGCTATGAACATTATCGAGAATCCCTTGAGAGTGAGTCAGCCCACATGCGCACCTGCTTGTGCAAAAGGCCTCTTCGGCGACTATTACACTGCTAACGCGCCATCTTCTCGTTTCCCAGCGTGTATCTGCAACGCAAGCTGTGGCCGATGCCAGGGCGTTTGCCGAGTCCAAGGGCATGACTGAGCATGCCGAGCTCTTCGGTAAGGCTGCTTTGATAGCCCGTGATCCCCAGCGATTCGAGATGCTATCTGAGCTTCACTCGGATGAGCGCAGTGCCCTCATCTACGAGCGCGACCACAAATGGCACGGCCCGGTCATGCTGTGGTACTCCATTGGCCTCTGTGCCATCGGAGCTGCGACTCAGGGCTGGGATCAGACGGGATCAAATGGCGCCAATCTATCCTTTCCCAAAGAGTTTGGCATCTCCGGGCCTGGAGACGACGAGTGGATCGTGGGTCTTATCAATGCCATCATCTTTCTGACTGCTGGTCTTATGTAAGTTCCTGGCCGTCCGCTGCCGCCCGACCCATTGAAGCCTAAAGACACAGCAACTGCTGACTCTTCAATTCGAAGTGGTGCTTTCATCGTCGACCCGCTGAACCACTATTTGGGTCGGAGAGGAGAGATCTTTGTTACTGCTGCATGCTTGACGGCTACTCCCATCGGCTCTGCCTTCACCCATTCTTGGCAGGCGCTTTTCGCGGCCCGCTTCGTCATGGGCATTGGCATCGGCGCCAAGAACGCCACGGTACCCATCTATTCGGCGGAGATGGCTCCAGCCCGAACCAGAGGAGCCTTGGTCATGTTTTGGCAGCTTTGGGTCGTCATTGGTAGGACAACAACTCTGTCAATTGGATCTCTATACTAAGCATCCGCAGGCATCTTCCTTGGCTTCGCCGCCAACGTAATCGTCAAGGACATCGGCAAGAACGCCTGGCGTCTTCAGCTTGGGTCAGCCTTCATCCCTTCCTTCATTCTCATGGTGGGCATCTTCTTCTGCCCGGAATCCCCACGTTGGCTCATGAAGCACAACAAACACGCCAAGGGCTTTCAGTCGATGCTCAAGCTGCGCGCCCATCCCATCATCGCCGCCAGGGACTTTTACTACTCTCACATCATTTTTGAGGAGGAGAAGAAGGAGGCTCGTGGTGCCGGATACTTTGCCCGTCTATGGGACTGTTTTGCCGTTCCCCGAATTCGCCGCGCGAATTACGGTGCCTCTACGGTCATGATCGCACAGCAAATGTGTGGCATCAACAGTACGCGTCCAAGTCTGTTTCCTCGCAAAACGAGTTGATACTCACACGATGCCTCAGTTATTTCCTTTTACAGCTCGTCCATTTTCGAAAGTGTCGGTTACAGCGCTACCGAGGCATTGTACGCCTCACTCGGCTATGGTGCTGTGCAGGTTGTTGCGACCATCCCGACGCTTTTCCTCATCGACACAAAGGGCAGAAGGACCCTCACCATGATTGTCAGTTGTCCACGTTCTCGGATCTGAAATACAGCTTCACTAACGTTTTCGAAGACTTTTCCGCTCATGTGCATCTTCCTCCTGGCCGCCGGTCTCTCGCTCCTCCCGAATGGTGCATACCACATTAATCCTTTGGACGAAAACCAGAATCCTGCTGGCGATGAAAGGTCACGCGGCGCAAGGATTGGGCCTGTCGTCCTGTAAGTCACTGTTATTTTCACTACAGCGTTGGCACTCGCCGTGTTGTGAAACTCTTGCTGCGCTCCGCTCGAACGACATGCTGATGACGGCATCACAGGTTCGTCTACCTGTTCACAATCTGCTATTCTCTGGGTGAAGGACCGGTTGCGTTCCAATACTCCGCCGAGGTGTTCCCCACCATTCAGCGTGAACAAGGAATGGCCTGGGCAGTCTGCATCAACAATACGTTTGGTAAGCCCTTGATCGCGCTGCGTCAATGACTGACTCTCTGACAATGATGTTCTAGCCGGAATTCTCAGCTTGACCTTCCCGCGAATGAAGACTGTCATGACCTCCACCGGCGCTTGTAAGTGGCCCATCATGTCGTGCGTGCGCCAAAGGACGTGTTTCCTGACCTCTCAATCTAGTCGGTTTCTATGCCGGGCTGAACCTCATAGCGTGGATCATGATATTCTGTTTCGTCCGCGAGACGAAACAGCTCACCTTGGAAGAATTGGACCGTGAGAACCCTCCTGGCTTCAAGATCCAACTTGGACTGTGCTAACGCTAGACCAGAGGTCTTTTCCATTCCGACAAAGAAGTTTCTCCACTACGAGACGACCGTCTGGCTTCCCTGGTTCATCAAACGCTACGTGTTCTTCCAAAAGATTCCCCGCCCACCGCCAATTCTCGAAAAGGCCGACCGCGCCGATTCCATCAAGGAAGCATAAGTACGTTGTACTCCAGCTTGCCTAGTCGCTTCGCTGAGAACATTCGATACCCGGCGATCGTTCACCGATTGGTCGTCATGTTTCTTGATTTGGCATTTGGGATGCACCGGAGTGCGGGAAAAAAGGCAGCAATTCTGGCACATGAGCCGAATATTGGCCAATGTAGACCATGTGGGTTTTCTATTCGAGTCTATGAAGAGCAGAAGTGCCGTTGTCGATCGCTTCATTGCAATGTATCACTCGCTCATCTTGCTGCGGATGCAGACTTCTTTATCAATCAATATTAATTGAAGTCGTTGTTCCTGCCCACAATCAAAGTGAATGACCAGGCCTGCGCCGCTCAGATGAGGAGATGAGGAGGGAATGCACGTCCGCCACATGTCGTGAAGTGAAGTGTCGACAACAAGTATTTCACATGACGAGTATAGTTGAATGAGCGAGAAGCATCTTGAGTACTGTTTTACGAAGGGAAACGCGCTTTTCGAATATTTGTAACGTGAGAGGGAGTCATTTAATGGTCTCAAAAGGGGGTGATTCAGGGGTTTCTGGAAACACTCTCGTGGCATCTCAAGCGACCTTGGCACTGAGCACTTCGTCATTCAGACGCACACATGGTTCTCAGAGAATTTGAAATAAAGAGGAAGAAGTTCAGCAGTGACCAAAAAGGACAATTTCCGGCTGCCACGTTTGCGTCGCGATGGCTGAGATGTGTTCAAGGCACGCACGCAGTCTCTTGTGCCTACGATGTAAAGATCACGTGATGTGAGAGCCGTGCGGCAAAACAAGTACATAAGCAGGCGAAGTCCGTACCCGGATTTGAACCAGGGATCTACAGATTTGCAATCTGCCATCCTAACCACTAGACCATACGGACTGTCGCCTTTTCCGCCTCAAAGTCGTCCTATAGATCCCACAAGGCGGCCGACGCGGCAATCTCACCTCCGGCACACACTCGTGGGTTGACATGTATCGCGGCAAAAGGTGGCGCAGCCGACTGGCCGGTAGCTTTTTGCCTTAGTACATCTTATGGCCAGTCCTAGCGTGACATTATGCGACCCTGTGATGTGCGCGGCCGCTTGCGCCTGTTACCAGCCAGGGTAGGCTAGGCAGATAGGAAGAAGGTGTACGTTCGAGCGCGGTGAGGCCAGCCCGCCGGGGGCAAACGAAACGCAAGGCAACGGTTCCTAGCAGCCGGACGGTGTGGTGCGTCTCGCCTCCAGCTCCTATTTTTCCTCCGGCGGGCCTATCGGGAGTTGTCTGCCGCGGGCTGTCCTCGCTACGTCCGTTTCATAATTCTCACTACAAGCTCTTCTGCCCTTTGTAGAAGCTGTAGGGTTGAGAGAGCATGAAGAAATGTTTTTTGCCTCATGTGTTGAGGAGGTGCCCACAATAAGCTAAACAACCCTGCTGTCCGTGATGTGAATACGTCAAAGTCTCGTAAACGTAGCTGCCCCCAAATCATTGTGGGATGTGGCAGCGCAAGGACAAAGGAAAAGGGCACTGTATGTACTTGTGATATTGCTTAAGCAATGCCATACATAGATGACTTGAGCCCAGACCTCGGCATGCCGAGACTAGGGCCGCAAAAGGGTTGGGACCAGCACTGGCGAGGTTCTCTTTGGCAATCCGTCAATGGCCTACAGTGTGATTTCTTCGTGCAAGATCTACCCAGTTTCTTGATTTCTCGCCGCGCCAGCACACGCTACTATACGTGCTATCGACCATAGCAATCATAAGGGCCGCAACTATCATGTTGTGCGCGCTTTCCTCCTTGCGAGATCTTGCTCTGTTCTTGCCAAGACCCTTCATCGATTCTGCGCAGTCTTCATCTTTGCCCCCGCGTGATATTCCCGACGAGCAGTTCGTCGCAGGTCCGCCGGGGACGCTCGCTCTGTTCAGGGGCCGAGGATCTTTGCACTCTACTCAGTCATCCATGATATGACCTGTATGCTGCATGTTGATGCGCCGAAACTGTATAAAGTATACCAAGCCACAATCATGGATATCTCATAGAGGCTGAATTGCTTTCACCCGACTCGCAATTTGGGTCAGAGTCCAGGCAACGTCCCAACGGGCTCGTCGGGGCAACCTCGAGACCACCTGGGCAGTCAGCTGGCGCCTCGTCGTCTTGGCTCAGATGACGCAAAGTCGCGTCTGCCTCGAGACGACATCCACGATCATGAGAAATACCTGTCGAAATGAAACTCCGACTGTTGTGCAGTGTTTGGCGCTGCTTAAGACCGTTTTCTCCGAACCCTCAACAAGGTTGGCTGGGGCGCCACCGCCTTAGCCTAATTAGGCAATCAATCTCTCATTGGTCGATGAGCCGTTGCATCGGCGCGGCCGCTAATTCCCGCTGGCAGGACTTAGACGCTGTTAACCCCGCAAGACAGTTCCCCTCCTCGAATATTTCCCAATTGGGAAATCAGTCTCTCATTGGCTGCTCGCTAGCGAATTGGCAATAGCGTACAGGGAGCGACGATGCTGCGTCAATGATGAATGGACGACACAGGCCTGCGCGGACATAACGATAGAGAAATGGAAAGAAAATGGGAAGCAGAAAATGGATATAAATATGGCATCATGCCGCTGTCTTTGGCCAAAAACTTTTCGCAACGCACTCCCACCAAGACTCCAGCTTCTACACTCTGTTCTTAAGCCTCTTACCTCTTATTTTGTATATCAAGCCCAGTTCTATACTCGCCCAAGTTGACCACTGCTAAAATGGCATCCGTCTCTCATAAGGAATTTGATGCCAACACCGAAGGTGTCGAAGTCGCCAAGGCCTTTGCTGATGGCATCCGCGGCAAGACCGTTCTGGTGACGGGTGGGAACCGCCATGGCCTTGGATTCTCGGCAGCACACGCTCTTGTAAGCACCATCATTCTTCTCAAACGCTGCAGACATCCAACTGACGGTTTCCAGGCGTCCCAATCCCCAGCTCAGATCATCCTGACTGGTCGCTCCGTACCCCGGATCCAAGAATGCGTTGATGCTCTCAAGGAAGAGTTTCCCAAAGTTGTCTACAAGATCCTGCAGGTCGATCTCTCTGCGCAAGACTCGGTGCGGGCTGCCGCTGCCGAGGTGCTCGCTTGGGACGACGTCCCGTCCATCAACCTCATCATTAACAGCGCCGGCGTGATGGGCGTGCAAGAGCGCACAATCACCAAAGACGGCATCGAGCTGACCTTTGCCACCAACCATATCGGGCACTGGCTCTTGTCATGCCTGCTCATGCCAAAGCTCGTCAAGGCCGCGGAGAACAGCCCCAAAGGCGCGACGAGAATTGTAAACATCTCATCGGGGTCGCCCTATCGTGCCACCATGCGCTGGAGCGACATCAACTTCAACAAGCTGAACAAGGATCTTCCTCAAGACGAGCAACCGCACTATCAGGTCCTCGAGGGCTGGGGCTACAAGGACGCCCAGGAGGTGGCCTACATACCTCTTGACAGCTACAACAGAAGTAAAGTCGCGAATGTGCTTTTCGGCATTGGCGCAAACAAACGGCTTTTCGAGAAGCACGGGATTTTGACGCTGGCGGTCCATCCCGGCGTCATCCAGACGGACCTTGCCCGCAACTTTCCCAAAGAGACCCTGGACGCGCTCGACACCATGAGACAGAACAAAATCTACACGTACAAGAGTTTCGGTGCGGGCTCTTCCACTGCTTTGGTCGCGGCACTTGATCCGGGCCTCGCGAAAGGTGTGGGAGAGAGCCATGAAGGTGCGGAGAATTGGGGCGCCTTCTTGGATGATTGCCAGATCACGGGCAAAGCAATGCCCTTGGCAGTGTCCAGCTCGGAAGCTGAAAAGCTGTGGGAGCTCTCGGAGCAGCTGGTCGGCCAGAACTTCGGCTGGTAGGGTGTGACAGGAGAAACATTCGCATCAGCAGCAATGCTCAGGTTATGAACAGGGTGTAGCTTTGTCCACGTAATAGATTGGCAGTACGATCTTGATGTCACTTGTGTTCCTCGGCCGTATCAGACCAATTGTGTTGCGTGCGTCGGAGCCCAACGGCCGTCCAGACTTTGGCTTCTTACGATCACCTAAAGGATTCGCTTGACGCGTCACACACTGTCGTGTCGCGGAAGTTGTACAATGGCCGAAGTGCGAGTGCGAGATCGCTTAGCTGATGAGCCCATGGTGTCGGCAGCGGAAATTGGGGGGGGGTGGGGGGCCTAGATTGAAGCCAGGGCGAACTCCGCAGCCAATTCCGATACGCTCCTGCCCGCTGCGACTTCCGTCACGTCACTTGAGAGACACGGGAGAACGGGAGAGTGCCATGCGAAGAAGGTCAATATCGGTGGCTCCACTGGCTGCTCAATCAACAACGTGGCTGCCAGCCAATCTGGTGGTCGCCCTTCGCTGTGGTGCGCTGTGCGTGCGCGCGCGCGCTCCAGAGCTTAGAAATCCGCAACCCACTTTGATCTGCGCTCGCAGCGACGAATTAGTAAGAAACACCATGCGAGTCATGGCGCACCGCATCAATCGAGCGAAGCATGCTCTATTGGTCCCCCCACCAAAGCACCGCGCCTGATGCGATCGCAGTTTCAAGAGGAGACTGGACGGAACACACGATGGCTGGGCCGTTAAGGTCCATCGAGTTCAACGGTTCCTAAGAAGGGCTGCCGGATATCTAATACGCGCGCGGCCCCACCCTCGCTCATCCTGCTGTTACGCTTTGTTTGCTTGTGTGAGCAATCAATCACTTACACGACACTCTCATAGAAGAAGGGTGCCAAATTTGGAAGCGTACGCGCATGTATATAAGTTGACGAGTTGCTCTCGCTTGCTGAAGTAGTTCTCCATCCCCAGATCAATCCGCCTTTGCATTCTGCATCCCCAGCCCGTAATCTGGAGCAACATATACTTTCCATCAACATGACTTCCAATATCACTGCCCTCCAATGGCTCGAGGCCGCCAAGCACCGCCGCTCCGTCTACGGCCTCGCCAGCACGAGCAAGATATCCAAAGAGGAGATTCAAAAGATCCTCGAAGAGACGCTTAGCTTCGCGCCCTCATCGTACAATACCCAGCCCACGCGTCTCACGCTGATCACGGGCGAGAAGCAGAGGGAATTCTGGAATGCCATCCAAGCCGTCGCTGAGCCTATCCTCAGGGATTTCGGTGAATCGGTCTGGGCCCAAATGGGGCCACGCTTTGAGGCTTTCAAGGGTGCACACGGATCGGTGAGCCGCCGCCCCCCTCCCTCCAGTGACTTTTCTCGCTCGCTCGTCTGTGAGGTCTCAGCATGCTAACGGCCTGCTTCCCTGTGACGTATCAGGTGCTATTCTGGGAGTCCGAGGATTCCATCAAAATGTCGCAGCAGTTCCACCCCGCCGCCGCCCATATGTTCAACGAGTTCTCCGACCACACAAACGGCATGCACCAGATCCTGGTCTGGACTGCCCTGGAAATTGCCGGTCTCGGAGCAAACCTGCAGCACATGCAGGCTCTTCCGGGCGTGGAAGATGCTATCAAGAAATTTTGCGACGTGCCCAACGACTGGAAGCTCAAGGCACACTTAAACTTTGGTGACGAGGCACAAGAGCATCCACCGGTTCCGCAGAAGCTGGAATACAGCAAGACTTTGCAGGTGCTATGATCAGAAAGGAGGGGTGTCTTGAAGCATATTGTGCAGCGTACATGTCGTTAGTTCCTCGCCTTTATTTAGAAATATTGATCGTTCGCAATCTGCCTATTCCACAACATGATTGTCTCGTTTCTTTTCCCTGCTCATTCATCCGGCTAGCGGCCTTCCTAGCTATAAATTGGACCATGCCTATTCATCACTTGCCTGGCTTGATAGCCACATTTGAATCGTTTGACCAGCTGTTTTCCCCTTCTGCCCCGAAGAGGAAGGCCGTGATTGGAGCAAGAGCGGCCTGAGGAGGCAGCGCGGCTCAGAGATCACGAGCGACCGATTGCGAGAATTCTGAAAGTACTCACGGAGCCAAAAGTCATATCATCTCGACGCGGCATAGAGCTGCGCAGCTACGCAAGATTGACAATGCTCACGAATAAAGAGAAAGAGTGCTTGATCCACGACCCCTTTTTTCTAAGAGCAAGGCAACAAAGGCAATTCGCGACGCGGTACTCGGTCACGTGACTTGCAATCGCCTCTGCCGTTGCGCAATTCCCGTCTACGCCTTGTACGCGCAGTGATGAGCGTTTCTGATGGGAAAAGCAATGTTACTAAGATCCTTCGCCGCAGGCAGTAAATCTCATTTTGGTGATCAGAAAATGCGCCTGTGGAAGCTGTCGCGTCCGTGGTAAACGAATAAAGTCGTAGGCTCGCTAGCACCAGGAGATCTTGCTGGCCAGCAGTGCTAGGGTGCATGTGTGTATGTAATGACTCGAAGCTCCACAATGGACTGCATCAGCCCTAGCCCTAAGATTTCGGCGTGGTGCCTGAGGTGGTTCACACTGTGTGGATCCTGCACAATTCGCAGCCATACTGTGCGTGCAATGAGCCCCCACTCGACCCTCTACTCTTTGCAGAAAGGGCAAAACCTCTTCGACTTCGTTCATCGACCAGCTAGCCATCACGACCCGCGAGTCTCTTTCTGCCGCATCCCCGACAGCATCGAATCACACGAACCGCCGTCACTCTCATCATGTCGCACGAGTCTGTTTGGTACAGCCGCCCCCGCCAGTATGGCAAGGGCTCCCGTCAGTGGTGCGTCAAAGACCTCTCGAACTCGCAGCAATTGAGCGGAAATTCTGACAGAACCCCTACAGCCGTGTTTGCTCCTCCAAGTCCGGTCTGATCCGCAAGTACAACCTCGACATTTGCCGTCAATGCTTCCGTGAGCGATCCGCCGAGATTGGTTTCCAAAAGGTACAAAGAGAATCATCGGAGCCACGCCAGCGAAAGGATATACCCGTACTGACTGAGTACCGCTTCTAGTACCGATAAGCAAACGATTATTCTCCAGATCGTTCTTTCTCCTGTTCTCGTCGTACCTACCAATTCATGTACGCCGATCATGATATAAATCTGATGAGTCTGAGCGGGATGTACTGGGATATGCATCCGGTGTTTTCTTCGCATGACGCTGCCGGCGTGCCGCGTCCGGTCTTGCTGGGCTAAGGAGAGTCAAATAGCCAAAGAATACTACATTTTTGCCACGTGTAATTTGGTTTTTGAAATATCACTGTGAACCAAGTAAGGGTGAATGACACCCGACATCCAACCGGTGTTGTTGCGGGACTCTGGACAGACCGCGATGGCTGACGCGATGATTGACTTCGGTCTTCGCCGCATTTGATACAACTTCGCATCGCCAATGTATCCGCACATACAGGACGCTAGGGACTTTTTGTGCTTCGCCGGTGTGAACACAGTCTGCGGTCCCTGGATGCGCCGTTGGAGTCAGCTCCTGCGAGATATGTCCATGGTCGTGACAAACAGCATTATATGTACCATTGTGACTCGAGAATGAATTATCAACGCAAAGAACAGCAGTCTCGAGGAATTCAACAGATCAGATCGTATTCAGAGGCTTTGAAAGGAGGTTATTGCCATTTCTGGGCCTTGCATACAGTTATGCGCGCCCGTCATAATGATGATGTACTTTACTCAAGTCAGGGACAGGTGTACAATGAAATGTGCCGTGATGGTCTCGGAACGATTTCTGTACACGTCTTCTGGAATCTTCTGCGCTTTTGGATTCACTACCTACCAAGTTGCGACCGATGCAGATTGCCGGTACACCGCAATTTTACGCCAGTCGAAAATTTATGAAGTAGTAAGCTCATCATCATGGCGGTCGAGCAGCATTTTCATCCTTACCTCTCCAAGGTTTCCCTCACTTTCGACTCCCAACAGGCCCAAGGAGTAAGGCGAATCGGAAGTCCTCTCGTGCCTCGCCGACTGAAGCGCATATATTGTAGCTCACGCATTTACTTTTCTGTCTTAAATGGTGAAGTGAAGCGTTGCGCTGCGGCTTCTGCCGCTTGAACTAAAGGTACAGCGGTTATTGAAAGCGAGCATTCTTGACAATTGACGGCTAATTGGGTTGTCGTTTGATTCAGGAACTTTTTGTTTTTTTGGCATAAATGCTGAACTCGGATTGTGACCCGAGCGTCATCAAACCTTACCCGAAATGCGATTGAAACTCGGACGCTTCAGAGAGCAGGTCCCTTTCGTGAGAACATGGCAGGATCAACATGTAACGGATGCAGCCTTGGCGATGTGACACGTCGGACACCGGCATTCATAAAAATGTCATGCGTAGCAACGATTATCGACATCATGCGGATTATTTTGCTTTGCAGCCCACCGAGCTTGTCACGTCTCGACAGCGACTACCGTCCGATACATCGAGTACGGCCGCAATTTGTCTTGGTACTCGGAAAGGCCCCTTTACTTTGTCCACAGATCAACTTCATATCGCGAAGGCGAATCATTGCGGTGGAGTCAGGTATCTTGGCTGTGAGATAATTGGAAGTTGTAGATGCTACCCTGCCTTGCGAAGGCCGCGATACTGCCCCCAACACTATACTGTTGGCGATTCGAGGCTTGGCCGCCACGGTATTCAGAGGAAAAGAGGAAGTGGCGCGAGGAACATGCCGCACGGCCCGCGGCGCTGATCTTTCAGCACCCGCTGACTCCACTGACAGAAGAATTACAGGGGGACGCGGCTTCCCAGCGGAGATAGCGTCTTCTACAGTAGGCAGGCGCAATGGGGTCACTCTGATCCACCGTCTCCACGAGCTTGAGAGCAGCGGCACTACAAGAGCTGGCACCTTCCGGGTGTGTACTGTAGCGAAATTTGCGAAATTGATGACCGCGAGCGAAAAAGTTCACGTCCTTCTCCCCTTTCGAGTTTCCTGACGCGGGTTGTACACTACAAAGTCTGGCTTGCCTTACCAACTCTATTCTGACCTCTGACCAAGGCATTCATCCTCGACGTGGACACCGTTAGGGGAGAGTCGTGCCGCATCACTTGTTGACGGCGGTATATGTTCGACTAGGCTTTCGCCCAGTCCTGCGGGCCGACAGCATCCGAGTACACGACGGCTTTGGAGTGGTCCTCGCCAAGCATTATGTTCATTCGCGCCCACTTTGCCAGATTTATCGTCACATCCTTGTCTGCGCAGGTCGCCCAGAAACTGATGCCTTAGTAGGCGGGCATCGAGATGTCAGCGTCCTGTAATCTAGGGAGAAATAGATGATGGAAGGTCATAAGGTGGTCAGGTGGAGAGAAAGGGCATACCTTGCAGCTTCCATTCGTCCTGCTTTCCTTTAGCATCGGACGGCTCATCCAGCAGCTCGAGCTTCTTGATGTCCCGGATGTCGATGTGCTCCTTGCCATAGACCTCCTTCAGATTCACACGTCCCACCGTCGACCATCCGGCGTCCAGGTCTTCTCCGATCCTGACCGGCTTGCCGTCACCGAGCTGGAAAGACAACTTGCCGTCGGCCCCGTCGCCGAATTCGAAGAATCCGCTGCCAATCTTGAACCAATAATGCAGATCCTTGATGACGGCACAAGGCGGCCTGATGGCCCACTGCCTGGCGGAGATGGGCAGCGTCGCCACGACTTGCTTGTAGTGGCCGGATCCCCATATCAACGGATTATGGTCTGGGAGTTGGTACTTGGCGTTGATGGAGACGTAATTGTTATCCGACGCCTCGAAGCCTGCATCGGCGCATTTCGCATGCAACGAAAGATCTGGTGAAAAGGCAAGACTGGTCAGCATCGAGGCGTTCGGCTTTCTGCGAGCATGCCTACCATGCGTTAACGGCCTCTCACGAACCTTGGACTTTCCATTCATCGTTGATGAAAAAGATTTTGTCCGGTCCTTTTGCTGTTAAAGTAATATTTTTGATGCCATGAATACTGATGATGTCAGAGCCGAATGCCGACTTGAGGTTGATGGGGACGCGCGTGCTGAATCCACGCTCTGGATCAGTCGCGAAGTCGAATTCTGCTTTACCCGCTGGACCTTGGATGATGGCGCCCAATGTATTGCTCGTTCCAGAGGTCAGGTCGTTGGAAAGTGCGATGCTGAACTGGACATCTCTGATTCTTTGGCATGGAGCCCTACGCGTTGGCACTTTTTCCAAGGCGCTACTGAACAGGGCAGCGTTTATATTGGCATATGCCTTGCAACATTTGGCCATCCTGGAATGTCCTTCGTCGTTCGCGTTAATGCAATTTTCGCTCTGCGTCTCTGTTCACATCGTCACATACTGTCATGAGCTGAGAGCCGGGAGTCGAGTGCGTATCTCTTCCGCGTGCCGGAGAACCAATGCGAGCAACCCGCCAGGGCGTCGGTCAAGTGGGAGTAGTCGTCACCGAGCAATCGTCTCAAAGCTTGTTCCTCGTCGATATAATGCTGTAACGTGAAAGCAGCTAGGTGTGTTGTAAGAGGTTAGCACAAAGATCTACACAGTGCCTGGAGCCCGGTCTTCTCCAGTCCTTTACCTTGCAGCTCGTCCACATCGAAAATCTGCTCGATCGGCCCGGGGAAGTTCTCCGCACCGCTCGTTGGGGTCACCCAGTTCGGTGGAAATTCGCCGAATAAGCGTGGAAGACTTTCGACGCCCCGAATCCATCGTTGCGCGACTTCCATCGCATTCAGACGCCTTCGGGGAACCTTGGGCTTCTTGGCCGCACTGGGTCCGTCCGAGTCCCCTCCCTCTTCAGAATCGCTCTCAATCTCTTGTTCTATGTTTGGCGTACCATCCCTCAAGATGCTGGGGAACAGATCCGCAACGCCGTCGTCTTCGAAGTGTCCCGAGGCAGAGGCGAGAATCGTAGGCTCATAGTTCCTTGCGTCATTCTCATTCTCATACAGCCCACGGTCGTACTCTGGATTCCACTCCCAGGGAGCGCCAGGAGTATTTCGTCTCCAACGCCTGATCTGTGACCAGTGAACTCCGCCGAGGGCCAGGATTTCATGGTCGAAGAAATTGTCGCCAATCATATTATTGAGAGCACGAATCTCGTACATCCAGCCATTTTCATCACCGTAGTGCTCCGAGGTCGACTCATGCTGTGCCAGAGAGACGTAGGCTGTTCGCCACTTGCCGCCCGGTCTGATCGCTTTTTCGTCGTTGCAACCACCAGGACCACCATGATAATGGCGAAGCATGTTGTATGGCTCGGGGACAATATCCCAGTCTTGTCGACTTCTCATTCCTTGGGGTCGAAAGCCGCCGTCGGCTCTGACTTGCCGCGGAGCCCTGCCATCTCCGCGGAAAACAAATTTGCCAATGTCCTTGACCGGCTGGTCGTCAGCTCGACTAATGAGGTGATGCTGGCCGTCCTGCAACGCCCGGGCGTGGCCAAAGCCCAGCCACAAGAGACATAGCGTGGTGAGAGTGAGGAATGATCCCCAGTGCTGCTTCATTTTGTCAACAAACTAGAGACAAAGCAACCCTGACGAGGTGCTTGAGACCGATTGTGGACAAAACCTGAGCTTCACTTATGTACCTGTACAGGGCCAGTCTTGGGTGAGGGAGACGCCGGTGATCCACAAGACGGTAGCAGCAAAATGAGCGCTCCGCCAATTCCAGATTTCGGGACTCAACAGTTTTCGACAGACGAGGTGGGAGGAATCTAGCGGACTCGCGGATGGCACATTTTTCCTTACCTCACCTGATTGACCGGCGAGGGATCATGCCATGAACGATCAACTCAGGACATCCTTTTCCCAGCTCGTTGGGTTGCCCAGACAGCTGAGAAGCCAGACTCCACCATTGGACATCGGATGTGCAATCACAGTTGGAATTCAATGCAAGGATTTGACAGAGCTTGGTAGGAGTTGCCTCGTAGGCCTGTGGGTGAACGATACGTCCCCAGTCCTGAGTTTCGCCAGGTTCTGTCCGAGTCTCTCTGACTCTCCTGCGCCCATTACGCTGCCGTTGGGCTTTGCTGCAGAATTTGGATCCTATTGATAGCCACAAGTTCTACCCGACAAAATCAATCAGGGCCGATTACCCCCGTTGATGATGATCATTTTCCAAATGCCGACACACCGACTTTGAGATTCAAGATTGCCCATGCGTGAAGATGCTATATGTGTACGTCATAGCCTTGACTGTCCTAGCTCGCCGACCACGGTCTTTCTTCAGCTGCCGGATTTCAGATCCACGATGCTGCAGCAAACTTCACCGACCAGGTCGAGTCGTCTTTTTTCTGACCTGCTCGTGCGACCACTGGACTGATGTCATCGAGGTGAAATGAGCAACGTTTGCTTCAATTACGGATTCGGATCGCCACGGTCCTTCTAACACTGTACAGTACAATACAGTACATACGCACCTAACTTTGATTGTGCACTTTCTGAACAGTTCAGGGTTCACCCACACACCCACTTCCGAATATAAAACCAACAATGACGCCAAGAACATGACGGGCCACGTACCGAAAACTGGAGTCTTGGCCGGCCAGTACACGAGTCATGTCTTGTGGCAGGAGCACAGTCTCGAGCACCGCGAATAACGTGACAACGTGCAATTTCCACCCAATCAGGATAAACTGAGCACTTACTCACTCGCCTGCCCGCACTGTTGATGTACACAGCAGCAATCTGTTGAACGACTTCTGCTGCCCTGTTCAGGTTGAAAAGGACTCCCATCAGCCCACCTCCGCCCCCCTTCACAGAAACTAAAAAGAAAAAAGAAAACAGAAAAGAAGAGGGAAGGAGATCAGAAGACATTTCGCACATGTCTTGTGAGTACCATGGGAGCTTTCCAGAGATGGGCTCTTTGCCGAGTATCGCCAGCCTGGATCAACTTGCCTGGCGAGCGGAGAGAAAATGAAAGGAAGGGAAAGAAAAGGTTACCCGTACAGGCATCTCCTCGTTGTCAACAGCATTCGGTTTGAATGACGGGCGTCAAATACCCGCGCCTGTCATTCCGCGCCTCATTCGTGCACACGCGATGCACGGCCGCAGGCACTGAAGAGCCTCTCCTTGGGCGGGCGTCAAGACGCAAGGGCAGGAGAAATGACCGAGGGCCAGACTGAAGCTAAGCATCATCGCGAAATGAATGACAAGCAAGTCGGCCCAGTATGCTCCTCACGAGATACAAATCACTAGCGCAAAAACAACTCGTCGCTTTGAAACAAAAGAGCTCTAAAAAGTGTATTGGAAAAACTATACTCAAGAAATTTAAATCTGTACAAAGTGACGGCTTGCCTCGTAGGCAGGTTGTGTTTTTTGTTTTAGCTTTATCTCTGGTTCATGCCAGAATTCTCAACCTTGATATCCCCAACGTCTCCCAAGCCAAGACAACAGCCATCTACACTTCCTGCCCGGAGACAAATGAATCTGTACCCCTCCGCACGCCAAGACGTTCTCACGCTGACGAGTTGGCCGCTTTCTGCTCTCGCTGTTTGATCAGGCCCGTGACACATTTCCACGCGCTCTCAACCGTCTTGCTTCCCTGTTTTCGGCAGGTTTCGAAGTCAGTGAAGCAGACCGCCTTGAGGTCATCGGTAACGGCATTGCATTCCTCTTTGACCTTGGCCTCGTATTCGCTATCGCTTTCGCCATTCTGTGGCGGCGCGGCTGGCGGTGCAGCAGACTCCGTTTCGGGGGCGTCTGGGCACGGCTCATCCTCGGCGGCAGATGGCTTGGCAGATTCTGTAGCTGGCTTACTGGCAGGCGAAGATGCACCATTGGTGCTTGTGGGGGCGTCAACCGGTTCGTCACAGTCCTCTACAGGCTCGTTGTTGGTGGGCAACTTATCAGAGCCACCTGCGGGCTTTTCTGGAGACGGTGCGTTTGGCTCGTCTTCACAGTCCTCATCCTGGGCGTTAGATCCTTCGGATGGTCGGTTACCACTTCCCTTGGGGGGCTGAACGACCCCCGGAGTGATTGGCTTGCCGGTGCCCTCGAAGGGGCTCTGAGGGTCCTTGGGGGGGTTGACAGCTCCTGCAGTGGGCTGGCCAGGTGACTGCGCGGCGTCATCTTCACAGTCTTCGATGAGTTGTTCGCCGGCATTGGCAGCTGGCGTTGGAGAAGTCGGCGGCGAGTTGGCAGTTCCGAAAGGGTTCTCAGCGGCCCCAGCGCCCGAAGCAGTCTGTTCCGGTGTTCCTGCCGGCTGTTGGGGCCGAGCGGGCTGTCCAGGGCGGGCGGGCTGGCCTGCGGAAGAACCTGAGGATTGGCCGGCGGGCTGCTCGGGCTTCACGGTCTGGCCAATCTGTCCAGGGGAAGAACCCGCAGATTGTTTGTCAGACTGTTCGGGCTGGACAGATTGACCGGATTGCCCTGCAGAGACACTAGGGCCTTGTCCGGCAGGGGAGGTTTCGGAGGAGCTGGTAGATTGGCCTTGGGGCGCCTCGAGGTTTCCGGGCTGGCCAGGGCGTCCTGCAGAAGGGCCTCCAAAGGAACCGCTTGATTGGCCTGCAGGCCTGTCTGGACGTCCTTCAGCAGGGCCTGCAGGTCGCTCAGAGGTCGAACCAGGCTGTCCAGGCTGCTGGGGAAGGGCGGGTCGGCTGGGCTGTCCGGACTGTTCGGAGGAAGTACCGGCGGGGGGTTCAGCAGCTGGCCTGGAGGGCTCGTTGGGCTGTCCGGAAGATCCAACAGGGCCCTCAGGTTGCTCAACGGGCTGACCGGGTCGTTCTACCGACTGACCTGGCTGTCCCTGCTGGCTCGGACGCTGATCGGACGAGCCGTTGGAGGAGCTGGAAACTTGTCCCGCTGGCTGTCCGGACGGACCCGAGGTGGGCGTTAAAGGCTGGCCTGGACGTCCAGTAGATGCGCCGTTGGAGGAGCTGGGGTCTTGTTCAGCGGGCTGTCCGGATTGACCCGAGGCAGATGTTGAAGGCTGGCCAGGACGTCCGGCAGAAGCGCCGTCAGAGGAGCCGGGAGTTTGAGACCCAGGCTGGCTGGTTTGACCATTGGGAGACTGGCCCGGGCGATTAGCAGATGAGCCGTTGGGGGAGCTGGGAGCTTGTCCGGCGGGGCGTCCGGCTTGGCCGTTAGGGGACTGGCCGGGGCGACCAGCAGATGATCCGTTGGAGGAGCTGGGGTCTTGTCCAGCGGGGCGTCCGGCTTGACCTGCAGGAGATGAGGGAGGCTGGTTCGGACCTCCAGCCGACGGGCCGTTCGTCTGTCCAGGCTGTCCTAGAGAGGGCCCTGCGGATGGCAGACCCGGCTTGCCGGACTGCGCCTCGGGATCTGAGCAGTCCTCGTCATCCTCCGTTGATTGTGGGGCGGCTGGCTTCTGGCCTGCCGGTGACGGCCCATTTCCTCCGTTTGGCGACTCGTCGTTGCAGTCTTCCTCAACAGCGTTTTGCGCGTCGCCGCCAGCGGGTGACGCCCCGGGGGCTGTTGACGGCTTGGCGGGCTCCTTGCTTGGGCCGGCACCAGCTGAGTTCGTGCCCTCGAAGGCTACATCGTCGGTGCAGTCTTCTTCATCAGCTGTGCCATTGGAACCCGTAGATGGCTTGGTGCCATTGCTTGGCCCAGCGGGCTTGCTGTTGCTGCTGTTGGGGTATATAGCAGCCGAGTTGGTTGACTCAGTGGCAGGATCTTCTGAACAGTCCTCTGTGGATTCTGGCTTGGCCTCGGGAAGCTTTGATCCTTTCGTGTCATCAATGGGCACGTCGCAGTCCTCTACTTCATTGGCGGACTGCTGGTTGGCCGGGGAGGTTTTCTGACCGCTTGCTGCCGGCTCCTTCATCTGACGCTTGATGCACTCATCGATTCTGGCACGGATTTCCTTCTCGTCAGCCTTGATCAGAGGCTGGCCGACCTCGCTCTTGATGCAGATGGGGACCTGTTCCCGGCACTTTTGCTCGTTGGGCGTGTGTTGATCGCAGTACTGTCGAATCTGCTGCTCACTGGGGTTCATGCTTGGCAGCTTGGGAGTTCTTGAGCCGGTTGAAGCGCCTTCGCGACCGCCTTGCGGCAGGGCATGGCCGAGAGTGGCCGTGATGGCCAAGATGGCAGTGTACTTCATGTTAGAAGGACGAGATGGGACAGTCGTTCAAACAAAACCGTTCCAGCAAAAAAACGAGAAACACTCAGAACAGTGGTCTCGACGTCCGTCCCGTAGCAGAAAGGGGAAAAGAAAATCGATCAGATGAGACGAAAACACAAAGATATACTAATATTATACGTCCAAGACATCGTGTCATGGCACGGGGCGCGCATTGAGGAGTCCTGTGCCCCGTCACCACTGCCAATTTCGCAGACAAACATGGCCCACAGCGCAGAGCCTCATCGTCGTCGTGTGCCTGAGTGTTGGCGATCTGGGCGTGGATCTGGGTTTGCCCCTGGCACTACTATGCAAGTCATGATGTGGGATGGAGCCCGTTGCATGAAGTGATGACTCGCGGCGACGTGGAATCGAAATGAAGGCTGGCCGGAGGGGTTGGCCAGACGCCATCTGTGCGGGCGGCGTTGTCATGCCAGACATACATGAGCGACCCATCATATGGGGCCGTGCCTCTGGGAGCAAAAGTGTAACGGCAACATGGCAAAGCTTCAGGTGAGAGTGAGTGAGGTTTGAGGTTGCGAGGATGTGCCTGTTGATTAGCGCTTTTTCCCGCCCCCTTCCGCCACCAGGCCTTCTTTCCTTTTCCAGCCGACATCTCTTTCCCCAACCGCCATCCCGCTGCTGATCTTCTCCACTTTTCTCCTGCCCGCCCGACCAGTCTGCTTTCGGCGCCTGGCCTTCAGCCATGCTTGACGCTGACCTAAGGAGGCAGGGTTGGGAAGAAGGGGGGGGGGGTCCGCAACCTTCTTCCCGCCACGTTTCCACGTTGCAGGACGTACAGCGGTCCGCAATTCGCGCGACTCGCATGTTTTCTGCTCCAAACAGCTCATGCTCAGGGACGGCCGCACATGATCATCCAGGGAATATGGCACCGACCCGCGGGGCGTTCCGTGGAAATGCCATTCGACAATAATCAGCAGCCCTTTCCACCCTCCCCTGGCGGCATAACAGTACATACCGCTTGAACTGGCATGCGGACCGCTGATGGGAGGGCGATGCCATGCCATGATATTACGTGCACGTCGTCAGCGACGAGATTGAAGGAAAGCATCCGGTCTCCATGCAGGCATCCTGACAAAAGCAGACTGTGGGCGATCGTGGCCCACACACAAACACGTACACACATCCCCGCGCGCATCGCGACTATTCTAGGTATCAAGACTATCCAATTCCTCGAGGGCCAAGTGGGATGAAAGAAACGGAGGGAGGCCCGGGGAGGAGTAGATATGTAGATGTGTAAGCCGTCGGTGATACATCATCAATTGTCGCCCGAGGCACTCCGCCGGGCGAGATTGCAAGTGACGAATTACCCCCCGTCAGCCACCATCTAGTTCGTATTTATTTCTTGATTGCTGAGCGCACGTGTTCAGGTGGCCAATCTAGGCTGGCAAGGGACGTTGCTGAAGCCTTGGCTCTCGGAAATCAGGGCCGTGCGATCCGGTGATAATGGTGACGAGGCCCACAACGGCCAAACGGCGACGAGCACAAAAAAAACAAGGCCAAAGCTTATGTATGTGCATGTGTAGCACAGCGGGACAGTGCGGGAGTCTCTACATACGTCGTTCATTGGACCTGGTGCAACTTGGCCACACGTAATTGCCGGCGCTTTTGCTGGATCCGATTTCCGAGGAATAGGGCGGGGGGTCGTCCGATTTATGAGAGGATTGACAGCTGGGTTGGCACGATCCTCAATCGCCCGCTTTGTCCTCGGGCGGGTGTTCTGCAAGGTTGCCTCTGCTGTCTGGATCCCGATGTTACGGTCTGAAATTGGAGGGTCGTGAGAGACGGTGAAGGCCCGGCCGCGCGATGGGGCCAAGATGGGCAGAAGCGATGGGAACGGGTGCTTTGCGGCATGACGGCGACGTTTTGGCCGCCAACAAGGCCAGCTGCGGGAAGCAGAACTTGCTGTATGCGTATCCAAACCGTTGAGGATGGCTCGCATGTGTGCCGCGCGTATGTTTGTGCGTATTATATGTATGCTTGCCCATCTCTATGCGTATCCATATGAAATCTTGTCCACGTGTGTGTGTGTGTGTGTGTGTGTGTGTGTGTGTGAGTGAATGAGTATGCCTTCAGTATACAGACGCGTGAATCTGCCATGCGTAGCAGCGAAACGACATCCGCACATCACCATCACTCTTGCAACTCATCATGCACAGTCATCATCTGAACTTGCCGACTGAAACCCAAACGAGCTCAAGTGACAGACAGTCAATCTTCTGGAGCACAGTCAGGACGCAAACGACTGTGCATGCCTGACCTCTTGAAGCAGACGACTTTTAAGCCCCGTGCCCAACAGTCTCGGGGAAAGCATCGCTATACGTTGAGTAATGAGGACCAACAGCTGCCATCCCATCGCAAACACACCGTCGTCTCCCAGAGATCTCCGCTGCAGATCGCAGCGTAATCTTTCGTGTCGTTCGAAAGGACGGGGGAAAAGAAAGCGGCCATAAAAGAAAAGAAACAAGAGGAGAAGGGAGATCCCCAGCCCGCAGACCAAGCTTTGAGCACCAACGTCTGTGTGATTCATTCCCTCTCTGTTAATTTTCTCTTGTGTTCTCTCCCCTCTTTGCTCCTCCTTTCCCCCTTCGACTCTCTCTCTCTCTCTAGGGTACGCGTGCACGTGCCACTGCACATCGTGAGACGTCCCAATGTGTTTCAGAAAACGAAATATCCTCAAACGACAGCAGCATCGATGTCAGCAAAGTAGGAGACCTGTGAGCAGGTACCCTGCCGCGCATGCATCGCGCCCAAGAGGAAAAGTGCTAGGGCCACTGACCTCGGGCAGACTAGACATGTGTGATGTGTTCTCAAACAATGCTCGACGGGCCGCCGAGGCGCGCCAACCCCACACAACATTGTAGCTCATGTCGTACACGTACATCGCTGTACTGCATGTATGTAGGCAGGCACTTTAATTTACCTCCCCTGACTGGCTGGCGTAGCTGCAGCCACTGCGGTACGCGGATCCTATAAACAACAAGCGCACTGTCAGACACAATGTACCGTGCATACGCCGCCAGGCTGAACTGTCATACCATCACCAGCGAGTACCGTGTGGCGCAACACGCGACCAGTAGCCAGTGACAATGAGAATAGAGATGCCAGACTGAATCTCCAACAACGCAAGGTCGACAATGATTCACCAGTGTTATCTCACAGAATGACACGGAGCGACAAGAGGCAAGTCATATTCTGATTCGCGGTTACACCCACATGCGCGCACAAGTTCGTCAGATCTGGGCCGATTTGCACGCCTCGATGGCCATTGGAATCGCACTGCCCCGTCGCTTAATTACTGCAAGACATTGACTGTCAGAATCCCCAAGTCCTCGTCCCATTCACCGCATAGCTCTCTCTCTCTCTCGCAAATTCATGCAGGTAGCTCGAAGAGGCGGTTCAAAATCCCATTCACCACTGACTCGTTTCCTTTCCGCGGGCCACCCAGGATATGGCGTTTGCAGTCCGCATAGCCGCGTCGCACAGACAAGGAAGATGCAGTGTCAAACGAGGCCATACCAGGCGAGAAGGAAAAGCAGAAAGAAGTAAATGCAGGCACGTCATTGGCACTGTCAAGAGGGCGACGCCAAGCGCAAGAACCGGCGCCGCCCGCTCATGGCTGCACAAGTCTGTACTGCACCACAAGGGAGAGGAAGATTCTCCAGGAAGATCGCATCTGAAACTGTTTTTTTTTCCTTCTTCTTCATTCTTAAACGCTTTCTCTTTCCCATCGACTTGCCCAGCCATGTTACACCAGAAACACCAGCTGTGGTACACTGAACTAGAGATACAAGCACAGAAAACGATGCTTCTTCCGTCAGTGTCGGCAGCCCTTCGACCATCACCGCCGCCCAGAACAATCGTGGAGATGCGTCGACTCACTTCTCAAACTGAGTAGCGCGAGACTCATTCATCGCCGTCTTCTGCAACGCTATTTGTGTATATAAAACCCGTTCCTAATATTGGTGACTTCTGCACGACGAGACAGCCGCCAAGCAACTTCTCTCGATTCTGTCAACATACTATCCAGGGAAAGAGGTGCAAGAATAGAATCTAGTAGGCATAAGAACAGATTTCACCATCACAAAGCACGTCAGGCGCCCCCTTATCTCAACTTGAGCAATCTTCACTCGGCTCCAAGACAGACACAAAGGCCATCTCCTTACCAAACCTAAGCCTATCATGGCGGATTTGGACCAAATCATTCGCGGCAGTGAGCGACGCATCCAGGAATGCGTCAACCGTAGGAACGGAGTCATGGTTAATTTGGGGAAGATCGACACAGAATTGGCCGAATCGAACAGGGTCCTCGCAACAATGCAACAGAACTTGGCTACGGCACACGTCACTCGGCCACGGACCCGGGAGTTAGACGCAGAGACGGGCAGGCTGGCCGCCGAGTGCAGGATTTTCCGGGAAACTCTCGCAACCTTAGCGGCGACAAAGACGGCATGTCTGAATCATCTGAGCGATTTGGACGAGCAATTGGCGACGGAGAGACGCATCCTCCAGGCCGCTCAACGCGCCCGCCGTTAAAGCGAAGGTCTTCCCTATTAGAAGCTGCGCAGTGTTGGACTTGTCTTTGTACGGGGCCGTGGCATGGGTGGTATTGCTACGGGCTGGCGTAACAGACTTATGACGGCTCGCTTTCTGTTCGTGGTCAGAGCCAGTTGTGAGACAGATCAGGTCCTGCCTGCGAGGCAAACACCGTTTCCTAGTCCTTTGGGGGAAATGGGGGGCGCGGCACGTACTATAGGGTCCAGAGCATCGGATTCCCGACCGATTCCGGGGAGTATGGTGATGTCTTGCCCCTGGCATAGCGGCGATCTAGACATGAAGGCCGTGATCTGTCCCCGTCGAGGTACTAGAGAATCAACAACGGCTGACACACCATGCTACATGATTGGCTGCCGTGACTATAAGTTGCCGAACATCAATCGCGTCGGGGTTGGCAACGATATTTTCGAGCCTTTTCGACAGAAATGGTGCACTCGCGTAGTCGACGAGAGCCATAGCAGTGCCAGAGCAGCCGAGTCGGATACGCCAAAGACCAGATGTGGAATTTACTTACCCTGTACTTCATCTCGTGAATGGTACGACATATTCGCTTCGGGGGCTGAAGTGACGCCTGTGATCAAGCGAAGTGAATTCGCAGGTCTGCATCTGTAGAGCGGGCTCGAAGTAGTCTTTACCATAGGATCGGTACCCGTGGACTATTCAAAGCGTTCGCTTCATCACGCCTAGCCTGTGGGTGCAGTCAATCCCTGCCACCATGCAGCTTCTGGCGCAATCCTGAAGCAGAAGGGCGCCCTTTAGGACCGTGACCGTGATTGCGGATGGCATCTTTTTCTTCTGCATCTTGGACAATGGCAGCGCTAGCCTTGCCGCCTCGAGCTGAGCAGCTGCTCTGTCAAATCTTCCGTTTCAAGGGTGCGTGCGTTGATGCCAATGTCGCTATAGGCAACCGTAAGAACGACGCCGATGACGTGCCACGAGCCCTGAGCGACTGGTCATCTGTCTCAAGCGTCCCAGATGCTTTGAGCACGGCATAAAAGGGCGATGAGTGTGTCTGTAGCAGTGTTTCTTGTGCTGCGCAGGTTTACCTGTGCTTTGTTGCTTTCGGGTGCGGCACCTTGCACCAAGGATGACGAGGTGCGGCAGCTTCTTACGCGGACAGGCAGGTGCGCACATGCACGTCATCCCCTCGCTCCTGCTCGCCGCCGCTCTAGACAAATACCATCTCCGCCTCGACACCACGCAACGACCTTGTCTCCCTAATCACATTTCTTTCCCACATACCTATCGGGTCGATTTAACGCGGAGGGAAACCTTTACCTCTCTCTATCTGCCCAACATATTGATTCGAGCATCACAAAAGTCGATTATTTCCCACCCCTGCTGATTTCGTTCGCGAAAGCGGTTTCCATTCTGAGCCATCGTCGCCGCTACTGCGAAACGGTCCATCCGTTGTTGGGACGCACGGATTGCCTCTGCCCTGGTCTCAAATATTGCTTTTTTCGCAGCAAACGGGGGATAGACCTGTTCACGCACACGCCACTTGCAAGGCCTGCGGATAAAAATAAGGAGGACCAGCAGAGAAAAGGAGAAGAAAAAGAAAATTCCGGCAAACGTCATCAACATATCTTGGACATCTTTGGTACTCGTCGCTATCTCACGGCTGTTGAAGAACGCAGCCCAACTCAAGCCGTCAAAGTCAGCAGAAGGACCTTGCGTCGTAGGTGACCGACGAAGCCGCGATCACCATGAGTTGCGAAATTCAACCTAGTTGTGGTCCTCCTCCTCCATGTGCTCCTTCTACTTCTGGTATAACTTCGCATCCTATTATCGACAATCGCCCTACCCCCCTTGGTCATCGTAGAAGGGCGGGAGCCAAAAGAATCCCAGTGAAGCGCCGTGTAGTCCATAAGCGGATGGACAACTCAATGGTAGAAAGGTGGTATAGCTGTTTTTCCTGAGATCGTACAGACTCCTGCGGACCTTTGTTTTTTTCGTTGAGTTTTCGTTGAGAAACATTCAGAAACTGATCGAGGAGGGGACAGAGGGCTTTCAGCATCTGAGCGCGATACTCAAAGCCCCGGGGGGGGGGCCTCGTACTTGTGTTCCGAATAAACCTCAAAAAGTACTTACCTAGTCTTCGACGAGCATGTATTTATAATATTGACTCACGTGGCTTCGTCATTGGACTCTGTTGACCCAAATGCGACTTGCTTCGTTTTTTGCATGATGTGCAATGTGTACCTCTGGATGTGTGTGCGAGACCATCTTTCGGGAACTTGGGCCCGAACCTGACACAGGAGATCCGCCGAGCGGGAAATATGAGCACTTGGATGAACTGGGTGCGTGATTGCGTCCTGAGTCTCGTTTGCACTCACAGTGTGCGCGGTTTGACGGGTCGCTAATGTGGCCGCCAGCCGTGTGAGCCTTCCGTCGTCTTCCCAGGTGACTTTTTGCGACGGCCTCGCCATGAGTCGCAGCCTTGACAGCGTCGCACATCGTCACACGGGCAGCACAGTACACGGGTACCAACCTTTGATCCGGCCACTTGGGCCGCTGGCCCGAGGCTCCCTGCGCTGTGGGAACTTGCTGCGTGTACAACAGCGAGAATTATTGATCAGTGGCATATCACGCCAGTATCCGTACGGGCGAGCTTCTGCAAGGCAGGCCATAGCGCCTTGGTCATCATTGACTACTACTAACAACCCGTACTGGGAGCCCCCCGAAAGAAGAAAAAAACAAGAGAGAGGGAAGACGAGAAAGTCTGTGCTGGATGGGGGGGGGGGGGGGGTATCAAACGGCCGTCACAGGACAACAAACACCAAGCCACCGGCCACTGTCTCCCCTGAAAGACACGCTCATCGGTTTTTGTTCTGTTGTTGCCAAAACACGTGGCTGTGCTCTCCCCTAGTCATCGTTGCTTTTTGGTTCGATCGATGACATCCTCTGTGCTGGTATGATACGCGCTAAAATGGACAAAATTGGGCAGAACAAGAGATGGCCATGGACACAAATTCTAAAACACCGGCCTATGTGCAAAGGACTGATCAAGAAGTGTTGAACCAGAAAAAAAGTCGTCAAAGCAAGTAAAGGAGATCATTCGACGGGACAGAAAGCGAAGTGGTAATGAAATTGGAGTAAATGAAATGAATAGGGACCTACGAGGTAGCGAATTTCGTCCGTCATTCGAGTAATCGGCACTCAAGTGACGCTCCGTACTTCGCTGCCTTTGACTTTAATCCACAGATGGCGTTTGGCGGCAGAACGGCCCTCCGAGGCAGCTTTAGAAAGTTGCGGCGTACCTCGAAGATACGAACGCTCCGTTTCATTGGCCGTGGAGGGCGAGAATTTAAGTTCGGTTCCTCTGATTTTATCGCGGAACCAGAAAAACAAGACCTCGTGCTCCCACTGGAGCGTGTCGACTTGGACCGTCGGTCCGCAAATCGGCTCGGATACCCACCGGTGCAACATGACTTGGATCCGCGACGTTCGAAGCTGGTGCAGTAGCCATTTGTTTATCGATATTCCCGAGGACCCAGGCTCAGGTTCAAGGCTGAGCATCTCAATCTCGAGTTCTTTAGCCGCGAGCTGCTTTCGTACCGTCTTCTTGGTATTAGAGTCTGGCAGTCGAGTCGCAGCACGCAGGTATTGCCTGGCTGTCAAGGGTTCAGGGCTCTCGAGAAGATGATTGGGACAGGAGAGCAAGGTAGGGGCGCGAGCTTGAGTGAGGGAAGAATGATTCCTGAGAATCTCGGTGGTGCTCTGTAGCTCCATGTCATCGTAGGCAATCGTCCGATCGAGTTTCCATGCCATCTTGATTGCCATGTGTTTCTTCATGACGCCCTTTTGTTGGCAGAGTCGTTTCAACTTGTTGACTTCTTCCTCGATGCGAGCGACTGACGCCCTCAGCTTTCTTTCCTCGGACGGGAACTCAGCGAGGAACCGCTTCGCATGAGACGACACCGCTTGCCCGGTCTTCTCCCCCAGGCTTCTTTCTTCCTCACATTCGTCTCGTGCGTGCATCAAGTCTTGATACTCTTCCTCTGCATTGCTCAGGTCCCCGACCCTGGAAGACAGAGCATCGTAGAGTGGGTGAACATCTTCCAGTGCTTTCTCGCCGACTATGCCCAGAAGCTCGTACGGCATATCCTCAGCGAGCGCCGTGGTCCGATCTAACTGGCCGCCCTGAACGGGTGCGGAAGCATGTCCTTCACTGGTGCTCGGGACCATGGATAGCAGACTAAAAAATCGAATTTCCAAATTATCAAGATCCTCTTCCCGAGTATCGAGATCACGCTCTGAATCTTCGTACCGCGATTCCACGAAGTGATAGGCCTCACGCGACTTCCTCATCTCGTCCATTTGCGAGTCGACAAGTGCCAGTGCCGCCGGAGGCACGGTACCAAGTACAACTAACGGACGGATGGCGGTCATGAAAGAATTTTCAGCTTCATCTCTCAGTCGGCGCATTCCTCGAAGCTCAACGCGCATCCGTGACATCTTTCCTCGGATCTCTTCGACTTGGGCCCGCTTCTCCTTCAACTGTCGCCAAAGGAGCTCGACCTCAGACTGCGACAAGTCTGAAGAGGATTGCGATGCACCGTGTGGCGATTCTTCCGTCGAATCTTCAGGGGGATTTGGCTGTCTTACAGGGCTGTGGAACTTCTCATGCTGCGTGAACCATGCGGCAATTCGATTCGTCTGTATTGATCGGCCTCGACGACTGGACGAATTGTTGCCGAGGTGAGTCGGAAATAAGGGCGGAAATTGCCTCTTGTTCCGATATGCAATTCGGTCTTCATCAGATGCGGCCCCTGAGCTTTCCGACGTCGCTCGCGCATAGTTTTCTGACAAATGGCGGCTGTCATCGCTGCTGTTGCCGCTACCAATTCCCAGCGACGACCGCGACAACGGGCCTGAGACGACGGTGTAACCCCCATGGTCAGCATCTGGGCTCTGTCCGGGCCGCAACTCATCTCGATCGATTGAATCCACCCTGGAACAGCTGCTGGCCCTCGGATGCTCTGACCAAGACCATGGAAGTGGAGTTGAGGTGTTCGGATGTTGAATCGCTGTATTGTGGCTCGGCTCTGAATGAGCGCGGGAGAGAAGCCTGGTTGGCAGTCCTGAAGACTGATTTGCGCCTTCTGCTGCCAATCGATGGCCTGGGAGAAAATGGCTTCCCAGGGACGGAAGAACTTCTGGAGCTTGACCAAAACCACGTGACGCTTCACAAGTCTCTGCAGTCATGATCAGATCCTTCCAGGGATCGATATCCCCATGCGATGGCAGACTTGGAGAGGATGCCGGCGGCAAAGTGGCGCCTGGAATCGGCATTGCTGGCGTGTTGCTCGACTCTTGCGAGCTGTTCGCTGTGGTCCCAGCCAAAGGCAGCTGTTGCGATGGCAGACGCGATCGCGGCTCGGCATGAGTCACTTGACCAGATAAAATCGACATCTCATTCTGCGGTGTCTGGCCATCGTCGTCTCTTACGATATCCTCGTCACGCGTCAAAGCTGTGGGGGGTGTTACGGCCGCTGGTCGATCTGGGCTTGGTAACCTGTGAGACCTCGTCGTGGACTCCGGGGCGACGGCATTCAGGGATCCAGCTGGCGTCGAGGTTTTTGAACCTCCTGGCCCCTGATTCATAGACAGCATGGCAGAACGATGAAGGAAATCGGCTGTTGAGAGCAGCTGATTGCTATGAGGAGTTGAGACCGGACAGCGAGATGTCGTCAGCGACTGACAGCTGCCAGGGAGTATCCGCAACTGTATCATTTATAGTCGGCGGAAGGATTTCAGACAACAGTGAGACGAGGCAACAATGTAGGCAGGACGTGATCAATCCGGCCAAGCTGTCTCTGGGCGACTGTGCAGCGATGGGAAGCTCAAACCAACTGTCCGCTGCTGCAACGTCTCATGTGCGCAGCTGTTCATTTGCGTGCGTCCTCGGGCCTCACCCCTCGGCGGCAAGCCTTGACTCTTGGCGTTTGCTGCTCACCGTTCAAGACAGATGTGAGCCAAAGGGCAGCGAAATGGGCGGCGGGTGTGCCCTGCCTGGCATCCTTTCTTTTTTCCCTTTGCTCGGCGCAGGCACAGATGCAGTAGTTGGAGTCAATCGTCGGTCAGAGAGCAGGCTGACGCCCGGAAGGTGCCCAAATATCCGAGAACCAGGTAGGTAGCTCAGCGTAAGCGACCAGCCACCGGGCGAACAGGGTCTCTGGGCAGTTTTGTTGGCGTCTGTGATTCACTCGCCGGACGTGCATGGGGTGAAGCAGGCCGATGGTGGTCGAGGGATATGGCAGGAATCTGGCCGATGGCACACAGAGACGCCATCATGTCTCTGGGCAGGCATGGACCGAGCCGCAGGTCGCAGCAGTACGTACAAACCGAACCATATCCTTATGCGATGGCAGCCGAGCAGTGTTCAATGAGCAGTCGTCGTTTGCAGGCACACACTGGTGCTACCTGATCGAGGTACATCCATCAGAGTTGTTCCCGTCCAAGCCATGCTCACTTGGGCTTGGGCGAGTTCGACCGTTCGGATTTCAACGCAGGCCATGCATGCATGGGCTTGGGCGGGAAATGGGAGCTGGTCTATCGCCCGCTGACAAGATGATGACGGATGTGCGGGATGTGGGTCTCCCGCCAAGCTGCGGCGCGCCACGGGATGCAGTAAGCCAAGGGAGGAGCGGCGGCCCCCAATCAGAATGCCAGCTCGCAGCACCAGTCGCCGAGCATGGGCAACTGGGCCATGTGAGGGTGGGTGGCCCAGGGGTCTCATTGGGGCAGGCGCAGACGAGTTTGGCACGGGACCAAAGTCTCAGTCCTTTTCTACAACGTGTCGAGCATGGGTGGTGGCCCGAGACCTGAGTACTGTACGGACATTGAGGCTGAGGAGCCTCATGCTGACGACGTCCATGAGCCTGCTGGTCGTCCTGATTGCACTTTCTACTATTTACATACCGTCGTCGTCACAATCCCATCGCACGTGAAATCGACCGGCATCTGGCAACAACAGAACTTGTTTGGCACGCGTCGTGCAAAGGCTGAAAGCCTCGGTGGCCTCATCTGCCTCGTCTTCACCCTCCTTCTCCTCCCTCCCTCCCTCCCTCCTTCCTTCCTCCATCCCTCCCTGCGCCAAAGGAATGGCAGCATTTTCGGGGCCTTCTCTGTCACATGCAGCTGATCTGCAGCCCATGCCTTCGCGCGTCGCGTCCAAATGCCCTTTGTGCTCCCAAACAGACGATAGTCGAGCCATGCCAGCCAGCGTCAGCATCCACACACACCCACCGCCTCGTCCACAACCCCCGCGGGTCGGCCCACTCAGGATGCAAAGAAAGGTGAGTGATTGCTGTGATACCTCATCTTGTGGCTATCGCCAAAGCCGTGTGGTCGTGCGACATCTCACATCATCGAGAAGATGGTGTGAGCCAATGGATGGTGGTCACCCTCGGAGCCTCCCCACGCTGTGACGGGAGTGATTCCCTCACACTACTCGACCGCGTCAGGCGTTCGGTGTTCCTGCCCAATACAGCCAGTCCAGGCTCGTCTCCAGGCGTACAACTTAGAATGCAGCCGCATTCTGCTATACATGGCGCAGCCACGCACACATGGCGACACCCGTCCTGAGGAAGGGGGGAGGAGGAGGAAGGAGCAGCAGAAGGGGGGGAGGCTCCTCCTGCACTCCACTCCATGCACTGCTCCGCTCCCTGGTCCTGGCCTGTCCTGCCTGATGCCCTCTGGAGATACCGTCAACCCACTCGATGGCCATGCAGCCCATCGACCACCACTAGCCAGACCAGAGCCGCTACTGGACACGCACCAACGCGGCTCACGCAGGAGACGCTGGCCCACGGAGTCGATCCACGTATCACGGCAATGGAGTCGTGTGAGTGCTCACGACCCGTGCGGATGCTGCGCGGACACGACGTCCTTTGTCTTTTGCGCCATCCCAGCTCCAAAGCCTTCTTCCCCCCCGCCCTGTCGCGACAAAAAGCCCAAGTAAATCACCACGCAAGCGGCTTTCCTGGCCCGAGCCGCATGCTGGTTGTATTTCCCATGCCTACAAGAACCCCTCCCGGCCGTTGTGACAAGGGCTCCCGTGGTGTTGTTGTTTCGCCGTCTTTGATTATACCGGCTGTATTAGATTCGTCCTGCCTCGTCAACTGCCTGACGACCATTTTTTCCCCAGGCATTCAAACTTCCCATTGACTTCCCTTCGTTTATGTACTGGCTCCTGCCGGCGCAACATGTCGACCGCATGGAGTGAATGGACCTGGGATGCGACTAGGGGAACACACTTCCGGTACCGGCACAATCGTGATGGTATGCCCAGCGTTGGCAAGCCATCTATCAGGTACATTCGTTGCTCACAATTGTTTCACAGGAATCTGCCTGTTTGAGTGGCTCGAAGATCAGGCCACTAGCGAGCAGACTCCCCGGGAGTCGCAGCAGATAGACTCCTTGGCTCAGGAAACCCAGAATCTGAACATAGCTCCAGACGCCAACTATGATTATCAAGGTGAGTCTTTGGCACGACTTCAGAACTGTCAGATGAGTTTGGCATGAATCTGCACGCATTCTCGCAAACAAGGCCTCCTGAAAGTCTCTCAAGTCTGATTACCCCGTTCTGCCTACCAGGCCAGGACTACCAGCTTGATAGTGGTCCGCGGGAGAAGCCCAAGTCGTCGTCGTCGTCGTCGAGATCGAAAGGCAAAGACAGAGAGACGGGCAGGGACAGAGACAGGGACCGAGGCAAGGGCAAAGGCAAGGGCAAGCACCTTTATCATAATGACAAGGGTTCCCACCGAGCCGTTCGAGGCACACAAGCAACTTCTTCTCATGTCCCGGCCGAAAGTGACCATCTTGAGTCTTCTGGCCAAGGCGGCTGTCAGTAACGTGGCGCACTAAACAAAATGATCCTCGGCCGGTCCCAGCTTCTGACTCTTGCAGATGATGATGAACAAGCAGCCGCAGCGCATTACGGGGGGTCCAGCTACGAACAGCAGACTGTGGGACAAAACGGTAAGCGTCTCTTCAAATCACTCTTAAGTGCCAACATTTTCAGCACGGCACTTAACGAGATTGAAGCCTTCAGCTTTTCCTCCCGTGCTCGCACCCGATTAATTTTCGCAGCCGCGGAGCTGACGAGGTTATGCAGACGTTGAGGACGAAGAACAGCAGATACAACAAGCTCTTGAGGCCTCCCGACAGATGCAGTATGGGATAAGAACATCTGCTGGTGGCCCTTCAATGTCACCTAACAATACCTCCTTCGCCTATGGTGAGTTTTCCCCAGGTCCAATTCTCATGTCGATTGCGTCGAATAACTCGTGTGACAGCGTATGCGCCAGACGACCATGAGTCCGCGACGGCCGACGAAGAAGCCCTCTATGCGGCCCAGGACCAGTTCGAGGAGATAGATCCCCGTAGGCGATGCTTTCTTGTGTGTGCGCTGTCAGGATCCTGACTAACCGATTCTTCAGGCTATCGAATCGAGCCCTCGGTGAAGTTCCAACCTGGCGAAGTAAGTGGCTCGCTCCGACTACCTTCCTGTTTCTTGGTGGGGAAATCTGATGCAATCTCCCAGATCTTCAAGGTTTACTGGTCTGAGCCGCAAGGTTCGATAGAGAGAATGCCCAGCGTCTCTGGCAAACAAGAGATACGAAACAAATATGGCGCCAAGTTTTTTGTCGGCTTTCGACGTTTCATCGTGGTTGCCAATGATCAGGGGCACTGCACATGCGTGTAAGTCAACTCAACCACCCCCTCATTAGAAACGCCCAAATGTGGAATGCTCTAACGCAAGTCGAAGGCCAATCCTGACCTACGGTGGCAAGGGCTGCAACAAGCCCGGCGTGAAGCCAGCTAAGCACGGCATCATCCACGATGAAAGATCAAGACCACGGAAGCTGCACAGAGAACCCGAAATGGGATTTCCGCCCGTGACAGCCCGCATCACGGTCGATGGAGAGAAGCTGTCGAAAGAGTCGCGCGTCAACTATTCTAAGCTGGTGACCATCGAACACAATATCCGGGTCTTCTTCGTCGGTCGTATCACACCAGACAGCTGGGTGGAAGTCGAGGGCGCTGTGAATGAATGCTGGCGCCAAAAGGAACTCCGACAGAGGAGGAGTTGAGCTGGCTGATAGCACCGCGACATGTGTCGCCGTCGTATCTGTCCCCTCACCAAGACACTGCGCCGTTTGACATTAAATACGTTTCAACTTACGATACAGCGCGCCCAAAGCGGCGTGTGAACCACGATTCCAAGCCAGCTCGGACTTCAAAATGAGAAGTCTTGGCATCGGTATTGCTTCAAGAATGGTCATATTCACACCATGTTGGAAGAACTGTGCCCTTGGGTATCTGTTTCTCTGCATATCGGCGGATATGTCACACTGCGTACGCCTCGAGCTCGAACCCTTTCGTTTCGTGTTGCACATCGAAAATAATGGTTTCAAATTGCACATCCTCTCACGTTTATGATATTGCGTCGTTTGGCTTTCTTGGCAATGGCAGAATGGTACATGCAGATTGCGTGGGAGATTACGCGGACGACATGATGCGAACTTTTAGTAATGAGCGAATCTCAAGTACTCTTTATGATTCCATGTGTATGCGTCGGCTCCGGTGCTTTCCGAGTTTCGGCTGAAGCAGCTGCTAAGCCTTGCCGCTCACTGATGGCAGTGAGCTTCCGACTCTGTCCGTAGGTACTCAGTGCGTCCTGCCTGTAACGTGTGAGTCCTCGTGGTGCCATTCATGGTATGACGCCTGTCGACCACGAGCGTGCGAATATCCCGGCTGTGGGGTCTCGTTCAACTGCACCGACAATACGCTCCAGACCGCTGCGATCCAGGCCACAAAAAAAAAAGAAGCTTCCACCCCTTTCACCCCCTCCCCCATCCGCTCTCCTTCCTTTGCCATTTGACTTTAGTTTGATTACCCATCACCGGCCGTGCAACGCGACCTTGCAATGCTCGGGTGTGTGCCTTGGCTCTCATTCCCATATTGATGCCGAGTGGCCATTCCAGCACTGCAGCCGATGCAAAAACGATGGGCTGTCTGCCGACATCACTTTGGTGTATGTATCAAGTACCTACCTGGGTTAGTATGTAGCTTCGCCAGTTGACAGCAGCGTTCGAGGTTCACAGGTCGTAGGTTATACAAAGGAGGACCCCGATGTATGTACGGTTCGTGGAGCTGCTGGAGTTGAACAACATTCCGGTGCTCGCCTAACCATTATCATGTACCTCTTTTCCCCCCATTCCTCCCAGCGGGCTAGACCTAGCACGGTATGGGTGTATGATTTCATCAGACAGAAGCCAGGCCTGCCAGCTCAGCAGCTCCGTCGACGCTAGCCGCGATGTACTCTGGCTCTAGCTCTCCTCCGTCCAACCTTGGACTCGGCCGAGTAAGTCCAACTATAACGGCCTCTCAGAATACGCAGGTGAAGTAAGGTTAGGCTAGGTTCAATGCACTTGCAAACACCACGCCTGATCCACATATATATGTGCACCGCCCGGAAGAGGTTTTTCCGAGAATCGATAGTTCTGGGATAGCCTATGCAATGACGACCCGATGTGTCAAGTAGGTAGCCAAGAGATGCAACCACAGTGATAAAGGTCAATAAAACGTCAATAAATCGCCCCCAAAAGACGCCCCTCCTTTTCATCAATAGTCGCTGCATGCTTATCAAGATTACAGGCTTTCATGATGCAAGGCGATTGTGATCAGGGCCAGCCTTTTGTCAAGCTCCTCGGTGGTGGGAAGAAAAGTAGAAGTAGTGCGTCGTCAACGTGTTGAAACTTGATCCTTTCCTCCTTTTTGTTCTTCAATAGTGATACCTAGACAGCCTGATCACGCTCGTCGATCAACCTACATCAAATTTTCTTTGGGGAGAAAAGAAAAGAGTCGGAGAAAGAAGGAGAAACGCGAGAAAAAGGCAAATTTTGATCCGTTTGCACATCATGGCTGAAGCGCAGCTCCAGGACTATCCATCGCTCTTTTCTCTCAAGGGCAAAATTGCTGTTGTGACGGGAGGCTCTCGAGGCCTCGGGCTGCACGCCGCATCAGCGTATGTCCCCTTCCCCTCTCTCTCTCCCTCTTTCTCTCTCTCTCTCTCTCTCCCTCTCTCTCGCTCTCATTAGAATTCGGCACTCTTGGTTGACCATTCGAGTGCTCCTTGCCAATCAGATTCTTGCAAGCCGGTGCTTCCAAAGTCTTCATATCGTCCCGCGACGTCGCGGCCTGCGAAGAAGCCTGCGAGGCGCTCAACCGCCTCCCCAACCGATCCTCCCCCGACGCCATTGCCATACCCGTACCCGCCGACTCGTCCAATCTTGCCGGCGTGACGCAGCTCTTCAAGCAGGTTGAGAAGCACACGGACCGTGTGGACATTTTGCTTGCCAACGCCGGCGCCACCTGGGCCGAGAGCATTGACACGCACTCGGATGAGGCCTTTGCCAGCGTCATGGACCTCAATGTCCGGGCCGTCTTTAACACGGTCCGCCTGTTCTGTCCGCTACTGGAGAAGGCCGGATCAGTACAGGATCCCAGTCGGATCATCATCACGGCGAGCGTTGCCGCCGTGAGCGTCGTCACCGTGGGCAAGATCGGCACTTACGGCTACTCGGCCAGCAAAGCGGCCGTGGTGCATCTCGGGAGGAATCTGGCGGTCGAGCTCGGGCCCCGCCACATTACGACCAATTCCATCTGTCCGGGGTACTTCCCGACCAAGATGACAGACGTCCTGTTGGGGTTGCCGGGGGCGGCGGACAAGATAGCCGGTGCGAATCCCATGGGGAGATTGGGCGTGCCCGAGGATATCGCTGGGGTCGTGGTGTTTCTGGCGAGTCGGGCCGGGGCGCATGTCAACGGGGAGACAATTGCGATTGATGGTGGCGCTTTGTGGGTGAGAGGGGAGTTGGCGCTGTTGGACAGCCTCATCAAGCTGTGAGCCCCTGAAGCTGCAGAGACTGAACATGAAACCATCGTTGGCTTCAGCATGAGTAGCTTTGTTCTGTGAGAAATCTTCCGCTTTCAAAAGATTGAGTCATCGCTGCAATGCCTCAGCTCTCTCACCATGTATCATACCTGACCGCTCCTGGACGCCCGCCTTCATTCTGGCTTGCGCGCAACCCATGCGGCTGCCTTGTACACAGTCTGCAGCATGCTGTTCCTGTCTTGAATGTAAGGAGCCTCAATGTCCAACCTCGTCCATTCCACACTGAATCCCAGTTTTTCCAACAGCGCCAAGACCTCATCGTTGCACAGTTCGAAGCTTCCCGGGTCGGCGATCCCGGATGAGTTGCTGTAGTCGTGCTCTCCGTCTCCGTCGTCATCGTGTCCGTGGTTACCCGGCGCGTTGTTCTCAAAGTGCCACAGTAACGGCCCGACATTGACAAGAATACCACCCGGTCTGAGACAGTGGTAGATGACTTCCAGATATCGAATTAGATTGGGGGCCGTATCGAGGAAGAATAAACTTGCAACGGCGTCGTAGGAGTCCTTGTGCTCGTCGTCTGCGTACAGACACAGAAAGTCTGCTGCGCACATGGACATTTCGCCTCGGTTCGCTGTGTTGGCCAGGACCGTAGCGGGGTGGATATCTGGGACTATGTAGCCCCTGAGGTGATTCTTGCGCGTAAGGTGGTTGGAGAAAGTGTGTATCCAGGGGTAGATTGTGTACCTGTCCGCTGTGGGGGACTCGTTGAGGATATGCGAAGAGGCCAGCAGTTGATGATAAGAAATCTCATTCCCCTCCGTCTGATAGCCCTTGCGGCACAGCTCGAACACCAGTCTCCCCAATCCAGCCCCGGGCACGAGTACCTCCTGCTGCCTGCCGGGACCAACGCGCTCCTGCTGTTCCTCTAGTGCCCTCATGATCGGCGCGTAGCAGGCGTTGCGCTCTGCGGCGCCATCTTCTGTCCAGTCTCGATAGAATTGCCTGATGGTGCTCCGGGCCTTGTCAATGTCCGCATGTTTGGCCACGCCCGCCCACTCCAGCGGCACTGCCTCTTCGCCGTGAGGTGAGGGCGTGGCGAGTGAGGCAAACGTTCTAAGCCCATGCGAGACAATGGCTCGAGCAAGCTCTGCATTTGCGTCAATGGCGTCATCTGTCTTGTCAAGGGTCTCGAGGAAGTTGAAGGGCGGTGCCGCCAACATCTTCCAATGATGCTGAGGAAGAGCATAGAATGACCTGCGGCGCAGATGGGTGACGTTGAAGTGCGCGGACTTGGCGTATTGTCTGCACAGGAGTCAATCCCCAGGTTTTGCGCAGGAGGAGCAAAGATTGCCTGTTCGTGATGTGTTTTTTTTTTTGTTTTCTGAGTTTGGAAAACTTACGAGAATGAGTCGATGGCGCAGAATATTACTCTGACTTCCTCGGGATCATCCATATTATCTTCCACCCCACCCCACGCAGTGCTTTCATTCTTGACTGCATCCTGTTCTCCTTCCACAGCCAAATCAGCCATGGCTTGGCTTCGGGTTGTGTCTCCTAAAGATATGCTATAAATTGAATCTCATTGTCAAATTTGGAGAACATTGAAAGCCGGAGTCGGTCGAGAAGCTCTCAACAAAGAAAAAGATGATGAGGGAGGAGATCGAAAAGTACTCGAGATTGTGTGACTAGGGGGGGGGGAAGAAGATCAAAAGGTATGCGCCAAGTTTTGGTCACTTTTCACTATTTGTAATCGGCGGTGGTTCAGAGACTGTGATATCTTCATCTGAACGTTTAATCAAGGTGATGATGTGTTTGCATCGGCGGAGCTTCGCGTACACAACAAGATAGACTTTGGGTCCCCCCTTCCAGCCCACTCACGGTGCCTGTGGAGTAATCAGCCAGGAAATTGGTGGGATCAAACAATCATGTGATCAGTGCGCTACCACACTCATCCCCAGCAGAGTCGCAGTTCCTGCCTCAGCCGGCCACCCTTGCAAAGCTGGACGTCATAATCACGTTCAGAACGCTTGTCCCCGGCGTTCCCTTCAAATTCATGGCTGGATCAGAAAACGTCCCCAATGGGCCTCTGAGCTTGTCAATTCCTCTGCCGCGGTCCCTCGACACGAGAATCTACCTGCGCTTGAGCACGCAAACTCGCGCTGTGATGCTCTCTCTCACAACGGCGACTCAGGACGAGCTGGCTGTGCCTCGACCCATGGGCTCATTTGTTTATGCATTACCAAATGTGCTGCCGCCAACACTTTCACAAAGGTTTTGAACAAGCCACAGCTGACCGTCTGCAACAGCGGTTCGATGACAAACAGCCCTTGTCGACGACTTTGTTTCCTTCAGAGTCAACAGTCGAGTTCACCACCCGTCTGGCAAAATTACTAGCGAGACGTGTCCAGCTGCCAGTATATGTGACGAATTCTATGAGCTTCGCCAATGCCGGAATGGGCGGGTCCGTTGACGAGGAAATGGAAGCGTTCAAGAATATCGCCGAGGTGACAACCGAATGTCTTCGAACTGCGGGCATCGGCGCGCTCGCACTCAACCTCAATTCGAGCAGTACCACTTGACTGTGCTGCCTCTGAGCTTCGAGCATTCAATTACTGTTCACGCTAGCGCTGCAATGACTCCGTACTGAGTCGCGGTAACGCTTTTGATTCGTTTAGCGGTCGACAGGCGAGACAGGCCTCGAAAAGCGGGGTTTAGAATAGAATAGGTTACCAAACACCTGACGCCCTTTGAACCTACGTGGTTCAATCGGCTCTTTGCATCATTGTGCCTGTTCTTGTCGGTTCAGATCATCGCCGCGGATGGTCAAGCAAAGGAGTGTTGCCGTGGCAAACGTATTTGGCTTTTCTATCCATCATCATCCCTTTTCATTGTTCAGGCCGCTGCCGTGTTGTCGGTATCCCAGATTATTGTCAACGATCTTCTTCATTATGGATGTACTGACCTATTCTTGAAGAAAATAAGTGGAGCACGAGGGACAATGCCCTGGGCCTATCCGAAGCCCCAAATCAAACCGGGTTATCGTTATCGCAGCCCGCCACCAAATGTGGCTCTTGCGCTATTCCCCGCCAAACTCGAAAACGACTTGTGCAGCCTGAAGCCCATCATTAAAAACGGTTTTCGCCCTCGATCAGGGTTCCGACGACTGTGTACACAAGTCTGAGGTACCGTCATCTCGATGCGACCGGCTCGAGACCGTTTTCGTCGTCTTTTCGCGCCCTCTGCACTTGCGACCGCAGATCGGTCCCAACGTCACACCACTTTGCTTCCGATTTGACTCGTCTCTTTAGTAGACCAGAAAATCCCAACGGGCCCTTGTTCGATCCAGAGAGGCAAGCGCTTGTCTGACCTTCAACATGTCTTGGCAACCAGCTCCAGACTCTGTGAGGCAGCTGGCTGCTTGCCTCCGTGACTCATTGAGTGGTTTTGACAAGAATGCTCAAAAGAATGCCGAAGTAGTAGGTATTTGCCTTCGATCTGTCTGTGGACGTGCAGCTCACCGAGGCCAGATGCTCCAACAAGCCAGGAACTCTCCCGACATCAACAACTATTTGGCATACTTGTTCTCGAGCACTCAGCCACCAGATGGCGTCCAATGCTCTGAATCCGACTACCACTCCGTTCGATCGGCCGCTGGCATTATGCTAAAAAACAACATCAAGTCTGATTGGAAGAGTATTCCGGAAGAAAGCCTAAAGCTTATCGGTTTGGCGGTTCCGATGGGCTTACAAGACAAGAACTCGCAGATTCGCAATCATGCTGGTAACATTGCTACCGAGGTAATACGCAGAAGCGGTCTGCTGGCCTGGCCGGATCTGCTCCCTCAGCTGATAGACATGATCGGGAACACGGGCGACAACGTGCCTCTCGAGGCCCAAGAAGGAGCCATGTCTGCCATGGCCAAGATCTGTGAAGACAGCCCTCGTCTCTTTCTCAGAGAGGTCAACGGCCAACGCCCCTTGGACTTTGTGCTGCCTCAGCTCATTGCTGCCACCAAAAACCCATTACCCAAGGTTCGCGCGGGAGCTTTGACAGCTATTAATGTCTTTACACCTCGTGCCTCTCAAGCCATGCTCAATTCGATCGACAATCTTCTGCAGCACCTTTTCATCCTCTCTAGCGACCAAAATACTGATGTGCGACTCCAAGTCTGTCGCGCTTTCGTTCATCTAGTCGAAACACGACCTGACAAATTGCAACCGCACATTGGTGGCCTGATCGACTATATCATTTCGCAGCAGAAGGGCGATGACGAGTACTTGGCGTGTGAAGCCGCTGAGTTTTGGCTAGCTGTAGGGGAGCACAACGACTTGTGGCAGGCTCTTCGACCGTTTCTCAACAAAATCATTCCGGTCTTGTTGGAGTGCATGGTCTATAGTGGCGAAGACATAGCCCTGCTCGGCGGTGCCTCGGACGACGAAGACGAGGAGGATCGGGAACAGGACATCAAACCGGTTTTTGCCAAAAAGAACCTGAATCGAACGACCAACGGCAACGGTGATGCGGGTGATCAAAGAGGAGACAAGGAAGGCCAGAACAAATCATCGGACGCTGATGACGATTTGGAGGAAGGTGAAATAGATGACGATGAGGACGGCGATGACAATCCAGACGAGAAATGGACGTTGCGCAAATGCTCTGCTGCGGCTTTGGACGTCTTCGCAAAAGATTTCCGGAACCCCGTTTTCGAGGCGATTTTCCCGTACCTGTCCCAGAACCTGCGGCATGCAGAATGGCCGCACCGTGAAGCAGCCGTGCTGGCCCTCGGTGCCGTCGCAGAAGGTTGCATGGAGGTGGTTGTGCCACATCTCCCGGAGCTCGTACCATATCTCATATCACTCCTGGAGGACCCCGAGCCTGTTGTACGGCAAATCACCTGCTGGACGCTGGGGCGATATTCAGAATGGGCAGCGGAACTGCCTGACGGCCAGAAGGAACAGTTTTTTGTCCCTCTCATGGATGGTATACTTAGAAAGATGCTCGACAAGAACAAGAAGGTCCAGGCCGCCGCTGCTTCTGCATTCGCTAACATCGAGTACAAGGCAGGCCCCCATCTGGAGCCCTATTGCGGCCCAATCGTCCAGCAATTCGTCCGTTGTTTCAGCAAGTACAAGGACAAAAACATGTATGTCTTGTACGACTGCGTGCAAACTCTAGCGGAGCGCACCGGAGCCCTTCTCGCGACACCTGAGCTCAGGGATCAGTTGATGCCAGCCCTCAATGAGCGGTACAATCTTGTTTCTGATCAGTCGCGTGAAGTGTTTCCCCTACTCGAGTGTCTTTCCTACGTGGCATTGGCGCTCGGCCCCTCCTTTGCACCTTATGCTGCACCAATCTTTGCTCGGTGCATCAACATTATCCACATGAACTTGGAGCAGAGTCTGGCAGCTGCAGGAAACGGTGCTTACGACACACCCGACAAGGACTTCTTGGTGACCAGTTTGGACCTCTTGAGCGCCATCATTCAAGCCCTGGGTGAAGAACACGCAACGGAACTTGTCAAGAACTCGCCACAGCCGTTCTTCGAATTGCTAACTTTTTGCATGGAGGACCCAGCAGACGAGGTCAGGCAATCTGCGTATGCGCTCCTGGGGGATTCTGCAAATTACGTCTACGCTTTGATGCAGCCACACCTTGCAACCATTTTCCCAATTGCTCTCAAGCAGCTTGACCTGGACTCCATGCTGGATGATGAAGTTGGCGACGGATTCGGTGCGTATAACAACACCTGTTGGTCGATCGGCGAAATCACAATGCGACATGGCAAGGGCGTGGCGCCGTGGGTGCCTGGTCTCGTGAAGCATCTGGTCGAGATCATGTGCAATGCTCGTGTGCCGAAGAGCCTGGCGGAAAATGCTGCTATCGCTCTGGGTCGATTAGGATTGGAAAACTCTGAGCTGTTGGCACCAGCTCTGCCAACATTTGCCGAGGATTTCCTCGAGAAAATGAAGAAGATTGATCCCACTGGTGAGAAGGCCTCGGCACTGAAAGGATTCTCCATGGTCGTTGCCCAGAACCCCGAAGCTATGGAGAGCGTTCTGTTGAACTACTTCGTAGCCGTTGCTCAGTTCCAAGACTTCGAATTGCAAAGCCCTCTCAAAGAGGAGCTCCACGAAGTCTGCCAACATGTGAGCTGCTCCTGAAAGACGCCCGTGCATTCTTGCAACCGCTGACAATTGATAGGTTCTCAACGTATATAAACAAATGATGCCACAGTTCAATCAATTTCTCTCCCAGCTGCGGCAAGAGGATCGGCAGGCTCTGACGAGTAATTATTCAATCTAGCCTAGCGACAAAATGCTATGGATAAAATCGATGATGCATTCTTCAACATTCTCTGGAATGTGAGGAATGTGAGGAATATAGGGATTTAGTTCGGGAGGATAGGGTGTTAAAAGTGTTCGGAAACCAACAAGTCGGGACTTGCCGGACATGGTGTTGGAATGGGCGACGAAATTTTTTCATGCGGGCAAATCATTTGCATCGTCAATGGAAGCATCTATATAGCTTAGTTATTAGATAGTGATCACGTAGATAGACGCGCTTCTTGCGCATTACCTTAGCAGTATATGCAAATACCCTATAGCACGCCAATTTATTTCGTCTGAATCCGAGAGAGTTGGATGATTCCCTTTGTATCATTGTCTCATCATTCCAATCAGCTTTGCGACAGGAAACAAATGTCATCGTCACTGTCGGAATCGTAGGTGACGAAAGTCTTTGAGATTTTCTGTCGGCGCCAACACTCGTATACAGTAGGTCCTGGGTCCTGCGGAAAAGACGTTGCCACATACACAACTGTCACGGCGATTGGAGTACCCCAGAGTCGCTGCATGCCTGCGCCCATGATTGTATCGAACATCAAGAGACAATTCCAAACTTGCCTCACCGCAACTGATGATAGGGTATCTCATATGTTCAGTCCGAGTCACAGCCAAACTGTGGTAGCACAGACACCGAGCCGTCGTACACGCCATAGAGATGTCTGTACTCCGTCGTTTCTTCCGGAGACAAGCTCAAGCCTACGTGTTGGGAAAGAGCAGACCACTTCAGCACAAGCTGTTCAACAATCGAGGAAGGTGCGGGGTTCACTGGAAGCTGGCAACCAGCCACCCAGACTGACGATCATCAGCCATCTTCTGCGTGTTCGGATTGGCCTCGCAAGGTACCTCGCAGAGCTTTGCGCTGGCGCTCGCAACGTTGTACACGATCTGCGTCGTCTGACTGGTCTGCATGTCGCCGGTGTCAGCCAACCAGCTCCTTCAAGCCGTCTCACCCTTGAGAACGAAGCCAGCTCGTCTTGCTGAGACAGCATTAGGAAGGGCATGACAGTTTTCCCGAACGAGGCCAGATAGTCAGCAAGGTTCTCGACCCGAGGGCAACGCAATCAGCACGTCAGCTAATTCCTGCCTCTCTCAAACTGTTCTCCCCATGATCAGGTCTTCTCCACAAATCTGAACGGAACTGTTTGCCGATGGCAGCTTCGAACCGGCGTCCGTCGTGATACATCATCGCATTTTCAACGTCAACGGTCGCTAGATTCCTCGACACTCCCAGGTGGGCCCCAATCATTTGCGATTATCGGCTATTCTCGCATAACAGGAACGGTGGCAGCCAAATCCCTCCCTGTCTATAGGACATCTGCAATTAGGAAATAAAATGTGGACATCAGCTCAGGGCTGATATACGGACAAGCCTCAGGAGAATCATCCTCTAAAAAAAGGGAAGAAATGTCCCCTGGAGGAATTATGGAGTTATTCCGTTCTTCGCGGGAGGACACGCGACCCTCTTGGCTACCAATACCACCGTGTAAGACGAGGAAAAGCGAATACCAACCCCGCCTCCCATGCAAGGTGGCTTGGTTTGGTTCGACCGACCGTCGAAAGATCTGCCCTGATCTAAAATTAGCGATTCACTGAGCGACCACTACGAAGCAGCGGAGCGTGCTCTCTCCCGTCGGCTCGGTGAATCGGCTCGTCGCTTTCCAGGACCGGCAGGTAAAGGAACCAAACCGCCTTTCGTCATAGTGGCTCGGTAGCGCAGGCTCTCGAATTTTCCCGGCCGTCTAAGCATCGCCATCCCCCTTGAAGTCGACGAAGGGACCCGCGAGGACCCGCGGTCTCAGGGTAGGGCGAGCGGCCGTGAATCAGTAAAAACCCTTAGGAAATGCAATCTCAGATTCACGGATGAAAAGGTCGAAAAAGCGCTCCGAATGGATCTGTGCCAGGCGATCGCGTTTTTTTTTCCGTTCTTATTTCTTTCATCAGTGCTCATGTTCATCTAGGCTTTGTCATGGTCTCAGGCTTCCTTTGCCCTTGCTCTCGGCATAATACCGGCAGTTGGTGTCACGAACAACTGATCGTGTGAACGAATCGTACTGATAGGGTCATTATCCACAGACCCTGGGTCACACATCCTGCGACGTCAGTGCGGTGGGAAACTCCGGCAGTCTGGGCCGTCCTCCTGCAGAGCAGAGCCCCGGTCTTTCCTCCTCCGCCGGGCGGAGATTTTACTGTAGCCATGCTTTGCGCCGTGAGGGCGCGAGCTGTAACTAATTCGCAGGCCACATATCGAAGCGAACTGGAATGCCTCGTCTCATCCTACTGGGAGTTTACGGGCCATGATGGGAAACTCAGGCAATGATCGCCGGCAGAGACGAAAGAAAAAATAAACACCAATTTATTCATGCCAGCCATTGCTGCCCTGTTGAGGTGAAGCAGTCACTACAGACAGGCAATTGCGTTCGGTAATCATTGACTGGTCGATCCAACGATGGAAAAGACCAAAGCTGAGCGACATCAAAGATGCGAATGCGTCGCTGACGGATTCTCCATGTCACAGCGCAGGAATGTCACCGGCCGCTTGCTATGAATGCACCAGACGTTCGCTGTCATTGGTCAGAGGCGAAGATGCGGCAGCCACAAGAAGGCGGAGCCAAAAGCCATGAAACGTTGTATTCGCCTCACCTCATGAAGTCACCTTGGACACCCGAGCTGTGCCGCAAGTCCTTTTTGGCGGCAGTAGCTTGTCTGCGCCACATGCGATTGAAGACCTGATTACTTTTGAGTATCAAATCCGACTGAAGCTTGTGATCGCACCAAACTTCGGCTCCGTCGCCAAGCCGAGTGATGGAGGATCATTCGCAGCGCGCTGCCTGCGCGTTGGACCCGGACAGTCAGCACATATCAATTGGCCGGCACTGACCGATGACATGCAGGGATCAAAGTCAAAACGTGGCGATGCATCCCGTGCATCTGGAACGAGAAGAGTATATCATCACCAACAGGCAGGCAGGAGAGACCTCTGATTGTGCATAAAGTTTGTTGTGAGATACAAGAGCCCACGCTGTTCGAGCTCACGGATTTCCAGCAATCATCTTAGGCACGAAGAACTCAGGCCAGCGGGGCAGCTCGCATATTGATTCCGTTCTAATGCCTTCCGAGGGGCGCGCTTGATGAAGGATTGCCGCGGTCGCAGAGCAGTGAACAGATACGCCTCGTTCGGGAATGGCGCGCGAGTTCTCTGCTGCGACCAAGAGTCCTGCAATCGAATCGTCAGGGGAAAGCTTCACCGCCGGCTGACGGGGCCCTTCTCTAACTAGGTGCCATATTTGGACACGAGTCACCTGATTCCGCCAAACTGAATCCTCAAGCAGGGAACCTGAATCGGTCAATGATCTTCCCTGGGTGAGTGACAATTGGCCAGGCGAGCTGGAGGCGAAAAAGGGGGGCATGGCAGCAAATCGCCCGGGGTCACGTTGGCTCTGTGAGCTGCAGGAGGATTCTGGGGCGCTGTGTCAAGGCAGACACGCGACACACATGCATGGTCATTGACAGCCTAAAGTAGGCATAAGTTGATACAGTAACCATTTGGCTCAATAGATGGGCAGGACCGAGATCATCTTGATTCATCGGCCAATATGATAAGTTCGTGAAGGGAATGGATACGAGATCGCGTGGCCCATCGGAGAATTTTTACGGCAAAGAGATGATACTGCCGACGCCCCATCGGACAATTTGCAATGCAGCGCGGCTGGACAACTGCAGATATGTTATGCCTCAATGACTAATGAATGCTCTTGTCTCATTGACCTCTGAGATTCGACGTCCAGCGTTCAGTTGCTGGCTTCATGGTCCGGTCTCGGCTGAATGGTAACAGGATTATAGATGCAATCTAGCGTTCAGCATGCTGATCGGCGAGAATTTTGAATGCTTGGAGACAGCGTCAAAACCGATCATGTAATTCAATCGCCTGGTCTGCTGCAGCAAAGAATACATCCAACTGCTCGAGCTGGTCATCTAAGTTTGATTCTGTGGTGCAGCTATTCAGAGCCTGGGAGGGGATTCCAGACCGGGAAAATTTCGAAAAATCTGACCGCTTTCGAGTCACGAGACAAAGCAGTCCGAATGAAAGCGTGGTGACGGCATAGCAAAACCACATGTCGGATTGACCACCGTGCCATGGTTGACATGGCTGCTGTCATGCCGTTGACTCGCGGCCTGCAAAGCTGCACCGCTTGGTTGTGGAGATGGCAACCAGGGCAACTTCCGCCCACGTCCTATGCCTTGAAGAATGCCTTGGAAGCATTCTGGCAGCCTTGGCTAAAGTAGCTTGGCTCACCTCTGATTCTCTTGATCGGTCGCACTGCCTGCTGACGCTTGTCCATGGCTGGCTCCGCCATTGCAGAAGGGGATAATGTCGTGGGCTGCGAGGCTCGACAGGGTCTAATGCCTGCGTGCCTGCGTGCCCGGTGGCACCACGCACAACTAAGTAAAGTATGAACGGCCAGTGTCCTGTTGACGAATTGCAGGACTTGTCCGTTTTGGGCGTGGGCTAGTAAACACTGCTGATCGCCAGAGGGGAATGGTCTGGGGTTGATGCGTCCCGGCTTACTCGCGCTCGTCCGGTCGCCAGTCATCTTGGAGTCATTGCCCCTTGAGCATTGAGCACAGTATTATTCATGTGGGGAATCGTCGACGAAGGAAATGGGAAGACCAAATCGGGCTGGGGCAGGGGGCCGAGGAGGCAGGAACAGAGGACGCCGCTCAGGTCAGTCCCAAGATTATCGACTGATTTGAGATTGCTCGGCTAAGTTCAGGGTCCTTGAGACCAAGGAGCTTTGCCCAACGGTTCGTGATGAAACTAGAGGCAACACGTCAAGTTTTCTATTTTCTATCCTCGCGTCCACAGTGACCCCGGGCCAGATCCACTGAAGTCATACATAGGGTCATACATAGGGCTGCGAAAAAAGCGGGCGCATATAACGAAACGGCAGAAGTGGTAAGTCAGGGAAGGAGCCATGTTGGGAAGTTGCCGTCCTGACGGGTGGTGCAGTTACTCGATACGGTGTTGAAGAAGAAGAAGAAGAAGCAGAAGGGACGGCGTGAGAGTGGGCGGGCATATTGAACCGCGCAGCCCACAGCACGCCACGCCCCGGAAAGCAACGCTCGCTCCACTCCACTCCTTCTCCCTCCCAAGCTGCGGGCTCATGTTGGGTGTTATTTTTATCACGGCTTCTGTTTGGCCAGGCCTACCCCGGTCTAGCTGCACCGCACTGCACCCTTCCGTCGAGAATGTGCGTCATGGCTCTCATCTGCCCACCAACTCGGTGTAAGGCGTTTCCTGCCAACCGCTGCTGGACGAGGCAAACGTGCGCGGGATGGGCCATCTTGCATGCCACGCCACGCCACAATATACCTAGGCAGCCAGGCGCCAGGGTAGATCGGATATTGCGATGCCCACCATCAAAATGAAAGGGAAAATGGGGAACCATGCGCTTCGAGGTTTTTCGTCGACGTCGCCGATACGCAGGAGAGGATTTGTAGCGAGAAGCCCAAGGACACGAATTGATGACTCGAACAAAGTAGGAAGGGGGGGCCAAAGAGGTGACGATAATTGCCTCTGTGTGCTACGCTGAAAGGGCCTCTCGCACTTCCGCCCATCCATTCATTGCGTTTTGTCGCTTGTGACGGCGTCATTCGGTATAGACCAGCTGCGGTCGATCTCGGCGGCTTCAACTGCATAGGTGCGCAGTTGCCCATGCGGCCCGGGCTTGAGACGCGCTTTTCGCGGAGCACTTCTCCGCGGTCCATATACACTGACGATCGGCGGTGTGGTGGCCGCGGCGCCTTCTTTCGCACCCCTTCTTTCCCTTTTTTGCCTCGCCGAATCTCGTGGATTGCCCTTTTTTTTTTTTTTTTTTTTCCCGCTTTCCCTGCCCCAAGCCGGTGTGGCCCCATGACATGGCTCGGCTTGGCGTGGCTGGCTGGTCCCTCTCAGGCTCCATGTCCGCGGGCCCCACTCCCCCCGTCTGCCGGGCCAGGGCAAGTCCTGCCTGGCCGCCCACCCGGCTTGACCACCTTGATTATCAGAATCAATGCCATGCCATTCGGCTTTGGGGTCGATTCGTGGACGTTCGCCGTTCGTTCGCTCACACACACCCCCCTCCCTTCCCTTAGCGTCCTTCGCTCACCTCATCCTTGCCACAGCCTCCCTCCGCTATTGTGCTTGACAGCCAGCATGGAGTAACGACACTCCTGTCCAGACGAGACGCCCGTGCTGACCGTCTGGCAATGCTGAGCCCCATCTAGTGGCTCCTGACCTCATGTTTTTCTGAAAGCGGTATTTAACAATCACTGTCCCCCATCGCGACAAGAAACCCGTCTCACCACCAAGGAATCATCCACAACTGCATCAAGTCGTCTTTGTGACAAGCTCCTGCTCGCTCTACATCCCAACCCCCCAGCTCTCGCTCTTCTAGGAAGTCCTCGTTGACTCCTGTCATTCGCTTAAGCGTGTTGTTTTCTGTGCTTGTTGCTACCGTTCAAATCGAGATCCTCTTACGTGACCGTCAATATCCGCTCCATCTTGAGGCCGGTTTTATTGTCAGTCAGAACAAAGTGTCGAGATCCTTGCTTTTTTCATTGTTGCTAGGACCAGAGAAACCAAGCAAAAAGAACCACACATATATCGCAGAGAGAAACGGTTTTCAACAGCACACGAACTGCTGAAGAGAGGCGTGCACTCGTTGCCAGCTTGCAAGATCTGTTCGGCAACACCTCGTCGACAGACTGAGCCACTCGAACTCGAACCAACGGCCAGACACGCGATCGCCGATGGTGCTCTAACTCTCTTGTCGGAACGTCTTTGATTGCACTTGTTGCAACCCACACTCGCTTGGAAGACACAATCGTTGAACTTGACGGACGGGTCGGACTACTCTTGCCCAACTCGCCGTCTCACCCTCGCTCCGTTTTGGACATTTTGGATATCTCAACGCTCGTTACGGCATTCAAGCCCGCTGGATTATCCCTGCAATCAATTGGCCTGCCAGGCAAGAAGGAGTACGCCTACATTCGCTAAGACACATTTACGCTTCCTCTCCGCTCTTCTTGGTGGTCTGCCGTTGAAGGTATGTCTTGTTAGCTCCTTTGCGTCGAAAGCATCTCTGCACATGCAGAGAGCGGCATTCGACGACTTGTGCTAATGCATCGTTTCAAGGGTTTGCACCACTTTCTGGAACCGCGCAGTCGCAGGCTACAAAAACAACTAAAAACTCAAAACCAAAGATAATATAAAACAAAAGACAATGGCTGGCCCTGGTGGTGGTCCTCCTCGTCGCAGGTGGGTTCCCTTCACCGTGGACAGTCTTGGAAGTCAGAACTGACCGTGAACTAGCCACACTAAGTCACGCAAAGGCTGCGATACTTGTAAACGACGACACATCCGCTGCGACGAGAACTTTCCTCAATTCCGCGGTGGACCTGCGGTGTGCCGGTCCTGGGCGCACATATCTGCACATATCTGCAGGCGATCTTTCCTAATGTAGGGAGAAAGTATGGATGTTATTTTTTGGCTAATGCATTGGCCTCATCTTCAGCCGCAATTGCACCAAGCACAAGATCCGCTGTCCGTACAACGACGTACAAGTGCCCGACGCTGACCGCTCTACCACGCCGGACAAGCCTGACCTCATGTGGACGCCGCAAATCGAAGCTGCCATCATCGAATGGCAAGCCAGCGGAATCTTCCCGTTCCCGTCACTGCAGGTCTTTCCTGCCCCGATGCCTCATTTGTACTCCCTCGAGGACCTGCGTCTCATCTACCACGTTGCAAACCTGTACCATCAGCTTCTTGCGATTGATGCCAACAACTTTACCCTCTGGACCCGTCATATACCAACGTGAGTGGAACCCCGTATCGAGAAATCCGATTGCCACCGCATGCCTGCTAACGATGATTCATCCTGGGCAGTCTCCTGAGGATCGGTGTCACGTCGCCCTACGTGATGCATGCCCTTCTTGCGTTTTCCGCCATGCACATCGCCTTCCTGACGGATTGTCCTCTGGTGGGCAGCTTGGCGTTTGAGCATCGCGGCAAGGCACTCAAGGGTCTCCAGGAGGCCATCAGTACCTTCTCTCGCGAAACCTCTGATGCTATTCTTGCCGCGTCTTTGGTCCTGTCTTGGCAAGCCACAGACTGGTAAGCACAAAGCGTGTCCACGACCTCCCGTCCTGTATGCTGACACCCTTGACAGGCGTAGCTGGACCCAACTGATGCAGGGAACCTCGACGGTAAGTTGATGTGACGATACATCTCAAACTGAACTTTCCTCTGACTGTGTTGGGCGCCATGCAGGTGATTGACGCAATGGATCCATGGAAACATGAATCCCAGTTCGGCGACTTCATCGCGGAAAGCAGCACTTTCCCTACGGCGCCGCCGTCTCCCGGACCCGATTACAGGCCGACCCAGCCACGCGAGGAGGATCTCGAGGCCTTCCAGCGCACCCTGGAGCAGGTCCAAAAGCTCGAGGCTCATCTGAAACATCACAAGGAGGAAACCACTCAAGTGCAGCATCTTGTCGGGTTTTTGAAAGGCTCCCGCAAGATCAGCCCGGCCCTGTCCATCGCCCAACAGTATGAGCGCCTCCAGCCCTTGCGAACCTGGCTGTTCTGGATGCCCGTTGGCTACCTCCAAAACCTCCACGGATCGGCCAACTCCCTTGTCATCATCGCCCACCTGTACACGGTTGCCCTTTTGATGGAACGTTTCTTCCCCGAGATCGGGGCCGCCTACTTTGGCAGCCTGTGCATCACTCCCATCGAGGAAATTGCCCGCCGTCTCATGTCGATCAGCGTGGCCAGTGGCTCTGAAGCCGGAGTTCAGCGCGAGACTCCCCTGACGCTCATGGAATTTCCCATCAACACCGTTGGCGAGTTTCGTTCTCGAATGGGATGGGACCATCCGGAGCGAACGCAGTCTTTCCCGCAATTCCACCCGCCAAACTACCCGACCAACGAGGAGTACTCCATGCCTAATGGCGGATCCCCTCCCCATTTCCCGTACGGCAAGCCCTCGTTCAGTTACAGCACCGAAGAGATGCCCATTTTGAACAGCGCGGCTATCCCCGGCAACTACTCCCACTCGGCCAGCCCCATGATGGTGTCTTCCCCCTTTGTTGGACAGCAGTACCTCAATGTCCCGTCACCATCGTACGCCGGTGCCTACAGTCCAGTCTCGTCCACGTTTGAGGGCTCCATCACGTACAGCGACACGGATGACTATGGATCTTGCGACTTGAGAGGAAGTCCCGCCTACCTCACCACGGGCCAGTCGTCCATGCTGAATGAAGCTCATAGCAGCTACGACATCGGGTTCGTGACTCCCCACCAGCCTTTGTGGACCTAAGACCCTCATGACACAGATGCTGCCCAGTGGCCTGCTGTCCTTGCCGCAACTCGGGAGGACACAATCGGATTGACTCGTTTTTTTCTCTTCTTCTCAGGCACTCTGTTCCGATGACTCCCTCGTACACACCATCAGAGGATCCGACAATGTTCACCCCGGACCGCTCGGGAGCGCCAGTCCACCCGGCCGGGGCCGAGTCACCGGGAATGCTCCCCATGCCCGAGTCTCCCGTGCCTTCCAATAGCTCCCTGCATTTCCGACATCACTATGGGCCGTCCACATTCTCTGGGGCACATTCCCCGTCACCCCTGGCGCAAAACTCCTTCATGGCTTCATCGCACTTGCCTGGCCCGGATACCAAGGGAAAATCACCAAATCACAACTACGAGGCGGCCCAATGAAGCGAGGGTTCTGGGAACTGCGGTCCAGTCTGAAAAGTTTCTGCGCGTCGAGGATCTGGAAGTACTCGACTATTTTTGCTTTTTTATTTGCTGCCTTTCCCGGAGGAGATGTGCTCGAAATGCTCGATGGCTTCATTTCTTTCTTGCGCACCGCCAATGCGTCATGTACAGCACACTCCTTTACACTCGCTGAAAAGTCCACCACCGGCGCGACCAACGGGAGAAAGCTCACAGTGGAGCCGCGCGAACCAGCGTTCTTCCTCTCACGAACCGGCATTCATTCCTTTCGCAAACCGAGCTACCTCGACGACACTCCTTGATACGATAGCACGACTAACAGACGACGGACTTTAATGTGTTTTTACCACCAAATACGACACGCTCCTTTCCGTCGACGAGACGGACCCTTTGATCGACATTCCTTGAAAAGTTCTGCACATGATACCCAGCGTCAAGCATGATAGACACTCCTTATGACAAGATGTTTTTAGTTTTACATTTAGATACGTTCAGTCCTTACGGAACATTGATACCTCGGCGTTTTCAGCGAGTCATGCATGGCGAAGGTTTTGCCGGTGGTGCGTCTGTACACGCAGGCGGGCAAAATTTGTTTGAGCAGGGAGTTTAGCGGCGTTTAATGGAAGCAAGTAGCATGGATTTTCTTCTCGATTTGATTTTGATTGTTTGAGCAAAAAACCGACAGGGGTTACAGACAGCCACATTGATAGGCATATGACTTGTTTTTGGGCAAAACTAGGGCATCAGATGCAGGAGACCACGCGAGGTGGGGAGAGAAACTGCGTCTTTGGCGGAATAGTAATGTAATGTCAGGGATTTATGCTATGTAATGTCAGGGACATGTGCCATGTCATGGTGAGCCTCATCTCTCTGATATGCCTCCGGCGGCCCTACCGGGGGTCGCCTGCGGCGGGCCGGCCTCGCTTCGCTCGAATGGGCGAGCAACAAGTGCCGTGACTGCCGAGCACCGTGGGAAGGGAAGACATGCGGCGGCGAGGTGGCATGCGCGATCTGGGGGATATGATGGTCGCGTGCATGCCCGGGAATAGAATGTCAAGTATGAGTAGGGCTGAACCGGGGGGGGGGGGTCTGCTCTCCGCCTCTTTCCCCCTTCGTATGTTGTACACGAGGGCAGTCAGCCCAGCGCGGCCCACCGCTTTACGGTGAGTGTCTAATGTGGGAAGCGTCGTGGCGTGTCGATTCGAGGAGGGCCATCGGGCTGGGCGACGGGACCTGGTCCTGGCCGGCTGGCTGCCTTGCGGGGAGATGGCATGACAGGGTGCCGCGACGCTATATGCCATACAGTACATACTTTACGCACATACATTGATTGATTGCCCTGCCTGTCATGTCCGTCCTGGAGGAGCTAGTTCATGCCTGGATCATTTCGTGCTTGTGTTTATCCAGATGGGCTGATTCGTGAACGGCACCATCTACCAACACTGCACACAAACACACAGGCAGGCACCACATACATACAAGGACACACACGAACATCGATATATCATGTATGAATCAAGTTACCCGTGGCCATGGTGTGTTGGCATGCATGTCCATGCGCACGTGCCGCGTCTGTTGTACCAGGTGCTTGCTTATACGATCTATCCACACATGTACATACATACATACATACATACATACATACATACATACATACATACATGTCTGGTGTTTACATGGACAGTGTTTGGCGCCGTCCCTGGGTATTGACATGTGAACCTGAGCTGCCGCCGCCGCCACCGCCACCGCCGGCGTCACCTCTCGCTTGCTTGTTGCTTCTCCTCTCTTCCCTTCTCTTCGCCCCTGGAGGGGAGACAAGATGCATGCGCACGCAGCACGTGCTGGGGATAGAGGGCGTCTGTTCCGCCCAGCCCTGCCCGGCCCAGCCCTGTGTCCTTTCCCCCCTCAGAGGCGTGCGTGCGAGCTGGATGACTCGGCGCGTGTGGACGGCACCGGTGGAGACTGGACTGGGTGACAAGCCCGCCGCCCTCGAGCTTGCGAGGCCAGTCCCGGCCAGCCCTGGCCTTCAGCCCGCCGTAGGCAACACAATCGTCTGGCTGCTTTGACGAGGGCTTCTATACAAGGCAGGAAAAAATACAGTATACGAGAAGCAGCTCGAGCGCAGCGAGGCCGGCCCGCCGCAGGCGACCCCCGGTAGGGCCGCCGGAGGCATCACAGCAAGAAGCGTGGAGTTAATACCATAGAAGCACCAGCGTAGTCATGTGAAGATGTATAGATATGCAACAGCGATTGTTCGAGCGCAGCGAGGTCAGCCCGCCGCAGGCGACCCCCGGTAGGGCCGCCGGAGGCATCACAGCAAGAAGCGTGGAGTTAATACCATAGAAGCACCAGCGTAGTCATGTGAAGATGTATAGATATGCAACAGCGATTGTTCGAGCGCAGCGAGGTCAGCCCGCCGCAGGCGACCCCCGGTAGGGCCGCCGGAGGCATCACAGCAAGAAGCGTGGAGTTAAATATGCCTCCGGCGGCCCTACCGGGGGTCGCCTGCAGCGGGCCGGCCTCGCTGCGCTCGAGCTGTCGGTCGTGCTCAGCGTGGCTCCTTTGGCGCAAACACATCGCATGGGCAGATTCGCGACTCGTGATTTAGGCGCTGCTGCTGCTGTCGGGCTCGCTCGCATGGCGATGAGCTGCGACTACTCTCGCTCTACCAGTGGACTTGTTGTATATATGTACTGCTCGTGTCTGGCATGCGAGTCTGGTGAAGCGTGGTACGGGCGTGCTGAGTAGTGCGCAGAGCAGCAGATGGCCCCAGGAACTGAGGGTAAATCGCTACGCATGGCGTGTGGTAGACTTGCTTCGCGATGCCCTCTCTTCTTGGTGGTGCGGGCACATGCCTTGTCGTCATGCGTGCCTGCCTGCCTGCCGGGTCAAGCGTCTGGTGCGATCCTGCTGGGCAGTCGTGCGTGCGTCTGCCTGTCTCTGATGCCCAGCTCGGTGTTGACTGATATGCCATCTACCTCTCCCGCAGCAGCAGCAGCAGCAGCAGCAGCAGCAGCAGCAGCAGCAGCAGCAGGAGTTCGGATACACCAGCAGACATCGAGAACCCAGGGATAGATAGATGGAGGAACAGGACCCGGTTCAAGACCAGGATGGGTAGGAGGGTGGGTGCACGCATGCATAAAGAACACGCCATGCACACAAGTAGGCCCAAAGCAGAAGAAGGGCACGGGGAACAAAAAAGGTCGTCATTGCGCCAACACTACGCTCCTCAGCTACCCCCTTCCCTCCTCTCCCCCTTCTTTCATGCCTGTGGGTGGTGATGGTGCCGCCGCAGCGACGCTTCCCCATCCCCCTCTCATGCCCAGCAGACAAAGACGCCGTCGCGCACCAAGGTATAATATGTATGTATCGGACAATGCCTCGCCGCCGCCCCAGTCATGACATGATGCGTAAAAGCCGGAAAAAAAAAAAAACAAAAAACAAGACGTTAGCTTGTCTGTCTGATTGTGTGCAGCGCAAAAGCAACAAGACAAAAAACGAATGGAAGAAGAACCACTGAAAAGAGAAAGAGGAAAGAGATATGCGTGCTGGTCCCAGTGTTTTTTTTGTCAGAAAGCGATGACAAAAAGGAAGAAAAGAACAAGACCTCCCGTCAAAAGGAGAGAAAAACGCCGAGCTCCCCCGATTTACGCAGCAGCAACCGCGAAAAGAAATCCCAAACCAAACCCATGCACATGCACATGCTCAATGCATTTGAGCGTGCCATGACCACAAAGCTCCGCTCGCTGCCTTTTGCCCGCTCGCGTGACGGCTATATCCAAAGTCACTGCACGCGACAGATACCAGAAAAGCAAAAAGGGAAAAAGGACTGTCACGTCACGACGCGAGCGGCGACGAGCCAGACCCTGATGAGCTGCTGTGCTGCCTGCGCATACGGGCACCGTCCCGGACGGCGTCGTGGTAGCTCGGCACGGGAGGATGATGGGCTGGCCGCGGCTGCTGCTGATGCCGTTGCGGCGATTGTGACGGCGGCGGCGCCGGCTGGGGCGCGCTCTGTGTCCGCGGCCGGACCGTGGCGCTCGAATTGTCTCGGCTCCGGTTCAGCACGCGGATCAGCGGCGTGTCCTCCTCCTCGGTCTCGGTGCTGTGCCGCCGCTCGGTATCGTCCGAGTCGGACTGGGTAGGGCTGGCGTAGTCGGGAGGCGGATTGGTGGCATCCTCGAGGTGCAGATGCAGGGGGTTGTCATCGCCGTAGCCCCCGCGCAACGGGAGGGCGTTGGCGCTGGCGCTGGTCTCACCACTGTTGCCGTGACTGCTGTCGTTGGGAATCAGCTGAGCCAGCGAGATGTCGGTCGGGCTGCGGACCGGGCCCGGGCTGGTCGGCGGGAGAACGCGAAAGTTGCCGCTGCGTGTGCGGCCGTGGCCGGTATTCGTGTTGCTGCTCGGGCCGACCGTGTAGGGCGAGCCGCTGGACGACTGGAGGTGCGGCCGGCCCTGACCCGACGTCATGCCATCTTTGGTCCCAGTCTCCAACAGGATGCTGCCCTGTTCAGAGCCGTACGGCGGCGGCGGAGCGAGGCTGCCCGTGACGGGCGCCAGGCCCCATTTCTTGACGTTGGCCTCGATGAAGACGAAGCCTGACTGTCCGAGGTTGACGTGGACGATGGCTGGGCCCGTAGCCCCAATCGCAGGAAAGAAGTTTTGCGACTTGAGCCCGTGCACCACCTCTTCGTACCGCTTGCCGTTGCGCGTGAAGAAGATGGCTCCGGTGCGGGGTCTGTATCCAACGCCGATGACGTCGCCCTGCACGAGCCGCGGCCCGTACGGCGTCGACGAGAATGGCTGGTTGTAGTGACGCGAGCCGTCGGAGAAGTAGGCAACAGAGTACTTGTGGAAGCCTGACGCGACAGTCAGACACGGCAGAGAGAGAGAGAGAGAGAGAGAGAGAGAGAAGAGAGAGAGAGAGAGAGAGAGAGAGAGGGAGGGAGAGAGAGAGAGGACAGGGATCAAAGCGTGCCATGTTGCACCGACTCACCTGGTAGTCGAAACAGCGGATAGGGCTTCGTGGCCATTCCGATACTGAGCAGCGTGCTCTCGGGCTTTTCGTAAATCTTGGCCTCCCAGTAGTACACATCGTTCTGTTTGGGCACCGGCAGGTTGCTCATGACGGTGCACTCCGAGTCGAAGAACTCGATTTCGGTGCGGGCCTCGACGAAGCAGTTGGCCACTTCGAGTTCGGGCTCAAACTCCCACGCCGAGATGCCCTTTTCCTGAATCGCGAGATACTGAGACAGCGAGATGTCGGTGGGCAGCGACTCGGGCGGGTTCGCCGTCACAAAAGCTGCAAAGACATGAGTAAGCGCCGCTCGAGGAAAGGAAGCCAAGACGACAGCGGGGATCAGACAAGGAGAGGACGAAAATGGGAGGAAAGCAAGGGCTATGGAGACCACCAAGACGTACCCTTTGCCCTGAGATATTCCGTGCGGGCCATGTCGTCCATGGTCTCGAGGGCCTCGGCCTCTTCCCTTGCAAAGGCCTGCTCATCGTCGTACTCGCCCGGTCGTCCCAGCCGGTCGAGTATGATGCGGCCCGAGCCGGCGCATCCCGAAGCCCAGAAAATGAAGACGACGACGGCAATCAGCACGATGGAGCCGAAGGAAGAGACGAGCCCGATGATGACGCCGGTAAAGGCCGATGAGGGAGAGTCGGTGAGGATCATGATTGAGTGTCGCGACCCGCCCCCGGCCGCCTCGCCCGCTGATCAGCAACCAGTGGCCAGGCCGTGCGAGGACGACACTGGAGAAAGCGAGGATGTATGTCACTCGGTTTCACGACACCCGCTCCGGCCAGACAGCGCAACGACTGGGCGGTGATGCTGACGGTGCGGCCGGTGGTGAGGTGAAGCTGCTCGTCGTCGTTGTTGTCGTCGTCGTGTACGTCGTCGTCGTCATCAGCCAAAAAGGGTTCGAGAGGGGAATCCCGTCCGTGTCGACAAGGGACCGAGACTGAAATGCCGTCGCCCGCGCGCAAGCGTTTCTCGTGTCGAGCGCACGCAGTAGACTCGTAATGCAGACGGACGATTTTCGTGATAAAAGACAAAAGGTATATCGAGGGGTTTTCGATAGGTGAATGATTGTTTGATTGGGTGACAGATGATGATGATGGAGCCCGACCGGGACTTTGCCACGGCCAATGTGGGATGGCTGTGGCGGGCAGCGGCTGGGCGGGCGGTTGGTAAGTGGTGAGAATAGAGTGGGTGGTGGTGGGTGGAGAGGCTTTGCTTATGCTTCGGGCGCAGAGATGCAGGGTGCGTAATGAAGCATGGACCACCAAGCCGGCGGACGAGCAAAAAATGAAAACGGCTGACGCTGGCCGGACTCGATTCGATGACGCACCGCCAAGAGAAAGGAAAAGGGAGAACAAACCACACAGTTAAAAAAAAATCAAAAATAAAAAAGAGGTCCCTGAAGGATTGGGAAAAAGGAGGAGATGAGCAACACTATTGGCAGACTGACGCAAAAAGGGAGGAAGCGAGCCGTACGTACGTAGCGACAAACAGAAACAAGAGGTTGATGGAGAGACGGGCTAGTGTAGTAGGAGGTGGTGGCAGAGGGGAGCAGGAATGCGTTGTCCGCCCGTATGCGGGTACTTTACGCTACCGGAGAGTGGAGCGGGCAGATTGTCTGTCTGTCTGCCTCGTTTGCGCTGCGGTCCCTTTCCCGTACGGCTATGGCTTCGCTGTGCTTTGCTTTGCAGTCTTGTCCGGTGCTCAGGCGCCCGTGGGCCCAAATTGACTCGGCCACCACGCACAAGACGGGGCGAGGCCTGTTTGAGCTCACAGCCAGCCCTCCTTGACGCCAGGCCAGACAGACCCTCTCGTTTCATCACCACCGCGCCCCCCCACACACCAGACCAACAGCAATAGCAGCAGCAACGGAGCGCAGCACAGCCTGGGTTTCAGTCCAAGTCGTGCTTCTCCCCCCAAACCGTTTGAAGAGTGGGAACGCAGCGGCCAGCCACTTCATGCTGGCCCCCCTCTCACACGGCCCCAAAATAGCATGCTGCGGAGACCACGACAAAAATGTACTTCTGCATTGTGTCCATGTCATTCGTGGGCGGTTAGGGACTACTGTGCTGCCTTTCAGATTGTGTGTGCCTGCCTGCCTGCCTGCCTGCCTGCCTGTCTGGCCTTGTGCCTCTGAGGGCCGCGTGTCGTGTCAGATCCTCCCCATCCTTCCAGAATCCCCCCCTCCTTCCCAGGGAAAGAAGGCCCTCGGTGCTCAGAGCTCATCGTCCTCACTCTTGCCGCGTCGGTATCCGCCCCTGCGAGCTCTCCTGTCCTCCCTTTCACGGTCCCGGGCTGCTGCTCTCAGCTCGGGCATGGGATGGTGATAGCTCTTGGTGCCCACCTCACTTCCCTCCAACAGACTCTCGGTGGCCGCACTGCTCGACGCTCCGGGTCGATTGTAGCTAAAGTCGCGGCGCGAGGAGCGGCTTTCTTCCCGCAGACGTCGTGCCTCGGCACGGATTCGCTCGGATTCGCCCTCGGTGGTGGTGGTGGTGGTGGTGGTGGTGGTGGTGCTGCTGCCCTCTGCGGTAGAGTGCACCTTGCGAATGGCGGCGGCGGCGGCAGCAGCAGGCCGTTTGGGTTTCTTATTGGGCGTCGATGTGGGAGTCGTCTGCCGGTTGGAGAGGAGCTCGGACGAGACCGTCGAGTCAGAGGGATTCGTCGAGCCGTCCCATTGAGAGCCATCGGATTCCTTGTTGAGCCCGCCGACGCGCGCCGACCTCTCGTGGCGATAGCTTCGCAGCTCCTTCTTGGCCTCCTTCTCGGCCACTTCATCGAGCACGCCGTCGGTGCCGATATGTCGCTTGCTGTTCCGCTGATCTGCCCGCTGCTTGCGACGTTCCCGCTGCCTCTGCTCCTGCTTCGCCTTGCGCTTCTCGCGGGCCGCAATATCGCTCGCCCCAGCAGTGATTCCACTAAGCCCGGTACTCTCCGTCACCACCGTCGTCGTGTCGTCCTCGGCCACGTCTTTGTAGACGCTGCCCCCGCCAAGCTTGGTCGAGGGCGTCGCGCCCGTCAAGAGCGTCCCGTTCGGACCCCTCCGCCTCAGCACTGTAGACTTGTACTCCTCCCAATCATTCTGCTTGAAGTGGAACCCGCCGTTTTTGGCCCAAAAGAAGAACCAGATGCCCGTGACGATGAAAGCCACGCCGATCAAGGCGAACAGCACAAAAAAACCAATGTTGCTGATGTCGTGGGGATCTAGAACCCCTCTCGATGGATCGGCGGGGGGTTTCTCGTCTCTGGAAAAGATGCGGCCAGCGTCTTGCCGCATTCCATCTCCCAGTGTTCGAGCGAGCGCCGTTCCGAAATGACTTGCCAGCATCAAAGCCGGAGCCATGATGCGGGATGTGACGTCGTCCTCGAGTCGATGCGAGGAATGCGGCTTCTTGTGTTCGAGATGTTTGGAATGCGCTCAGTCCAACTGACGACGACACTGAAGCTGTGCGTCGCTTGCTGCTGGTCGGGAAAGAGTTCTGTCTGTGATAGTGTGGCTCGGTCGGAGTCGAGAGCCTTTAGGGCGAAAAGATAATATCGAATATGTCGCGGTTCCCATTCACACCCGCTGAACCATGAGGGGGTCACAAAAATGCTTGAAGAGCAGGGTCAGTCTGGACCGTAGGCTGTTGGGCTGTTCCCACGGAAACGCGCAACCAGTTGGAAATTTGGCGTGGCTGGGGTCCGGGCCGTGAGGAGGCTGGGTCCGTGGCGTGCACATGGGATTTCCCACACGTCCAACCCGCACGTCTTTCACACATCGTGTTTCTACGGGATGCTACGTACCACAGCTGAGCCAGAATTCCACCCAGAGTGTGCACAAGGTGCATGCACAGGCTACGGTCAATCATTTACCCGCAGTCCTGTCCGCAGCCTCCCCTTCGCAATGAGATGCATCTGCCGTGCTGATGACGCAACAAGTAAGTACGCCATCTGTTGGCCCAGCAACCGGCTTGCTCAACGGCCTCTCCACCAAAATTCAACAACGGGACACGATGTGTCTTTTACCATGTGCAGCGCGACTCCCAGTACGTCCGACAGCCCATCATGAATTTCATCGAACTCCCAAATCTAGCTTTTGTGTCAAGAATGCCTCCGTGATCATCCCAGATACCCATGCGTCTACATTTTGCAAGCATTCGAAGTTCCAGTCTTGTGATGCGACACAGCCCTCGTGCCACCTCATCGCCGCGACAACAACAATTTTCGACCATTCCGAACTCTACCGGCTCCATCCCTCATGACCGCCCAGACCTTGGACAAGCCTTGCTGTCCGTTTATGTGCTGCGCAACACACAGGCGACCAATCGCCCCTCCTCCCCTGTCAAGCTATGTACGACGGAAACACGGACATCCGATTTCTCCCCCCTACTGTGACAGAAAGCTATGCTCGCCGTTTCTGAAAGGGGTGGTCAAAGGTGTGAATTGCCATTGCCTATACAGTCTAATCGCCAAAGTGGTATCGGGAAGAGAAGGAAATGAGTGTCACAGCGCTTGCTTCAAGCGAGGATTGCGCGATGAGTAGCAACGACATGCCCGCTGCCGTGCGCCAACGTATAGATTGAGGTGATTCTGATGTGAGATACTTCTGCGTTGGTCAAGAACAGAGCAGACTTTTTCCTGTAAGAAACGTGAAAAGATCAGCGACGTCGAGCCAGAATTCTGGTGAGCTTTGCGACAAGATCTTCGGATCCAGCAAATCTCGGCCCGATGCCCGCACTCCTAATAGACACTCAAGGAAAGGGATCAAGACAGGATTAAAAGAAAAAGGCGGACAACTTTCCACCGTCCACGTCCAGGGTATCAAAATAACGAAGTCACCGAGAATGGCTGTCAGCCACACGCGTCAGATGAAGCGAATTGCACAGCGAATGCGACAAACATGGGAAGAACTGGAATTCTCCATTGCCACATATGTAATCCCGTGCGAAGAAGTCAACACGCTCCCCAATTTTAAGCATCAAGTTTGCTCGCTGAGTTGATGAAGATGTCTTTGCAAGAAAGAAGAGAGGAGAGTGTGATGGATGTGAAATCAAGAGCGAGGGCGCTCCGCAATGCCATTTTCCTAGTCATAGGAACAGAATAGAAAGGCAGTAGTGCCGAGGTCGACAAAACAGGTCGAAAGCAAAATCAGATCGCCAGATATAGTGACGAAGCCACGAAAAGAAAAAAGAACAAACTATACGCGTCGTCGAGTCGTTAGTCGTGTGATTAGACATAAATCATCAAAAGTTGTTGTAGATGCTAGAGGGGCGATCAAAAGAGCCACGGGCCGGAGCGAAGCTTCGACTTTGCGAGTCAGATTGGCTCGGTGCGCGGGCCCGCTGCGGCAGGGCCTTGCCACCTACTCGGCTCCGGTTGTCCTCCAGCTGACGGTACATCATGCTGCCTTGGTCGCTGTCCAACCGAGGGTCGCCCGGGCGCGTGCTAAAGACGATTTCCCCGCCATCGTCACACTCGATTTCGGCCCCGACGCCGGGCACGCGAAGACGAGCATTTCCAGAAATCTTGATGGTCAAGTCGTCGTTTCCGTTATATGAAGTCCGCGTGATGCTGCTGCGCCTGTACTCGCTTTCGTCGCGACTGCCGCTGCTTCGGGTGGAACGGCTGGGAGCAATGCCGCTGCGCCGTCTAGACTTTCGCAACGCATCGGCTGTCAGGTCAAATTGTGGGCCGCTCACCGCAGCTTGGTAATTAAGAGCATTGTTGAACTTGTCATCAAGGCTGACACCGCCGGTGGGCAAGGCGGCTGTGCCGTGGAAGGAGGACCTGTTGCTTCGGCCGGCAACTGCCGTGACGTCGAGGTCGGGGTGGCCGTACACGGAAGAGCTCCGCCCCAGTCGAGGCAGCCCAACTCGTCGCCGATCGTATGCTGGGTCGGGAGACAAGTCGTTAAAAAGGCTCTCCTCCCCTTCGAATTCGTCATCGTCGAAGCCCGCAAAGCCGACCGATCGTCTCTGGGTGGGCGGGGGTCGTGAGCGACCCGGCCGTCGCGTGCTCGGTGAGCGGTGAGGTGTGGTCGGCGGCAATGTAGAATGCGGCCGAGCGGGAACCTCAGGCGGCGGCATCCTCCTCCTGTCGCCTTCCAATCTTCTGGACCGAGGCAGGAGGTGACCTGCTTGCGCTGTCTCCGGGGGCTCGTCCAGGTAGTCCCTGGGATAAAAATCAAAGCGACCTGGCGGTGGAGGTGGCTTGCCAAATGCCATGGCAGAGGCCGGACGAGCGTCGAACCGCGATCGCAGCCGATTGTGCGGATCAGCAGCAGGACCGTGGTCGAAGAAGCCGGGGACAAATCCAGTGGAGGGCGGCATGGGAGGCACATATCCTCCGGGTGGAATCACAGGACTCTGCCAGGCCAGGGGAGGAGGATATGTCCCAACAGGGAAGGGATTCGCCGCCGCGCGAAGGGGCGCCGTTTCGACATCGAGCGGAGCAGGCCGCCCGTACGGCTGACCAGCATAGTAACTTGCTGGTCTCGGCTGCGCCCTCGGACGGCTTGCCGATCTGGCTGGCTGTTGTTGCACGCCATAGCTCGCCGGGTCGTTGCCACGATCACGGCGGTGTTGCTGTTGAATGACGGGCTGCGTGTTGGATTGTTTCGGTGGCGACGGCCGTGTTTTCCGGGAGGGACGAGGTTGTTTATCCACCGCCGCAGCTCGGCGGCCTTCTTCCTGATCTCTGCGCTGCTGGTTGACCTCTCCTGGTTGACGGTCGCGACTGGCTTGATCTGGTGCTTTCGGCAATGGCTTCTCCTGCCTGTCGGCGGATTCGCGGGATTCGGCGTCGTTGAAGTTGGCGTTGACCGACGACGATCTCGAATTGGCCGGCCGTTTACCGGAGCGCGACCGACCCGTGTTCGCCTTGGACGGGCTCGACCTTCCGTCAGAAACCGCATACTTTCGAGTGCCAGGCTTGACGTCGACAGAGCTGCCGGCGTCCTCATCCGCGTCCTCGACGTGAGCGATGCGAGAGCGCCGGTCAGGGCTCGACGACATGTCGCTCTTGACAGGACGGATTGCCATCAAGTCCAGGGCAGGGGACGCGAGGCGTTTTCAACACGGGCCACGGGGCCGCGCGCGGAGAAAATTGCCGCACCAGGGCGGGAAGGGAGGTGGCGGTCGTCTCTCTGCCGGGGTTAATTATGTATGTGTGTGCCTGTCATCGGTTTCTGGCGGTTGGATGTTGCTTTGGTGGAACCGGCGGGGTGGGTGGGAGAGGCGCCGCTTTCTTTCTTTTTTTTTTTTAAATTCCCTCTTTTACTTTCCTTGTTCCCGTTATTGTCGAATGGTTTCCCCTCTGGGCTGCCAACAGCTCGGCGCTCTCGAGTCGGGAGCGAGGGAAGACCCGTATGTGGGGAGGGACGAAGGAGAGAAATGAGTAAGTTTGTGGTGATTGCAGAGGACTACAGCGTGGTCTCTCTCGGATACGACGAGGTATCCAGGTACGCGGCGTCGTCAAGAGCCAGCTTGGAGTGATGACGATTTACTAGATAAGCAGGCCAATGTGTAGATGGGCACAGGGAAGCAGAAGACACACGGCGGCCCAAGGGACAAAAAGGTGTTGAGCGGAGACCCCGTCGTCCCGCAACGAAACAATTCCCGCTGGCGCTTGCAAGAGCTCCTTTGCAGCTCCAGTTCGGTCTGAGGTACTGGAGTCGGCAGGTCCAGACAAAGAGAAGGAAGTTGGGGAGAAGGCGTCAAGAAAGAAGGAAGAGCTAGATGTATGGCAACATGGAGTTTTATGAGGTGTCGACACATGCCGTGTTCTTATTCTTAAACAGTCCAGTTCGGAACCCGGTGTCTAGGCCCGGGGTGCCAGCACAGCACGCAAAGGGGCAATAATCAAGTCTCGCCATCGAACAGAGCGAAGGATGACAAGGACGATCGTTGCATGGCACGGCGCACACTCAAGTCGAGAGGGGGGAGGGTGCGAATAGAGCATGGCCCCAGAGGGGAGTGGATCCATCCAATCCGTCTCCACTTCAGGCCAATGTACTTACCTTGTGTGCCAACTCAGTCCTGCCTGCGTGCATTAATCTTTTGCACATTTCAGCGTCTCTTGCCTGCATCTGCGTGCCGAGCGAGTCCTCCCTGCAGCATTCTGATTGAGTGGTTTTTCGAATCCGTCCAGAGAGAGTTTGACACATGGCATGATCCAAAGACAGCCCACAAGTGCAAGACACCTATCAGAACAGAGATTGGGAAGAGCACACAGAAGAAGACAGGACTGGCGATGGACTGCCGGCCCCAGAGACCCTGGGGATAGGGGAGAGGGGGGTCTGGCGGGACGAGCAAACAGCAGGGGTACGGCTAGCAGTCGTCGCGGCCAACGAAACAGCCCGCTACTGGTGCAAGCTTGTTGTGGCCCGAAGTTTCTGAGAAACATGACAGGCGACTGCAATATCGTCTTGGAGCAAAGGCTGGGGCCCAGAAACTCCGTCCACCGTGTCTTCCAGGTGGCACTCACTACAACTTGCATCAGGGCAGGCACGCGCGGTTGGAAATCTCCGTTTCGTGTCTGGAATACATCGCAGGAGGCGACCCGCCGACGCCTGGCTTGAGAACAGATATCAACAGTCTAGCGTTGACCCCAAAATATCAGTTTCACAGCCACGTCGGCTGACACTTGATCCCACTGCATCAACACTGACTCTTCTCTGCGACCTGATGGTGCCTGGGTGCTGAGCGGTTTCCATTGGTTGGTCGGGTCGCCCTACCTGGATTCCATTCGCCAACGACAGGATATCAGATACCCGCGCTGCTCGCCCGAATGTCGACCATCTCAGGCAAGAAGGCCCGACTGTGGATCAATCCACGCTTGCTCGAATGTGTCTTGCTCTTGCAACAGGCATCTGCCGGCGCAGAATCAATTTGGGCTTGTTCGTCCATATGCTGCGAACGCGACAGAGACGTGAACATGGCGAGACGATGAACCGCTTCAGGTAGGCAGCGTCAAGGTGAAACGAACAGCAAGCCAAGGCTCGCCAGGGAACGCCTTTGTCGTTTGCTGGCTTCGGCAAGACGTCACGGGGGCGACTCGTGAACGGCACGGCTTGCCCTCCTGGAGTGTCCAATAGAATCAGGCAGCCAGCGCAGCGCCAGCCTGCCGATTACATTTCCCTTCTGTCTCCCTTCTGTCAAGCTCAATTTTTCAATTCGTGCTCCCGTGCTTTGAGAAAAATCAGTCTGATACCGCAAGAGGATTTCCTCTGCCCAGGTCATCAGCTGCTGCGGCCCAGGTGGCGGATTGGGCATCAACATCAAGAACTTTCAGCGGAGGAGTGAAAACTACATGACATGGGCAGAGACCTCAAAATCCAGGTGCGAGTCAGACTCGCTTCAAATCAGATGGAACTTCACGTGGCGCGTTCTTCCCAAAGGTTCGAAAGGTCACGTCTCTCGCGTACACGAAACCCGACATTACGCACGCCACCGTCATGATCAGCCCTTGACCAATGATGAAAGACCTCGTCACGCAAGTCTGCCTGTGCAGCAGCGTCCTTGCACAATGTCGCAGCCGAACGTGACTATTTTTTTCCAAGGCCGTACTTGGTGAATTGATCGGGGGAACCCGACATGTCCGTCATCAAGCAGCGCTTTGCCTGCTTCATCCGCTGCGATGCAGTCTCCTTGATCGCCGAGCAACCTTAGCCTTTGTTCAAGGTATCATGGGCACGCTTCATGGGAGCACGCAAAGTGCAAATTGATAATCGAGAACGTTCCACTTCATATCCCGCAGCGTTCGCTGATGGGGCCTGTTATTTCTTCCGGTTGATGTTTGGTGTTGTCACGGACCCTTTTGGGTCACAAACGCACTGAGTGGGCAAGCTTACGACAAGAATCTAACCGGTAAAGCACCAAAGATTCGCCACCATGAAAGATCGAGAAGAAGCTTGTTTATCCTCGATTTATTGTACGAGAATGAGTCGCACAAACAGAGTAGCTCAAATCTTTGGGAAATTCGCCGCTCGTCACACTCTCGATCTTGGCAAGTCGCAGATTTGTCTCGGCAGGCAAGTTCTCCATCCGACATCATTCGATACTCGACGCAAATGTCGTTCCTCCGGAGGCGAGCTAGCTGGCTGTTACGTCCACTTGTGGCGCCCAACGTACTGTCAGCATGCCATGTTTCGATTCTTGAGATTGACGTGCAGTTTCGGTGACTTTGCCCCAGTCCAGACGGTGCTCGTCTGTCGACGATATGCTGGCAGTGTAGTGATCATGCGCCATCTAGCGGCTAACGCTGCTTTTCGCTTTAGCTTTTTCAGCCTGGAAGCATGAATGCATTGGACCGACACTGCGTTTCGCTGGAGTTCTCTTCCCAGTGTCTAGGCTGGAAAGCTAGCTACATGCTCTTGCCGCATGGCAAAAGGAATCGTTGGCTGGACCGCTGACTGTATCTGTGCAGTCAATGGCATGCCAGCATGGTCATCAAGGGATTTCAACAATGCGTAGGATGCTATAGCCTCTCGCTAGTGCTTCGCGTCGCCTCATGGCAGGTTTGGAACGTCTCGCGGCGCCGTCGTCGTCGCGTGTGGTTACGCTACACAAGCACAAGCACACACCTCCGTCAGCTGCGTCTCGTAATCCACCTTCCATGCAGACATGTCAAATTCGGTCAGAAGCCGCAAATTGATTGGCCAGCTGCGTGTGCCTCGGCCTTTTCCGGATTGTGGGCAAACGCAGCGTGCCCGTCATAAGCCTCTGCCGCCGCCAGAAAAAGTGTGATGAGGAGACTATTTGCTGTGGGCAGGCTCTGCAACTATTCGCATAAAGATGTCTTCGTAGTCAGAGCTACACAGCCTGAAGCGAAGTCATGCTGCTTCACATGTTCAAGGTCTGACGTAGTAAACGACGGTCAGTGGTTACGGACTTTTGGCACAGTCACCAAGTATGTCGCGGACTTGGTGTGCCTTGCTCGGCACCGATTGAATAATGAATGCGAATCTCTCAGGGACACTTTATTTCCCGCCCACACGTACTCATTCCTCTGGAAACGCCGACCGGCGGCAGATGAGGCAGGCCGATCAAAGAACTTGAAACTATCACGAGGTGTTGATTCCGGGAAAGCTTAATCTACATGAGGCGTAGCGATCTTCGCGACTATGATTAGACCTTGGCTCACTAAATCGATGCCCAATATGCAGTGTATCCTTTCATGCCGCTGTGGATCCGATCATGGTCCAGGTGTAACACTCAACAAAGGCCACAGATTGGCAAGAGGCCACAGAGAGAACAAAGTTTGGGACACGACCTCGGACAGGCATTTGTGTTGCACCTGTCAGAAATCTTGGTACTCCCCGGATTCTACCTGTCGAAACGTGTACACCGCTCCCTCATCCTCGGACTGTCGATGTTGCAATTGCGCTGCCCACTTTCCCCTTTTCTAGCACGGTCGCAATGCAAGCCGCACCGCACGGAGCTAGCACATGTGCATGACCGTGGTCAGAAGACTCATGTCTGAGGGTGCGAAGAGTTCGCCGCGAGACCCGAGTGCGGTTACGTGCTGAGCTCATGACGCATTGCCGTGCATGCAAGCTGCGGATATCCGGGGTCCGCATCCTACACTGCGGCGTTGACGTGACGTGTGAGGCCTCCGCTCGCGGAACTGGTTGCTTGGCAAGGCTATGTATCGGCAGTTAAGGGGGAGGGTGGAGGGCATGAACTGTTCGGAGAGATGTAGCAGCAGGTCTGAGTCTTCTCCGAGAGCTGGTCCTGGAAAAGCCGTGCTTCTTACTTGCTCACCAAAGTCAAAGGGAACGGCGGGCGTTGCGTATTCGCACAGTACGCGGCTGCGATTCAGACCCGAAGTTTCAAATCACTCACAACAGGACGGTGATCGGAAAAGCGAATCTGGTCATCGAAGCTGTTGGCCAAGACGCCAAATGTCTCGACCAATGCCGTGCGCGGCTCCCGAATGAAGAGGAAATCGATTCGCTGCGGATACTCGCTTGGCTCTCCGAAGCTCGTGTAAGTCAAGTGGTTCCCGTAATGCCTGCTCTCGGGAACGAGATCTGAGAGATCGGACATGCCTGACGCAGGGGCCGTCATGACCTTGTACGCCTCATCGTCGGGCTGGCTGTTGAAGTCGCCGGCGATGAGGACCGCCGAAGGCCTCTGGCCCTTGACGTGGCTCCATTCCTCAGCAAACTCGATGAGCAGTGCGGCACTGTTCTTGCGCGCCTGCACGCCCATGTGGTCGAAGTGTGTGCTCATCACCACGACCTTGGTCCCTGTTTCCCGATGGGAGAAGAGGCCGATGGTGACGATCCGGTTCAGCGCGGCGTCCCATCCCCTGGAGGGTTTCTCCGGCGTCTCGCTCAGCCACCGCGTCTCGCTGTGCTCGCAGGCCCACGCGTCCTCACGGTAGAAGATGGGCGAGAACTCCCCGTCAGTCTCCCCTTGGCCGCGGCCGCGACCTATGTTGGCCCAGGGCGCTCCCAGCCGCGCCTGTATATCGCGCACCTGCGGGAGCAGGGCCTCTTGCAAGCAGATGAAGGGGCTTTCGTGGCCAGCGGACAGGAAACGGAGCTGAGTGCAGATCTTGGGGCACCGGACATGCCACGGCTGCTCGCCCAGCGCTCGCTCGTCCTCCTGCGTCGCATAGCGGATGTTGAAGCTCACCAGGCGAAGGGGCAGCTGCGCGCTCTGGCCGCCACGGAGCTCCAGGTGCAAGGATGAGTCCTCTTGGACGACGGGCTCATTGCTGCCGCCCGCCTGTCCAGAATAATGCTTGTTGCGTGTCTCGCCCATTATGATGATGTTGTTGTTGCTGTCGCTCCGATCACCCTGTGACGTGACCTGTCGATGTCCCGCGGGGCCGTCGTGGTGGGCTGGTGGTAATGGCGACAATGGTGATAGCACTGCTGCTGCTGCTACCGATTGCTGAAGCTGGCTTTTGGCAGGCAAGAATAGATGGTGACTGCACCAGGGCACCAAGATGCAGAACAAAAGACACGAGGCGAGGCCGAATTGGAAGCACCCCGATGATCTGTCCTCGCGTCGCCGTGCGGCCAACCCCGTCGAACCGCTGTTCATGGGGCGGGCGGTTTGGACGGGGAGAGAGAGCAATGACCACGTCACAATCTGTTTAGGGTAAGTGGGCCGTCTCGTCAGTTAGCCCACAATAGGAGAATGGAAGCCCCCAGTCAGTGTTTAACAAGAGCGGAACGGATCCGGAAGGTGATGAGTGCTTTTTGTGTGTCATGGTGAGGGATCATCTCGTTCCCGGTCGCAGTTCGGATTGACCCAAGATTGATATAACGCCGCAGCGCAGAGGAGCCTGAGGTCAGGCGCCCGGCAGGCCGTGCGCGACCCGAACGTCGTGCCCCGTTTCTTCCCGACCATGCTGTGCCGTGTTGCGTTTGGGTCGGTGGTTCCACAAGGGTTCTCGCCGTGGATAATTTACCAGGTGCAAAAACATACCGTCTTGGCCGGGGTGGAAGGCGCGAGCTATATGTCAGTCCCGCGGGGGGCCTCCCCAAAAAAGAAAGCAAAGAAAAAAGAAAAAACAAAAGTAAGTTCATAAGGAAACGAGCGAGCAAGGCGGCACGCCACATGCTCCACATCTGATGTTTGCGTCTGGAGTCGTCTGCGTTATACTGGAGGATTGGGGGGGCTACGATGTCAGCAGGCAGCTTCCTCTCTTGTCGTGCTTATGTACCTGATGCATAGAGGGAACAATTGCAGATGCCCAACGCCCAAGGTGAAGCAAAAGTCAACAGCTGAGTGCACCAACGCCATCCATCGGCTACAGCTACCATCGAGACTTGGACGACGACGGCGTGTTGTCGTCCGGGCAATCACAGTCACTGCCAAGAAGCCGGGTCGCCTTCTGGCCACGGAACAAGGATGGCTACATTGCAACGACTGCGAAGAGGGTCTTCATCGTGTTCGCCAGCATAGCGCGGGCGAAGCAAAAGTGTCCTGCCCGGGCCTCACTGAACCACGACTGAACTGGCCGAGTGCCGCCGCCCATCTTCCGAGCTTCGAGCCTGGCTTTGTGAGAGCCATGATGCTTTGGTCACAACTAGACGATTCAGCGTCGCTGCGCTGCCCGAATTCCTGGAACTTGCATTGTGAAAAATGCCTGCACGGCGCGAACGTATCGGCTGCGCTCTTTCCAGGACAAGATCTACGACAAACTGCCCTACGCCCCGAGGATTCTCTTACTCGGCCTGCACTGGCCCTGGATCTTCACCCATCTTGGATTTCTGAGACGCTTGGCTGGAGTGCGGACATTCTCGATACCAGATGCGTGAATGGGCTGAGTCACAGATCTTGACTTGGGGTGGAAACTGTTGTCAGGGCCGGTAACAATTCGCACAGTCAGTCTTCCAAGCGGTTTCGACGCCCGTAGGAGCTTCAGTGCTGCCCGTGACCGAGGCAGTGAAGTCGACGCTGTGCGGGTGGTGGCGCCAAGCGAATACTATTTGCGCAACTTCCGAATTGGTTCCTCAATGCACCGAGCGTGGTCTGGTGACTCTGTCAGGGCCGTCCAAAATCTCGTTGGTGAGATCCTCGCACGTGGATGGCACCAGCGAAGCATGCGATAGCATTCAGGGAGCCGGCAGAGGGAGTCGAGCGCAGCGAGGCCAGCCCGCCGTGGGCCAAACAATCGTCTGGCTGTCTTGGTGATGGCTCCTATACAAGGCAAGAAATAACATAGTATACGAGAAGCAGCTCGAGCGTAGCGAGGCCGGCCCGCCGGAGGCGAACGATCAATCCGACCAGGCAGGGCTGACGGCAATATGCCACCCAAAGCCAGATCACCGGCAGCAACTATAGTGTTTCGAGCGCAGCGAGGCCAGCCCCCTGCGGCGGGCTGTCCTCGCTGCGCTCAAGAAACTACTATCCAGGAAATGCCCTTAATATATGGTGTACTTCGAGCGGAGCGAGGCCGGCCCGCCGGAGGCATATCAGAGAGATGAAAAGGGCCACGGCAAAGAGGCATGCATGTGTGCGCCTGGAAAACGTGCGGATACGGCGAGCACGATGACGCGGAGACGGTACAGGCAATGGTGAGCCCGATCATACCGAGGACTGACAAGACGTGCCGCTGTTCACGCTTTCGAGTCTGGTCTCCCTACCAACCCGGCATGACCTTGCAGTCCATGCGCAAACACATATGGTGGCATGATCTATTGTAGTCCACGGAGTAGTGAGACCGCGAATCGTGGGAACGAGGCGGGCGTGGCTGAACAATGCCTCGCTCGAGAGGGCGGCGTGACCAGCGCACGCAGAGGGAGAAGAAGCCGCTTCACGGTACTGGGCCAGGACCCAAGATCGAGGAGAGGCATGCATGGCCAACTTTCATTTTCCCCATGACACAGAATCCCATACTCGGACCATGGTCATGCAAGGAACCGCAAGGACGAAGCGGACGATGCAAGGGAAGTTGCCCGATCGCATATCCGCATCATGCAGAAGTGCAAAGTGCCATGCTCGAGCATGACCAGGTGTTTTTGCCTCTCGGATGGCAATCTCGACGACGCACGGGATGCCAGACGTCGGCGCGTCAGATGGTCCGTCTGCCTGGCTGGTTCTTTGGGGGCCGATGGACATGTCTGTCACAGCCCCACTTCGGCTGTCGCTCACAGCAGTACAACAACGGCGAAGACCCTTTCCTTTCCCTTTTTCCCTTTTCCCTTGCATTTCCATCCATCCAACCGTGCATCCGGATGCGCCTATCCACCTTTCCCTTGGACCTGCGTTGGCAACCGACCTCGCCCCGATCCGCGTCACAGATGCATGTACGGCGTGTTGTGCCAGTCATCTTCTACTTTGCAAGTCACGACTAGCAAAGTAGAGAACAAGAACACACCCTGAATCTCCTCATCATCAATCTTGCCGCGCCCCCGTCCATCATCAGCCATCGTCTTGACCAAAGCCAGGGTTAATTCCCACCCCCAATGTCACCCCGGCAGTCGAGCCTCCCACCGACAACCCTGAATGTCCATCCTTACCTTCCCTTTCCTCAGTCCCCCCTCGCCCCCCCAACACGCTGCTTCACGTGGGCGCAGTTTCGTCCGCTCCTGACCACCAATGCCGCCTCACCAAGCCACCCTCCAACCATCTAGTGCCAATCAACTTGTGAGACGGCCGCCAGCTCTTTGCCTGTCAGTGGTGTGGGTGCATGCCCGCAACATGCCAATGTGCCCATATCTGGTGTGTGTGTGTGTGTGCGTGTGTGTGTGTGGCGTTTCCAAGTGCAGGCATACGCGGCTATCGACCATCTTCTTCTATCGGTCTCTGTTCTCTGATCCTGTTCGGCTTGGCGTGACACCTTGACGACGGCCGAAGCTGCCTGGCTTGGATTCACTCTCACCGAGGTTGGTGTGTATATAATGTCTCGGCTCGCCTATTCACCCAAGCGATGCTGGGCCTCGCGTTCTCTCTCTCTTCTTCCCGCAGCTTCTTCCTTTACGGATGCCGCAAGATAACTAGCTGAGGGGAGTTGTCCGATTGACTGGTTTTCCGCAACTTTTCCTTTTCTACTTTTCCCCTTTTTACTATCTCCAACAGGATCGTCGTTCGCCGCGTATCGAATGTCCCAGGTGGTCTCCGCCCTCTTTCCCATACCCCGTGCAGCTATGAGAGCATAATATAGCTTCATGCACACCTGGAATCGTTGTTCCTCCCCCCTGAAGTAATCTAATATTGACGACGAAATTTCACACCATGCCTTCTCTCACCTGGTCTAATCGGGATTCCTGGCCGCCTACCCAGCTCCGTCTGGTTTGGCCGACTGCTCACAAGAGCGGCCAGCCCCGGACTCTGCCCCAAGACATGGACGAGGATCCGTTGACGTATTTCCTCACCCCGGTTGCCAATGGGGCCGGCAACGACGACGACGTCGACGACGTCAACGCCGGGGACATGCTCGAGTTTGGTGCAGGCATCATCGAGACCCGCAAGCAGCCTCGCGAGATTGTCCGGTCCGTGAGCCCTTCCACCCTCGACGGCCTCAGCAAGATGCGCTCCAAGGCCGCATCGCCAGACTATGACTCGGACGCAATCACCACCGACGAGGACAACGACGACGAAGACTACATCCACTTCTCGCCGACCACGCCCTCTTTCCTGTCCGGCGCCGCCAGAGCCAAGCTCCTGGCCGAAGACTTGATGATGCTGCGGCGCTCCAAGAGTCCGCCATTCGGACGCACTGCGGCCGGCAGCCTTCCGTCGGCAGCATCTTTCCCGGCTCCATCGTGGTCTCCTCCCCCACGCGGCAGGACACCTCGTCAGGGACTAATCCGATGTCATTCTGCAGGAAGCAGCAGCAGCAGCAGCAGCAGGCTGCCGCCCAGGGCTAGGCGGCTGTGGCGAGAGCCCAGTCCTGACGTCTGGTCCATCTCGGAAGAGACAGAGGAGGAGCTTCTCACCCAACAGGTTACCACCACCCAATCACCTATCAAGTCAGCGTTTGCGGAGCAGAGGCAGGGCCTGAACGCACGGGCTGCAAAGCCCAAGAAGCAGGTCCGCTTCCTGCTTCCTGCCAAGGAGTGAGCTGCCAGCCTTAATACTATGGGACCGTGTCTGCATGGAACGGCGCTATTGGTGATTTCCTCTATTTTTTTTTTTTTTTTTTTTTTTTTTTGCCACGGTCAGCTTGTCATGCATTGGTGTGGCGCTTGTTTGGAACCGGCTTTTCTATCTCGATGGTGCTTTAGCTCAGTTTTTCTTTATTTTTCCCTCTCTCTCTATGCGTCCAACTGGGAAGAAGAGGGGGGCAGAGGAGGAGGGACCAGAGAGGGTCAGATGCCTGTGATGTTGCTGCCTCGCCCGTTGGCGGCGCGAGACTGGATACGAGCAGCGTCTTTTCTTGCGTTTGACAGCCTGGTGGGTGGGTGGAAGCCTGTGCCCTCTTTGATTTTTTTTTTCTAATTTTTTTTTTTGCACAAATGATTTGGGACCTGCGTTGAGTCATTGTGGTCGTTCTGACTTGGACGTCATATAGCCAGTTACATACACACTCCTTGGATGAACCCAGCCGCCAACAGAATGGTGATGTACGCTACGGACATGTGGTCCGAGTAGGGCCGTTGGGCCCGCTGCGCTTTGGCGTTCCCCAGCCCCGGCGAATACCAACCTGGCGTGCATGCGTGACTGGTGTTTTCCAAGATTAGGCCAGCTCAAAAACCGGCGATCCGAGGGGGAGGGCGTTATCTGTCCGCATGACTCGTCTCTTGTCAGTTGTGGGTGTGTGTGTGTATGTGTGTGTGTGGGCGAAATTTCACAAGAGCCGGGCTCCGCAGTGACATGTTCCCACCTACGTATGTACCGTCGATGGACGTTCCCGAATGGCGGGCATGAAGAGATGTGCGCGCGTTGTGTGGTCGTGTGGGTGGAGAGAGCACGGCCACAAGCTCGTGTGGATCGTTAGTGTGAGAATGTGTGTGTGTGCGTGTGAGACCACATGAACGGGTTCAGAAGCGGACGGTCCGGGTCGCTTGACAAGAAGAAGCGTGAATCGTGTGGTGTGAAGAGGGCCGGGCGCCACACCCTGGCGGGAGGACTAACTCTTTGTTTTTCTTTTCTTTACGTCTCTTATTTACAGCGGGTCGATCACGAGAGGGAAGAAAGAAAATGAGAGGGGTGGAGGAAGAGAGAAAGAGGCGTACTGCAGTATTCGTACGGGACAGTTTACCTCGAGCGCAGCGAGGCCAGCTCGCCGCAGACAAAACACACACACACACATACATACACGCACGCAGAGGGACTGCTACCAGAGCCAGTAGTCATTCGAGCGCAGCGAGGACAGCCCGCCGCAGGCGACCCCCGGTAGGGCCGCCGGAGGCATAATACTACACGAAGCTGGTGAGGATCCAAATAATATTAAGTGTTTAAATCTGAATGATGTTTAACGTAGCTGTGATACGAGCGAAGCGAGGACAGCCCGCCGCAGGCGACCCCCGGTAGGGCCGCCGGAGGCATAATACTACACGAAGCTGGTGAGGATCCAAATAATATTAAGTGTTTAAATCTGAATGATGTTTAACGTAGCTGTGATACGAGCGAAGCGAGGACAGCCCGCCGCAGGCGACCCCCGGTAGGGCCGCCGGAGGCATAATACTACACGAAGCTGGTGAGGATCCAAATAATATTAAGTGTTTAAATCTGAATGATGTTTAACGTAGCTGTGATACGAGCGAAGCGAGGACAGCCCGCCGCAGGCGACCCCCGGTAGGGCCGCCGGAGGCATAATACTACACGAAGCTGGTGAGGATCCAAATAATATTAAGTGTTTAAATCTGAATGATGTTTAACGTAGCTGTGATACGAGCGAAGCGAGGACAGCCCGCCGCAGGCGACCCCCGGTAGGGCCGCCGGAGGCTCAGCGCTGGAACAGCGAAAGTCAAATAACGACCAGCGAGGGCTTTGATAGACCAGAAACTCGCTCGAGGGGGGATGGGGCGCGACTCTTTTCTCGTCCTGGAGGGCCGCGAGATGGCACCTTGTGACCCTCCTACCTGCCCCATAGACATTCCGTACGGAGTACTTACGAGTATAGTACGATACACCAGCTACATACGATCAAAGGGCTGCGCAAGGGACGCAATGCGCGGCAGCTGATTCGTCAGCCTGGTGACCCCATTGGCCTGGTTTGCGGCTGGGCTCGACTCCGTACTATTAGTTCAGCTGCCGTCACAAAGGAGCAGAGGGATTCTCTGAGGATCGTGGCGGGTGGCGGACTGGATATGCATCAACGCACCTACCAAGGTAGGTAGGTAGGCAGCTCGGTGGTGGGTGCGACCAGCCGCGCAAACGTGGGCACCGAGAGCCTTTGGGTGTGATGTCTGTTTGTGTGTTTGTGAGAGCTGAGGATCCGTGTTCGACCTCGTACGCGAAAAGTGAGGGACATGGAACAGAAAGTGGCAGACACGTGATGGCTACTTCATTGACCTTGACCTGGCCGAATGCAAAGTGCGTGCGCGCGGGCCGTGGTTTGGTCTCGGTCTATTGCTGCTTATCTCTTTCTTCCTTACAGTACTAGTTTCTCCCGGGAGGAGTGAGACAGGACGAGAAAAGACAGAGAACCCGACGGCGGCGCCTTGCGAGCTGAGCGGTGCGGCAGCAGGTCTGACAAGGATCGAGAGGTGACGGAACGGGAGCGCAGTGGCCGTGCCACCACCACCGTCTTGATATCGACTCACAGATTGCGTGGCAGCATCGGAGGGCCGGCTGCTATCTAAGGTAGACAGACAGACAGACGCTCGCTTGGCTCATTCATGCACGCCCGCATGTCACGCTCGTAGGAGGAAAAGGTGCAAAATCTCCGCAATGATCGACCGATAGGAGCATGGTCGTCGAATCCTGCTTTGTCCCGATGCCCGCCTCAACCCAGCCAGCCGTCACGTTGGGTCAGCCTCGATGCGCAATCTTCATGCAAGGAAAGTATAGAAGAAGGAAAAAGCTTGGTAGTCGCAGTCGATGCAAGAGGGCGAGTGAGGGACCAAGCCTCACCGTGTTTACATACTTTAGGTACTCGGCCGGTCAATGCCGTGCGTGCGTCGGTATCCACCGCTCTAAAAACCTTGGTCCCTCCGCCCCACCAGTCCCCCAAGGCCAGCGGCGCCCGTCCCAGCCACGACCCGTTGGTTACCCGGGCACCCAAAAGCCATGCCCCAGTTTTCCCTTCCCGAACGCAACAATAGAAGATGCCGTCCTGATTGGCCGCGCAAGCTCACAGTCAATGCACATGCCTGGCACCCGCGTTGATTGATTGATGATTGATAGAACGATGGATGAGCTGTTTGCGAATGAAAGGCGGGCTGAAACGCTTTTGTCCCAGCGGCGGCTAGTGTCAAGGTCGTATGCCAAGCTCTCGCCGAAAGAAAAAAAAAAAGGCAAAAAAGCGAATAGTCTGCGTTTTGCATTTCGGCGCATACAAACTTGTTTTCCTAAACCCCCCCTCCCTGCCGTGTCTTACATTGGCTGTGCATCGTTCCCTGATAGAAAGTATTGGTTGAAGCTGCATCGCTCCCTGCCCGCCGAATCTGACGTCGTCGAAGCTACCAGACACCTCGGCTGGCAAACACACAACAACACCAGCCAGCGCTCGCGACGGCGAAGACGACGCAGCTGGGATCTGACATGCTAAGCTCATAGCATCGAATCCTCTTCTTTGCGCCCGGTCGTTTGCCGCAGGCATGACACATGTACGTGGTGAGATGCTCACTTTTTGTCCTATTGCGTTTCGATGTCCCAGGAAAACGTGCCCAACATCGAGCGACGGTCTGCATCTAGGGAGATGCATGTTGCCCCGTGTGGCGCGTGGTAGGAGCCAGTTGCGTCTGGGGTGATGTGGGAGATTGCATGAAACTTCCAAAGAGGCGACGCACGGCAGACGTTTACCGCTGACTCGACGTCAACCTCCAGATCGAGAAGCACCATGCCCCTCGCAGTACCTCTGCCCGACGACGACGCGTCCAACGCCAAACACAGCAGAGACAGTCCAGGAGCCACGGATGAGCTCCCAACAAAGGACGAATCCGGCCAAAGTCATGGATCCTCGCCATCCGGGTCACCTCCGGCTCTTGCCAGGGTCCGCGTGCGGGCCAACTCCAAAAAGGAGTCACCGACCCTCCTGACCGACTTCCTGCGCGGCAAACAGTCTCCCGCCCGGTTGGCCGCCGAACGCAAACGCCGTGAGAGTGTGGAAATGGTCAGGGCCGAGCTACGCCGCGAAATGAGACAGAGTGCCGTGCGCAAGATCCAACAGCCAGGAGGAGTGAGGGACAGGGTGAACAAATGGCAAAAGGCCCACGCGTCAGCCATGGTCGAGGGAGATCCCGACGATGCGGCTACGGAGCCAACAGATGTTGCCTTCAAGGAGGACGACGAGGAGAGCGTCACCGAGGAGGATCGAATACGCATCAAGCTCAGACAGCAAAGGAGGCGGGCCACGCCCAAGCCCAAGCCATCTCCCGAAGGTGGCCACTCAGAGAAGGAGAACGAGGACACGGATGCCAGGCCATCGCCATCCCCGCCAAAGAAGAAAGTCGTCAATGACGACTATTGGAAAAAGCCCAAGAGTGGTCGCAGGAGTCCTCCTAGAAAAGTCTCACCACTACTCCGCAAACACGCGACGTTTCCTCGCGGCCTGCCCGGCGATTTTGTGCAGCAGGCCGGAACGACGAGTCCTTTGGTGTCGACAAAGGTCAAAGAATGGGCCGCCAAGATGGAGGTCCACGACACGACACCCCTCCGAAGAGATGGATCCCCGAGGACGAGGAATACGCGAGCTCGATCTCACGGTAGTCGGAGCGGGGCAGATGACTCTGCCAGTAATGTCACTGCACGTCAGGCTTCGGGCCCCAGGTCGTGGCACGACGATGGGATCCGCGTCACTGCCTTGCCGATAGAGAGGCTGGACGATGATGGGATTCGCGTCCATGCGCTACCTCCACAAAAGCAGGACCACGACGGTATCAGAATCGTGCCGACCAAGCCACCCGCGTCCCCACGCGACGATGGAATCAGAATACGGCCAACGAGAGAAGAGTCTTTAGCGGACACACACACAGACGAAATCCGGCGGGTTTCCCGGTCAAGAAGTAGAACGGCATCGTTGTCAGCCCGCCGGAGCTCGCCAACAACAAGGCGCCACGTTACGAAAGATCACGCTGAGCAACAGCGGTCACACAGCGGGGCAGAAAAGCAGAGCGACGAGCTTGCCACTCCAACCCGGGCCAAGGGTTCTCGCCGCTTGCAGTCGAGAGTCCTCCAAATGGAGTCGTCTAGAGCCAGAGATGATTGCTCATCTCTGAGTGAAGAGCATTCCAACCTGAGCAGTGCTCGTAATGCTGCCAGCGACATCGCATCAAGTCTGGCAAACAAATCAATCGCTGACATACCAGGAGAAATCCACTTTGGCCACTCCGCTTTCAGTGAACTAGACCTGACTGTCGAGGGGCAGCCAAGGAGTCGGCCAAGGCGCGAAAAGGTAGACAGGACAACAAGCCTAAAGACCATGCCCAACGTATTCAAAAAGGTGGTCGAAGAGGGAAAGAAGATTATTCACGAAATGAACGAATCGTCTCGGCCCGTCGTCGCCAACAATCCGCCCAGCATCGAAAAATGGTTGAACAACACCGTCGATCCGTTTGTAGACAGCCGCCCAACAGCAGCAACAGCAGCAGCAACAGCAGCAGCAGCAGCAGCAGACGAGGGCTCGAAGCTGGACGCGGAGGAAGATATTGATCGAGTAGGGAAGGATGCAAGGGAAGGGAAAACTCCGCGTCGGCGCGATTCGCTTGGCGCGAAGAGCTCAGAGCCCTCAACAGCAGGCAGCCGAGGAAAAGAACGAAGAAGAGCCCATAATTGCGAGAGTACACAAGCGCGTGACTCACCAGCTACGTCTGAAGCCTCGGAAGAGCCCGCCTCGACCACACCGACCGGCCTCAAGAGGAGCGGAGCGACTAGAAGCAGCACGTCCCCAGTCAAGACCGGCCGTGGCAAGCGACCGCTGTTTGGGGCGATCAAGGACGCTTTCCATGGAGAATCCAGCACCCTTCCCACTCGATCGAGGCCGGGCCAGAGCCATGAGTCGCGCAAAGTGTCGTATGCTGACGATGCACCAAGGTCTCGGTCATTGTCAGCATCTGGCTCATCGGGTGAGCCAAGTGCAAGAGTCGAGGCCTCCAGGGTGCTTCCACCGCCCCGACCCCCCCCGCCAACAAGAGGGGACCACGAACTCTCAACGATCCTCTCCGAGGAAAGCTCTAGTGCTGTAGAGTCAGACATGACTTCCGACGTGAGCAACTCGACACTCACCCAGCTCACGTCGCTGACAGCAGACTGTGATGTTCCACCGACTCATGCAAATCACGCGCCGGGACTCAAGCGAAGGCTCACGAAGCACTCGGACCTCGTCTCGGTCCTGTCACTGCCCGATGATTCGACCGTCCCCAACGCCATCAGAAGCCGTCGCTCGAGGCCGAGCTTGCGCAGAGACCGAAGCCTGTCCGGGCATGTGACTGCGCAAGAGCTCCTTCGGGAATTTGCCGACGACGAGAGTCTGTACCTTCGAGAGCTCAAGACGCTGGTGGATGGCGTTGTGCCTGTGCTTCTCTCACACGTCGTGAACGGCACCAATGCAAGCGAGATCTTTGGCCCCTCGGCATCTGGCAGCATACCAGACAGCGTGTCCAAGTCCGTGGTCAACATGGGCGTGGCGCTGGAAAAGCTTAAAAGTGCTCACAGGAAGGCGTCCACGTCGGGTATTCGCAAGTTGGCCAACTGGGCGCACGGGGTGGTGCCAATATACAAGAACTACCTGAGTGCCTGGCGCTTGGGCTTCGACGACATTGTCGTCAACCTGGCACCGGCAGCGAACGCGCTGGACGAGGATGACTCCCTCCTCGCCGCACTGCCAAGAAATGATGACGGAGACGTCATTCATGCGAACGGAGAGCGCGTAGCTGTTGCCCACCTTTTGAAGCGACCTCTCATCCGTGTCAAGCAGCTGGCCAAGCTGATGCGATGCATTGATTCCATGCTTGCATCGACCGACACGCACGAGCTGGCCAGAGACTTTGACGATCTACAATGCCTTGCTCGCAGGCGCTTCAAGGAAGAGAACGCGCGAATCATCGACGAAGAAGCCATCAACACAGATACGAGCAGGTGCCGGGACCTCAGCTCCCTCGCGGCTGCACCAGCCGTCTCCATCGATCCCAATCGCCAGGTCAGCGCCAAAGACTTGTTTTCACTCAGCCTCATCCATTCCAATCAGCAGAAGCTAGACTGTCAGGTAGAGCTGGTGTACAGAGACAGCCCAAAGGACGTCAACGACAAGGGCGATGTCTTGATTCGCGATACCGGCGAGGGCCGACACTCGTATCTTTTGTTCCCGCCCATTGATGTGTCATGTATTTCGGCGCGCACCGGCGACAGCGATTTCGAAATGATGGTGATGGTCCGGGAAACCAGCCACGGCAACGGGTGGCGCGAGTTCTTCACACTCCGAGCGGATCACGAAGACCAGATTCTCGACTGGCTGGACATTCTCCCGTTGCAACCCGTGCCCCCGTTGGACTTCCAGAAACTGCATTCCAAACCACCCACCACTCCGACACGACAGCGTGAGCCGGTACTTGGATCTCACTCGGATGGCTCCGCAGAGAAATCTCCTCGCTCGCCGATAGCCAAGGACGTCTGTGCCCCGAGTCCCAGCACTGCCCCGAAGAAGGCATCCCCTGCCCGCTACCATCAACGTGACCTCTTAACCGAAGATGTTGGTAAGACGTTCGCAGCACCAAGCCAGCCGAAATCACGGGACCCGGACAAGACGCCCACGAAAGAAGATGCTCGCGCAGTGTTGGATCGCGAAGGCCGAGGACGGCCGTTGAGAGAAGACATGCGACCGGACCCCTCTCACTTTCAAATCAGAAAACAGTCACAGCCACCGAGTACGACGGCCTATCGCGAGGACGGAGCACCGCCGCCTCCCGCTCACCGAACCCTCAGCAGCGGAAGCCCGCAAGCGGCAGGCGGCATCAAGGGTACCGGACCGTCGTTGCAGCCGGCTACTGACTCCCACGTGAGTGACCGCTTGAAGCGGCGCGGATCATCACCGCTGAAGCACGAATACCTGCCCTCTGACCAATCATCCACGTCGGACGCTCCATCCACGGAAGAGTCGGACCCGGAATCTTCCGACGATGAGATTGAGAGCATCGACATTCCGGAGACGGAGCTGGGCGTGAGTCTCAAGAGCGACGCCGGGCCGCGCTCCATGCCGGGGTCCGAGGCGAGCCTGACGCCCTCGGCCTCCGCTTCCCAGGCAGACCTGCACGGGTCAAAGGCCAGCCGTGGCGATCAGGCGTCCCGCTTCGTGGCGCGAATCTCGCGGTGGTCGGACAAGGGGCTGTGGAAGGACGTCATGGCCGACGCCTGCTCCGTCGTGGTCACGGACGGGCTGATCGAAGCCTATGCGCTCCGCACAGCGGCCGACACGGGCAACCTCGATCCCCCGCTCCTCGCTCTCGACCTGACGCCGCTGGTGCTCATCCGGCAGAGCACAGCCGTCGACCTCGAGATCCGGTCGTCGGTCCAGTCTCACTCGAAGCTGTACCAGTCACGCAGCGGGGGCAACTTCCGGTTCCGCTGCTCCGCGGCGCCCGACTGCTACAACCTGTACATGGCCGTGCACCAGGCCCGGCTGCACAACCAGAAGTTCATCCAGCTGGAGAACGAGGCCCGGTTCAAGAGCTTCGGCGAGCGGCCGGGTCCCGGTGAGGCCGACGGGGAGGCGGGCACCAAGCGCCGAAGCTGGTTCGGTAGGAAGAACAGCTACCGCAGCTCGGTCCGCGCCCCGTCGCAGTCGCACGACGGCGCCAGCACCACGCCCTCGTCGACGCCATCCGCATCGAGCTTCCTCAAGCGGCTCACCATCAACGGCAACCTGTCGTTCAACATTGCGCGGTCCTCGGTCGATAGACAGTCCCGCGCCGGCCGCAGCCTCTACACGTCCGGGTCGTCGTCGTCGGCCGGCGGCACCCCTCCGCGCTCGCCGTCCGTCAGCGTCGAGAACAGCGGCCAGCGCCCCACGACCAACTTCGGCGGCGAGAGCGGCAGCAGCGCCGTCCGCGTCCGGCTGCACCTCCTGGTCACGCCGGCCAAGTGGGAGGACCACGGGAACTGCACGCTGCAGGTGCGGCAGCCGCCGCGCGGGTGGCGCCAGGCGCTGCGCGCCAACCACGGCCTCGAGAAGCGCATCACGGTGACGACGGTCCCGAAGAAGGACGCCGACGAGCCCAAGGTCGCGCTCGACGCCGTCCTCGGCAGCGGGTGCTTCTCGCCCATGGGCAGCCGCGGCATCGTGTGCGGCGTCTGGGAGGAGGTCAAGAACGGCGCCGGCGTCGTCGGCATGGTGCCCGAGACGGGCGCCACCGGCGGCAACATTAAGAAGTGGTGCTTTCAGTTTGCCAACGTCGCCGAGGCGCATGGCGTGCTGCGGCTCGTGCACCAGGAGGGGATGCGCGCGTAGGACTTGCTGGGCCTCTGCTTTTCCTGGCCCCCTTATATATTTTTTTTTCATCACCTTGGCTTCAAATGGAGCTGGCGTTGTTGGCCTTTTTTTTTTTTTTTTTTTTTTTTTTTTTTTTTTGGAATCTGTCTGAGGCACGATGACTCCATCAATCATGGTTGGACAGTTCTTTTTCTCTTGTTTTTCCCTTTTATTTGTGTTGAATGGTTGGCTGCATTTTCTCTCGCATCGTTTATATATCCCCCGCCATGTTCTTCACCATTGGGCATTTTTGCATTCTTGACGCAAGTGCAGCCAGCCACGGCGCTGCCTGAAAACCGCTGCCATTGCCATTGCCATTGCCATTGCCATTGCCACTGTCACTGCTGGCCATGGAACTGACGAGACTCTTTTTACCTCTCATAATAAATCTACACAAAAGGCTGGGGAAGCGCCCAGCGGGTCGCGCGATTACATGCTGGCAGCGACGTGATGAGACGCTACCGTTTGTGAAATGTGTGTCTGCAGTGCAGCAGTGTGTGTGTCCGCTGGGGGTGACGCGCACGGCAGACGTGGCAGCGCGATGCCTCCAGCTGCCTGCAGATAGGTGCCATGACAATATGCGGCCCGTGCAGCTCAGCGCGCACCCACAGCCACAGCCCGCGCAGCGAGAGCAGCCCGCCGTAGGCGAAACAGTCGTCTGCCTGCTTTGATAATGGCTCCGATACAAGGCAAGAAATGATATAGTATACAAGAAGCAGCTCGAGCGTAGCGAGGCCAGCCCGCCGCAGGCGACCCCCGGTAGGGCCGCCGGAGGCATATCAAAGACATGAGTTATGAGTTATGCCTCCGGCGGCCCTACCGGGGGTCGCCTGCGGCGGGCTGTCCTCGCTCCGCTCGTATCACAGCTACATTTTGAAATTTTTCAAATTATATATAAAGTATTACTTGGATTCTGATCAGCTTCGTGTAGTATCCCGGCGACCCCTACCGGGGTCGCCTGCGGCGGGCTGTCCTCGCTGCGCTCGAGCTACTGCCCCTACTACCATGTGCTGTCTATTTGGCCGCGGAGCCTTCAATCGACCAGTCGTCCGAGGGACTTGCTCGCAGCAGTGACCGCGAGTCGGTACCTACGACCTCGAGTCTCGCGGAGATGGGCAAAAGAAAACATGCAACGGGCGAAAGGCCCGGCAACGGTGCAGGCCGACGGGGCCACACCGACCAGAAAACGTGCCAGACTATCAATGCGCGGACGGGCTACACTGTGTGTGCCCAGGGCACTCACTGAAGGTCTCCACAGCCCATTGGGATTGGTGACGCACCAAAAAGCTCGCGGAGAAATTGGTCTTTCTACGCGGCGATGTCCTCAGCGAGAGTCGAACTCGCGACCTTCGGATTGCCTGGTCTGCGACCACGTCATAGCAACTATGAGACCGACGCTTTAACCAACTAAGCCATGAAGACGGGTTGCCGCGCCCCTTATTAGGAGAAGCCAGCCAATGGTCGCGCTGCGCTTATTGACGTATATGAGCTTATACACGTAGGGGGCGCTATGGCGACGGACGGAGCTTCTGCCCCTCGGTGGCGGCATGAGCTGCTTCCAAAGCGTTTGAACTGTGAACTGTGGGAGACACGAACCAGGAATGTGCCAAATTGCGAGAGTAACGGTGCCAGCTGCACTACGTAGTTCGAGCGCAGCGAGGCCAGCCCGCCGCAGGCGACCCCCGGTAGGGCCGCCGGAGGCAAATAGCCATCAAGACTGGTCAGGAACAAATACCCATAGTACGTCGAAAAGCCAAGCAGCGGCAGTGATTCGAGCGCAGCGAGGACAGCCCGCCGCAGGCGACCCCCGGTAGGGTCGCCGGAGGCATATCAGAGTGAGAGGTGTGAGTTGCGCATGCGGGCGTTGCAGGCGAGGCGTGCGTGGCGGCGGTGTGGCAGGTTGGGACGGGGGAGGGGCAAGCAACGTCGGTGGAG
>AZGY01000031.1:98579-195034 GCA_001636675.1 Moelleriella libera RCEF 2490 | reverse complement strand
ATTTATTCCTTTATATATATTATTATTTTAAAATAATCTTTATTATTTAAATAATTAAAACTTACTTACTTATTTTTAATAGAAGTCTAACTATACCTTTTAGCCTCTAGCTATTAGACGTATTATTATAAATAGGTCTAAATAGTTCTAAGGTTTTTTCCGAGGTAAAAGTATACAAAAAATATAAAAAAACTCTAAAACACCTGCGAGAATCTGTACCTAGCTCAGGGCTACTAAGGACAATAAGATACTTACTTCACCTAAACTTAGGGCTTAACCATAACTATAAGGACATAAAGCGATGTTAAGAAATTTAAAGACCGCTTAGAAAATGACGGGAAGATTAGAGTCTTCTAGCATGATTTTGACGAACAGAAACGCAAAAGCCGCATCCCAATTAATGCCATGGTCAAGAAAGGGCCGGACCGGCCAGAAGAGCACACATGGATTAAGACCATGGATTCATTTAAAGACGTTTAACAAGAGTTTATGTGTAACTTAATGTCAAGAGAAATGCAATCCAAAATAGAGCTAATACGGGTCGCCCTAATTGACGACGGAATTAACATAAACTAGCTAGTATACTAACCCTTCACAGGGCGCAGTTTCTCCCACCGTGGTAATAAGCGCGAGAACCCCTAGTATTACTTATCCAGCGAGCATAGCACAATAATGGCTTAATAAATATATTAGATCTACCCTAATGCACGCCTTTATGTCTTTAAGCTAAATAGTAAGCTAAGAGAGGACTATAAGCTTTATATTATACTAAAAAGCATAGCGTAAGTACGTCTTATAAAGGGCTTCCCTACCACTAACACTATTTAACCATCTCTTAACCGCACTTAGGCCATATAAGCGGCTGTAAATCACCAAGTTCACATTATATTTATATTATGGACCTTGGATAATTGTAATAACTCTAAAAAGCAATAGCTAAACTAGGCCATCTCTAATGCTAAGAAGCAAAATATTCTTATATTTTATGTAATAAATAACAGAGGGCTAGTTAGGGATAATAACTACCTATATATAGTAGCTAAGAGCGTGGCTTTTAAAATTAGAGGGGCTAAGTCTAGCGGTGAAATAACGGAAAATATCGCTAATTACAATCGTATCCACTTCATTTTCCCTAGCAATAAGGTGTTAATAAAGAACAACCTGTCTTCGCCTAACCTTTGCCCGGATTACCAACGCGGCTCTTCGGTCGCCACAGCGCTAGGCGCCGGTCTAGCAGCCCTAATTTTACACCTCGTCCAGGTCTATAGAGTGCGAATGTATGCAAAGGGTAACCGAGAGGAGGCGGAGAAGACAGACGTAGCATTCTAAAACCTCCGAAACCACATAAAGATAAGGGACGCATTTATAAGCATTAGCACTACTCCTTAGTCTAAAAATAAATATATCCCTATTTGGGAGAAATTCGGACTCTAGGAGGAAAATAAAATTGCCACAATAAAGGAAAAGATAATATGCTTTAAGAACCTGTGCTAACACATGGCGGGAATTAGTTTAATAAAAGCGGCATAGGCTAGGTGATGACGTAGTGAAGTTACAATTAATACTTACTCCTTCCTTTCTGACTTATGTGTATGCAGACGGCCTACGCTTAAACACTTAGGATGCGGCTGATTTTATCGTCATCTCAAAGGCAGGTAAAGCGGAGAGCTAGGCGGAGTAACCATCTTCCGCTCCTAATAGCATCTTAACGGACTCTGTGTGAATACTATTAATTCTAAGGCTTAATAAGTTATTATTAATAATATTAATAAGAAATTTATAAAAGCTGATCAATGAGAAAGGTACGTGGGTTCCATAAGAGGAGTATAGATACCAAAAGTTCATAGGTGGAAAGCTGTGGGAGCCGGCGATCGTGTCACGCATTGCGTGTTACCAGACTTCGAGTGCCTACCACACGGTAATTTTCTGGTCGAGTTAATTCCTTGCCTGCAACGACTGTGTTGAAGGAGATACCGGAACCAATTTATCTGTGTCGTGCTTTTATCCCTTAGCGCTCTTAATCCTGGTGGAGTGTTGATCTACCTTTGACCATCTTCGTTATGCAGGAGAGACGCAAGGCGAAATGACCGCACAAACTAAGGAATGCGCAACGTTTGACTCATGCGACCAGAGGGGACGCGTAAATCTTGTTCGAGGCTACAATTCACCTTTTATCATTTTCTCCTTAGTTCAGCAGCGCGAGGATAGCGAGTGCAAGGGCATTTCCGTCCAACTTTGCCATGCATACATCGAAGTGACCTCCTCTCTCAGGACGGTCAGGGACGCACGGAAGAGGTATGCACGACGGTTGGGCGTACTTTCGGTCGCTGTGAACAAGTTTCACTCCGCTTGTTCTTCCCGCATATCTCGCAGTCAACCTGGCTCGTGCCTCCACGAAGGCAGTCCCAAACGATGAATTCGATACGGGATAGACGCGAGCTTGTTCCGACTGTGTTGCACAGTGTCCTTGAGAATGCGCGGCCCGTGAGGGTCACTGTCGACCAGATTTCGAAAACGACATATCCTCGTGAATCTGATTGCGAAGGAAAGCTCTAACAGTATGATTGCAGGCTCTAACAGTAAGATTGCAGATCACCGCTAGAAAATCCTCACTGGCTTGTCACGAAGAGCCTGAAACATGATCATGCGATCACTCATCAAGCTGGACATGAATCATTTTTGGACTGGAAGGACGAGGTTCAGGGTTATTTAGGGCCTAAGGCGTCATTGTTATCCTCACCAAACGGAGCGGCCGCATGGGCAGCCTGGAGTGGCTTCTCGGACATGATTGGGCATTTAGAAGAGACAAGAGTCGGGACCGACTTGGGAGTCTTTGGATGGACTGCAATGCTTCTCGCCGCGAGGACGTGGCAACACACCGTCGTCAGCTATCTTGCCGAACACGGCGCAGATGTGGACGTCCGGGACTCTCATCGGCGTTCTGCACTGCACTGGAGCTGTTCCCATGGCGACAAAGTCCTGGCCCAACAGCTTGTCTGTTGGCGTGCGGCGGTCAATGCTGAGGTTCACTGCGGCCAATCTGCATTGCACTGGGCCATTGTTTCTGGACATTTGCACATTGCAAACATGTTGCTGTGCCGACATGCAGCTGCTAACACAGCGGCGTCTGATTGTGCGACGCCACTTCATTTGGCGACATACAAAGGTAAGCCAGATGCTGTCACCATGCTCCTGACAGCGGACCAGAGACGAGCCAGACGACGCAATCGGAGCGCGAGCGATGCGGCGAGAGAGGACAAGAACTTCACTGCACTGGAAATGGCGGACTTGGTGGGGAACTAGCAGACAGCCCAGCTCCTAAAGGGGCGAGACGGTTCTGACGAATCTGAGCACTCTGATAGCAACGAGCCTCGAGATGGTGCTGACGGACGGACCCAACCACTCGGACCACACCGAGGGGAAACCCGGGCATCCGGGCTACGCTGCCGACAGATGCGAGTCCAAGACCGCAGTCGACTCCAGGAAACTGGACCTCCTCCGTTGGCGTTGTACAAGGACGAAGAACAAAACTACGAAGAAGGCGTACCAAATAGTTGGGAAGAATGATCATGAGACCGGCAGTCCGCCAATGGTTGGTTGACAGTAGAGAACCAAACCTTCGTAAGCCCAAGAAGGCCTACGGGCGTATAGAAATAACAGAGAATACAGGGAGGTGGAAACAGCCCATTAAACCTATCGATCTCGTAGCATTTATGTTCACCGATGCCGTCGGAGGTGTTCAAGGCCGGAGTGCGTACATCCTTACGGGTAATAGTACTCGTGGTGGAACTTCGGGAAACCCATGTTGTATATCTGACCTGATAATCCTCAAACCTGCTCGCTCGAATAGATCTCGAAATTTCTCGTCTCGCCTGCTCCCAAAGGGGGACCGAGTCAGAAATGTGTCGCTAGAACCCCAAACCCCGGAATGTCTCGTGACACATACCTTGTTACACTGCTATCAGAATCATGGAAAAGATCTTGATCGCCGGTGCTGAGGTTCTCCTTGACAACGATCAAGCCGGTGTCGGGCCGCAGCGCCGTTTTGCAGGTCTGAAGGTAGCGAACAACCTCATCGTCCGTGAGGTAGCCCAAACACCATTGCGTCCAGACGAGATCGTACGCGGCTCCCTCTGTAGGTGTCCATTGCTCCAGCCCAACGTTGAAGATGTGTCGAACACCGCTTTTGGTCCCGAGGCCACTCGTGAATTTCGCAATTGGTTCGATGACGTCAACACACTCGGCTACGTGCAGCAGTAAGCCTTCGGTGATCCTCCCGATTCTATAACCAATTTCGAAGCAGGAAATATCCAGAGTTAGCTCAGCCGACGGCACTTAAGTCTATGACTGGGAGATTATTCTGCTCTGCACTGCTTCTCTCTGCGACACGACTATAGGAGTATCATCCCGCACCGGGAAATAAGGACACAAATTGCCTTTCATGGGTACGCACCCTGCACCACCGTCGACCGCGCTCGCAATTGACTTTTCGCCTTTCTTCAACCCAATCCCCAACCTGGCGAGAAATGTGCGTGAGCCCTGAATATCCGTTCGGGATATGGCACCAAACCCTGCCAATGCGGGAACGCCGCCGAGCATGCCGTTGACATCAGCGCAGGTATTTTGCCAGAACGCTCGGGATGTTTCGGGGTTGATCGAGCTGCCGTCTTTTTGTAGGAGGGATGCTGTATTTTGCGCGGCTCCAGTTCGTGCGGCGTTCGTCTTGGCCGAGGCCGTACTGTTGTCGCGCTGGGCAAATAAGACATGACCGTCGATAGTCGGCATTTTCGGGGACGGTTTCAATGTGCTGAAGTTGGCGGCAGACGACGCGACCAGATCAATTCGACATTCTACAAACATGCGCAGGCTGGCCATGTGTCGCTTTCTTTTTTCCCTCCCGCTTCCTCGGCTTGGGGGTGCCTAGCAGGGGCCTTGGCATTCTTGACTTGATATGGGGCGTCCATTTCAGGGGCCATCCATGCGTTCTCAAGCATGCTGCGGTAATCTTCGCAGCTGTGAAACCCCGGAGGCTTCTAGTACTTTGGAGCGGTGATCCGGATAGATCAAAGCGCGATTTGGAGAAGCCGCGGCCCCGCGTTCTCCTGTGCCCCTAGCCGCAGGTCTGATCGCATAGTGAGACCTCCATCAAGAAGAGCGACTTTGATAGGGTGTACAATGAATCGGGGGTCCACTCTAATTGTATAATATTTCGCTTGCCGAGACCATGTCGCGACGATGACCTAGCTTTCCCGCAACTTGGCGAACTCCGTTCCGAGTCCAAGAGCGGCAGACTCCCGCCTCTTTGACAGGGCACTACCAAAATCCCAGGCCAAACATCCTCAGTAGCGTCCCTGGCAGCAATGTTCCCGAAGACCCGGTACCAATCGCCCCAATATAATCTGTCATACTGTCCTGTCGCGGCTTTCCCATGTTCGGGCTGTGTCAAGCCTCGTGATTCGTGGCCTGAGCCAGGTGTCGTTGGCGGCCGGCGAGGGCCTCACTGACCAAGACTCTTGGTCGTCAGGACAGCTCTGCCGGGGCCAGCGACATTTCTCTGACGCGACTGACGAAACCACAGTGGTCCGGTACGCCGGGATTGAAGAGACAACTACCATGCAATTCGGCCATTTGTCGGGTGATATTTCCGGATGGAATGGAGTAGCGGATCCTCTCCTCTGAGACCTTCGTCAAAAGCCTATCACGGCACAGGATCCACCCGCGACGTTGCAATACCACACCAAGTTTGAAGAAAGCAAGCCCCCAGTACGCTGTAGCCAGTCAACTGCCGGAGGGCTGGCTTCTGGAAGACTTCGGGCCGTTCGTAGTAACCAACCAGTCGTACCGCTGATGCGATGCGAAAGCGGGGGTGTCCTGCCATGGGCCCTGGTCGATCGTATTGTTGCAGAACTCTCTCGTTTTAGGGCTCAAGGCAACGAATTGATGCACATCGATCCCTCGAACGAGCTCTCTACCAGTAAGAAAAGAAACGAGAATACTATATGTCAGTCGAGGTGCTGATGGAGAGATGAGGTAAGCACGGGCAACTGACCGTTACCGCAACAGAAGAGGTAGGGATATTGCATAATCTGTGGCATCCTCGATGGTGGGAATGAAGGTTCAATCGTCTCTTCACATCACCCTTGCAGCTATGACATCCGACTGGCCTTCCACGAGGCGAAACTTGCTGGACTTTGGCATCGTTATGACGGCGTGGCGATAACGGCGAGCAAAAGAGCCGAGCTGAGACTCTGCGCGTTTCTGTGCATGTCGTCTGAAAGAGCTGCTCATTATTGCGCGTGGGCAACATGAAGAGGCTGTGGTGAGAGGCAACGTCAGCGCCTATATTCATGCACGGCTTGACGTTCCCGCGTTGATGAAATGACGCCCGGGCCACTCCCTGCCACCTGCCCGGACGCATCTCACAAAACAGGGCTGTCGGGCAAGTCGACCCCCACGCCCGGCACCTGTTCAGCTGGTCCAGTGGGCGGGCCCCTGGTCCAGCGGACCAAAACGGATACATGTAAATAAATCCCTCAGGTCCCTGATGCGATCGTTGTCTCGGGGCAGTCGCCCTCAACGTGGTGCCTGCCCAGTGTTGTATCGTCCACCACGTGCTCGCGCCAGGTACCGTTTGTTTCTCATTGTACGTAACTCGGGGTCACATGTAATCATGTCTATTTTAGCCAAAGGACATCAAAGCTGCCTCGCGCAGCAAGTATTCCTCCGTCCGTAGCAAAAGTTCCGACCGTCGAATCCGTCGGGTGCTGCATTCACGGCCACACCCATTCATGGAGTCCACGCGTTACCCGCAGTTCCTTCAGGCGGCATCGAAACATGCAAGTAAGCAGGCAAGGGAGGGAGGGCCTGCGGGCATCTGAGCTGGCTGCAGAATGTTCAGTCATGACATGAACTGATCTGCTGACTGCATCTGTATCGTGCCATCGTACGCATGCATACCTGCGTAGCAGCATGCAAGGCAGCAGCAGCAGCATTTGCCGTCCGGTCTGGCCATGCTCGAATCCCCCTCAATGCGACCGGAGCAATTCCTGCTTCTGATCACCACCACCACCACCGTCATTTCCTGGATCCTTTGCGGCGAAGAACTATGGAAAAGTCAAGCCTCATTCGTCTCTTGGCCTATGCGATACATGATCTCTTTGGGCATGTCGCATGTCACAGCCTCTTGCCAATGCCAGTATAAAAGCGCTTTGTAGATCTCCTACAGGGAAAAAAAAAACCCTTCCCCTCAAGCCGTCAGACCTTCGCCCAATCTCCGTTGTTTGACTACATTGAAGCTACTTAGCCTCTCGCACAAACCATGTCAGCCGAGGTCAACGCCCACGGCCGGAGCCGGCTTGCCGCCATCGCCGCGTGTACCTTTGTTGCTGTCAGTGCAACGATTCTACGTTTCTGGTGCAAAATTCATCTCAAAAACGGGATCCATGCCGACGACTGGTGGATGCTCCTTGCAGTCTTAGCCTATCTTGGAGCTCAGTCAGCCCTACTCTGGGGTATGTCAGGGGAAGATGGGAAGTTCCTTTGACGAGGCACTAACGACTGTGTGTTGCAAGGCTTCATTGATGGCACTTCGGGCAAGCAAATGGAGGAGATCATGCAGGAACTGGCACTCTCGCCATCTCCCAAAACCGTCAAGGGCCTCCAAAACTACCTCGAGGTGAAGAAAAACGGCATTGAAGCATTTAATAAGAATAGCGCTGACGTCTCGTTTCCAATCGCACAGTCCCTCTTTATCGGCTACTCTCTGTCGTGCTTCCTTCTGTATGCGATCAAGATGTCAATTTGTCTTCTCTACCAACGAATTTTCTCCACGCCTCGGCTAAGATGGGCCTGCTGGTGCCTCATGGGCATATCTACGGCTTGGTTTATCGCGACCGAAGTCACAAACATTCTCACGTGCATTCCTGTGCAGACGTTCTGGGTCAGACCTCCTCCTGGACAGCCAGCCAAGGGAAAATGTCTCAACTTCAATGTCTTTTTCTTGGCCAGCGGCATTGCGGAGACCATAATTGATACGTCGATCCTAATCCTGCCAATTCGCGCCATCTATGGGCTGAAAATGGCTACAAGAACCAAGTTTCTTGTGGCGTCCATCTTTCTTTTGGGTGGATTGTGAGCTCAACGATACATGTCTGCTTCTTAGTCTGACCAAGAACTAATGCAGGTCTAGTGCAATCATCACGAACGTGCTACGAGTGTACTACACCTATATACCGAACGGTTTTTATGGTATGCAGGACAGATCTTGCCTTCGTATGCACCTGCACTCGCTTGTCCCCAAACTAACTCGTACTCTCAGTTGACTTCGACAAGGCTGAGCTGTGGTCGGAAATCCACATCGCGACATCGATCGCTTGTGCGTGTTCTCCAGTGTACAGCCCTCTCAGAAAGAAGCTGGGCCACTTTGTGACCCTGTTGCATTCTTACTCTCGAGACTGGAGATTCAGGCTGAGTGACAAGACCACCGATGCGTCGTCTCGGAGCAGATTCGGCGCAGGTCAAATCAAAACCCCTCGTCATGACATGGACCTGTTCCGACACGATCCGGCAGAGGGCTCAAAGCTGCCCTTCACTACCTACAGTGGTCCGTTCAATCGCCCGGGAGATCTGGCGGCAAGTACAATAGTTGAAAGGAAGAGTGATACTACAGGAGATGCCGGAGCCCCGCCTGCGCGTACCATCACGCGCACTAGGGAACTTCATGTTGTCTAGGCTAGGCTACACTTTCGGGTAAATCATCTGTTTTTTGTCTTTGGACCGCCAGAAGTATGCACAGGCAGCAAACATGCCCCAAATGACATCACAATTAGGTCGGGCTCACCTGGAATTCCCGGTAAATATAGCAGGCATGGACGGTTTTGAACCATGGCTCTCTCAATTACCTCGAATTGACACAGCTTGTTTGTGATTGTCATCGCACCATAAAGGTCGCCATGAAGCCAGAGTATTATCCTCTACTCGTCAAAAATGATGTCAGCCGGCCAGGACTCACATGCGTCCAGCCAAGTTCTGCCACTGGTGACCATGTATCATCTCCACCGCTTTACCTTTGGACGATTATCAGAACATGCCGCTGAGCGGCCGCGGATCCGCTGTCAGCCTATCAAAAGCACCCGCTATAGTTGACCTCCACGGCATCAAGGTTCTCTGCTGTGCAACGAGAAAATGGCCGAAGTCGAGCACGTATCCCGTCTGGACCTTGCCGCGGTCGGGTGCTTCTGCCTTGGCGCCTTTGGCGGCGTCGCCATGATTCTAAGTAGGCTCTGACTAAAGTATCAATGCTCATCTCATCGCAGTCAAACTGTCAGACCTCTTCCTTCTACACATCTTTTTCATCTACAGGGCTGCGCGCTCTTCCCAACTAAGGCAGCACTTTCACGCCCGAGACGCCTCGCTGTCATAATCTTCATCATTACCCTCCTCCTATGAGGAATTATCTAAGAAGTCTGTGGTTCCGCATAAAGAGGCCATGCGACATACGTTCCACTGCAGGTGTAGAATGCTCTAGTTGGGGCATCTGCCTTCGGGCTTAGGGGCTCGATGACAACCTCGTGCCCATCAAGAATTGGCCTGTGCTTTTTTCGTGAGCGAGCCAAATATTCTTATTTTGGTCACAAAGGATCTCATCCGGATCCTGTCGCAGGTTGACTGGCTTCCATGGCGGGAAGTTGTGTGCCGTCTTCCGTTGCTTGAACCAACGAACCTTCAAAACAATACGATTCTCATCAGGATGAGGCTCAAAGGCAATAATGTTCTTCCACCACAGTCGCTTCATAGAAGGCGATAATGTAATCATGTTATCGGGCGCATCAAGCTTCAATTGGTCGCAAAGGGGATGAATGACTTCTTCTCGGTGCTCGCGTTCTGGTACCCAGCAAGATGACGGGACTTTTCTGACCAGCCAATTTGATGAATTCTGGGCTTTGAAAGGAGAAGATATGGCCGGCTTCCGGATCTGGCTCTCGCATAACCGCGCAAGCTTCGTTGTGACGACGCTTGCATTGGCACAGCTCTCTCTTTGCTCGGTAAATTTCCGGCGTCAGGAGTCCCGATCCTTGAATTGTTCTCAGTTCAATATGCGTAGAAATTCTCCATCGCGTGCCTCCGGCCACGCCAAAGACTGCAAGATTGTTCGTCAGATTGCATGAAACAGTCAGAATAAACAAAGTACAAGCAGCATGTAAATCAGATAGAATGAGGGAGAAAGAGCATACATTATTTGAGAAGTAGCGAGAGTCAATCATCCCAGGGTTTGATCATTGGCTAAATGTACTCGTATGCTGCTGCCGCATGATCCTTCTCGATACGAATTGCCAGGGCTTTCTCGCAGAATTTCACATGCTCGCGCAAAGAATCTCATGGCTTTACCATGATGGCGGCCCAGAATGCTTCGCTGAGTCGATCTTTGACATGCATCTTGGATTTTTTTTTTTTTTTTTTTTTGGCCAGCCGTACCCTTTCTGTCTCGTCGGTGATGTGACCCGCCAAGAAATGACGAACCGTTTGATCCTTCAAGAGTGCCGAAAGAATGGCAAGAGTGCCGAAAGAATGTTCACTTCAACAAGCTCAGTGCTGCGATGATCCAAAAAGTCCGTCAGCTGCTGCTGTAGCTGACTTCGTTCTCTTGGTGACACTGCATCAGCGGAGCGAGGGCTTGTCTGAGGAGTCATGTTCGGCGTCATGATGAGGCCAAATTCGTATTCTGGACTTGAAGGAGGATGTCCTTATGAATCGTAGAAGAGAAATGCGTCGAGTATGAGCGAAGAGGTGCAAGAGAGGGAAAAATGTCGGCTGGAAGAGAAAAAAGAGGAAAAAAATCAGGGCATTGGGGGAAGCCGGGGTGAACCTTGATACAGGTTTCTGCTGGAGCTAGTAAAAAAGACTTTTTGATGAGTAATTTGATCAATTCCGTTTGGTTCTTGAGTCACATTGCCGTGGCTCATGGGTGTTTGATGTTATGGGCTTGGCAATTGATGAGGCGCGTAGCAAAGCGCGTTTGCCTGAATTCTAGATCAATCTGCCTTTGGCGGAGTTGTAGAATGACAAAGACTCAGCGAAGGTAATGCTAAACTTGTTTCGGATATCATAGGTTGTAACGGTACTAGGTTTGGTTGCCATGAAAGTGCCGGCTGTTGACAGACAGCCCGTCAAGCTTCGATTTTTACGATTTGACGCTAATCCTGTTCAGACACTGAGAAATAGTTGCCTTGGCCGTCAGAAGGCACCTCGTTGACCCACTTCAAGCTCGTGGAACATGAAGAAACTACCAAAACAACATGCTTTTTCCACTTCAAGCCCACAAAGGTGGCATCGGCATAGTGGCACTACTGTGAATTTGCGCAAACACTAGATGACATGGAGAAGAAACCGAGCTCTACCAGGCAGTATGGTGACGTAATTTACCTGGGTACTGGTGAAAGTAATCAAGTATCTCGCTAAGCGTACAGACATCGTTCTTCCGATATTCCCTTCAACACGGTAGTTGCACACAAGGAATTATCTCGGCCAGGAACTACCGTGCGGTGGGCACTCGGAATTTGGTGACACGCAATGCGTGACACAATTGCAAGATCCTACAGCTTCTGACCTGCAAACATGCTTTAGACTCCTCTTGTGGCGCCCATGTACCTTATTTGTCAAACCTCGCGCACGTGCTCCTGTCTAAATACCCGAGACCGTACTTCGTCTAAGACGGTCCCGCCGCTGGCAGCCTTTTGAAACGTCTCTCATTAAACTCAGGCGACAATGGCCGAGATGATGAAGGCATCAGTTCTCGAGCTTGATCGGCTGCACCATGTTCTCGGTCCGGATGTTCGTGTTCACGGGAATGACAAAGCCACATTGTTTCTTGCTCCTCGTCGAGCAATCAAGGTAACGTAGTCCCCAGGCAACCTAATAAGTGACTCATAAGCGAATTATGGGGTGGAGCATTTCGTCGTGTTTGTGTACGTCACGGAGAGTGTTTGTCGAGTTGAGCTGCTGCCAGCTGCCGCCAGTTGTTTGCGGGTAGCCCGTGATCAAGATGCAAGGTAGAGTTTTTCGTGTTTGTGTACGTGTGTGCGGAGCGTGTTTGTATGTCGAGCTGCTGCCAGCCGCCGCCAGTTGTTTGCGAGTAGCCCGTGATCAAAGTTCAAGTCTTTACGAAAACATTCTGCCTAAATTCTAATTCTCCCTCCAGCTCGTGCCGTCCCCTTAGCTACCTGGATTTGTATTTAAAATCCTGGCTTCCCATGTTCTTGGGCTCTTCTCGTTCTCACAAACCCATCCATCGCATTTTTCTCATCATCTTCCTCACTTACACACTCTTACCTTCCGGACATACCCCTCGCCTGCTCTCAAGGAAATCTTCTGTTTTTTGAACTGCAATCATGTCTCGTTCTGTCTCGTTCGGACCTTCCCGTTCCGTCCCTTTGGTCTCGTCGAAACGACGCCAAAAGCTCGTGCAGGACCTTTACGAGTTCCTGAATGACAAAACCACCAAAAACGAAGATGTACTTGCATTTTCGGCTTTCGTGGAAGATCGCCCAACCCGCCTCCCTTCACTGTCGTACATCACTGACAGAGAAGAAAGGCTGCAGCTGATTGCGGATATCAGCAACGTGCTCAAGGAGCCCAAGTTCCAAAGCTTTGCGAAGCCGACGGCGGCATTCTGGGCCGCTCTTATGACCATGCCCCTCGAGAGCCTGAGGGATAGTGCCGAGGCGTACAGGAATGCGAGAGATAGCAGTCTCATGAGAACATATCAGCACTTCAAAAATGGGCACACAACCGAAATGGATGCCTTGCCTTTGTTCTTTAAACAATGTATGTTTGCACATGTTTTTCACGTTCATTCTGGTTTATACGTTTACAATCTCGATTCTATCTTGTTTCATACATTTATTATCTTGATTTTGTCTTGTTTCTTACGTTCGTGTCATTGATTTGATCTCGTTTTTAAACGTCTTTACATCAATTCGATCTTGTTTCTATTTATCCTGTTTGTCTGCCACGTCTGTCCCGTCTAACCTGTCACAGTCTTTGCCAAGCTTGGCTTGGCAACATCGACCGACTACATGGCCTATAAGCTTAAAAAGCCGATCCCGGCCGAATGCCCTTCAGTCCCTCGAAGCGCGTCACAGTCTGCAAAATGCAAAGTCCGGGATAACAAAATGTGTGTCATCACCAAAGAGCCAATCATCGAAGTTTGTCACATTTTCCCTTTTGCGAACAAAAGATACCCCAAACATGCAAAGGAAATTCTTTTGCAGGGGTGGTTCTTCGTCGACGAAAGCCGTCGCCAAAAAGTTGTCGAAATTCTTTATGATGACAACAAGATTGATCAACCTGACAACATGATCACGCTTTCACTGAACGCGCATAAGCTCTGGAGCCAGAGCGTCATTGCTTTTGAGCCCTACGCTCGCGGCAAGGACTATGTGGTGCTCAAGGTCCGCTGGCTCAAAAAACGGGATTCGGACAGCCCCAAGTACTCGCCCTGGGCGCCCATGGACCTAGAGACGAACCCAAACGCCGTTCTCTGTGACCACCCAGAGAACATCAAGCTTTTCGACAATGTATCTTGTAGGCCAATCCTTGACGGCCACGAGGTTGTCATCAAGTCGACAGATCAGGCCAAGTGCCCGAATTGGGACCTTCTCCAATTGCAATGGGACATGTGCCGTATGGCGTCCCTTTGCGGAGCTGCAGAGGCTCTAGAGGAAAAATTGGGTGGTGATGATGATGATGACGACGCCATCGAGGCTTTGGTCGGGAAACTCAAGGGCACGGAGCTGCACGAAGGCAGTCGAGGTAGAATCTCTCAGCCTCGTGGTAGCCGGGCCCGACGCCCGTCTAGGATGAGCTCGACGAGTCGAGCTTCTCTCGGGGAACGGTCACCGCTGACGGAGCACTTCCCACATGATCAACGCGCTCCCCCGGCCACGTCCCCTCAACGGCCTCGGCAGGCGACAGTATCGAGGCAGGGATCGGTGTCTCCGTTGAAAACGGACACCGACTCTTCGGCACAAACATCTCCCCAGCGGCAGCAGCGGGTTGGAGGGGGGTCCAACCAAGAAAACGAGGGATTCTAATCATCGATAGAGATGATTGACTGCCGCTGCTGGACATTCGCCGGCGGAGATAAGCCGGGTCTTGCCCTTTTTCGATTCACTTACCCCAGGCTGATCCCGCAGGGACATCCTGAAGGCTAGGATAAGCCAAGCTTGTTCTCTTTGGTCTCATTGTCATTGTAATTTTTCCTTGGTTTCGATTCCTTTCCCCTGTCTGGTTCTCTCTTGTTTGTCTTGTTGATTTCAGTTTTGTTTATCTCATTTTACCCGTTAAGATTCTCCGCTTGAGGCCCTGCTTTGCGGGCGGGCAAAGAAGGAAGGAAAGAAGGAAGACAGAGAACTCTCAAGACTGCGACGTCACCTCCCTTGAACATCTGATCACGAGCGTGATTAGGCAGAAGCCTAACGACGTCTTCGATGAGGATGACCAAGAATGGCGCGATCTCATGCAAACAATGGGCATCGACCAACCAACTCAAAATGCAATCATGGACCCATTTTTTAGAGTTTTCCGTCTTACCGGGAACGAGACAATTTTGCGACCAGTATTGTTTGCGTTGGTCCTCGGAATCTGATCAGAGTCAGTCTTGTAGTTCGTTTTGTAATGGAAACAAAAATAAAAAGTAAGAAGAAAGGGCTCAGTAATCCGTCGTTCTGGCCAAAGACGGGTGAACAGGAACGTGCACCACGAGTTGTCTCGACCATCACACGATGGGGGAAGAGCGAAATTTAGCATTCAGTCCCTGTCGAGTGTACGTCACTACTGGGAAATTTTGAGTACTTCCAAGCGCGGCGAGGCGTCGCGGACCAACCAAAATGGCGACGCCGCCAAAGGCACTGAGGCAGACGCACCTAAACTGGGTACGTGCCCGACTTCAGACCACTCTCACGTTGCATAGCAGAGGAGCTGAATGCCGTGGAGGTGAACTATAGCGTCGGGATAGTTGGTCCCGACATGACCGCGACGGGCGGCCTGACATCGGATTGAGCCCGTAAAGTCAGCTATGGCCAAACCATGAAGCCTCGTAAACAACCCACACCCTCGACGAGTACACGTGCCATCCATCAATGGATCTACAAAGCATCCAGTAGAAATCCCAATTAATGCATTTTTGCAGGACCCCTCCATTAATAATCTTCTTTCCCTTTCATTTCACTGGCCCATAAGTGGTCGCAGAAAGTAGAGCGCGATATTTTAAAGCGTAAACGTTCCTCTACGCGGAAGCAGCTGAGAGGATTTGTTCGCAGAGGGGAGGCGAGCTGGTGAGGGCCTTACGAAATGCCACCCGTAGCTTCCAGCTCCTCGACTTTATGCGGCTGAGTTCTGTGCCTACGGCGGCTCATAGCCCCTGCCTCGGTCGGCGGGCTTAAATTACAGGAATAAGCACAGAGTAGAAAGAAGGAGCTTGCGGCTCTACTCTTTCTTACGTCCAATGCGTGGAAAGCAGCACCAAATCCCAAGCATCACTGCCAGCAGTGACAGCACCATGGGCTGTAGTACTTGCGGCCCGTGTGCTTGTGCCAATATGCCTGTCACAAAGGGAAGAACGGCAGCACCACAGCCGCCGAATGCCGACGCGAAACCAATCACAACCACGTGGTGCTGTCGGGGCAGCAGCTTGCTGGCGACCAAGACGACGTTGGGGAACAGAGGGCCCAGAACAAATCCTTGCAGTGACACAGCCACAGCAGACACGTAGAACTGTGGCACGAGCCAGAAGACGAGCTCCAGTGCGCCTGCCACCACCAGATACGCCTATTTGCTTTTTGTCAGCCCAGCACTCTGTGTTTTTTTTTTGCCGTCGTGCAGTATATGCCTCACCGTCGTGGCCATCTTTACTCCCAAGCGTGGTGTGACGAAGCCCAAAACAGCACGGCCAACTGTGATGCCCAGCCAGAAACCGACGGCCGACATGCCACTAGCAAAAGGTTCCCCATGTCGAACGCGCAGCATGAAGACGACGATCCAACCGCCCAGAGCTACTTCGACACCGACATAGCACAGTAAGAAAAGCGCAGCGACCCACGTCACGCGGGCCGAGGGCATTTTCAGCAGTGCTTGCGCAAGTCCTGACTCCTTCTCCAGCTCCTCGGTCCGGTGAATGCGTCGATACTCAGCGCCTGACGAACCCCAGAAAGCCCAGGCGAGGGCAAGTATCTCCAGGCCCGCGAGGCCAATCTATAAATCGAGTCAGCGAGTTTACCTGCAATCGATTATTGACCAAATCAGACGCCTACCATGATGTAATAGAACGAATACCATGGCAAGCTGGCCTTGGTGATGAGCGTTGTCGCCACCAGGGGACTGACGACGCCTCCTATGCCGTAAAAGGCGTGTAAAAAACCCAGAAGCTCGCTCGAGTTGGCGAGGTTGCCCACCCAGGCGTTCCAAGCAGCGTCCGCGAGACCGTTGCCGAACCCGGCGATGGCGAAGGCAAATACGAGGGCAATGTACGGAGGGTGCAGCGCGATCATGGTGTAAGCCGTCAAGTGGCAGCCGCCGCAAATGACGGCAACACCTCGCTGCCCGAGCCTATGGTGCGTGTAATTATTGAGAAGAGAGGATGCGATATAGCCTGCTACAGGCGACAAGAACACGAGCGATACTACAGTATAGGAGAGACCATAGAAGCTCTCGAGCTGAATGACTCTGTCAGAGAGCTGACCCTTCATCATTACGTTGTATCACTCACGTATGGGATTAATGGCTATCCAGACGCGTTTAGCAAAGTCTGACGAGGCGACGGGGTCGGTTTGGTTGCACTTACACCGTAAGCCGAATCATTTGCTCCCATGACCAGAAAACAAAAAAAGGCGGCTGCGACACGAGACATGACCTTGGGCGACTCATTCCATCTCTCAACAGCATTGACAGCCGGAGCGGGATCTGGTTCCGTGCCTTCATTTTCGCCCCGAAATGACAGCGATGGCGACCATGTCTGGAGTTCGTGTTTTGACTGCTTGGCGTCCTGACGGATTGGCGCTGGCTCGATGGGGAGCTGATCTAGCTCAATGACCGGAGACAAAGTTGTGGTGATGGACATGGCGCCTGAATCCCATGGAGATGATGTCCGCGACACTTTGACTGACTTAAGAAGGGAAGGGAAGTCAATGGGGTCTTCCTGTTATATCGAGGTCGAGATGACGGATGGGCTGGGAGCTGGCCCCCCCTCCCCCGCCAAATCAGGACCCCTGTCGCCCCAGGTGGTGCCATCCATCACGAACCGCCCTGTCCATCCACGGGCTGGGTCTCGAAGTGGGTCGAGGGCATTCAGGTACAAAAGAGAAGACCGCCTGGAATTGATTGGTCATGTTCGCGGAATTACCAGATGTGGAATGAGCCAGCATTGTGTGCATGTTCAATGGCGCCTGTTCGATGCGTCATAATTCCTCGTGGTGAACGAATTTGTGTCCATCAACGGAGTATTTCTCGGGGAAATATTCGGAGGACCCAACAGGCGGATGCGGAGCACTTTCCTCCTCACCGTTGGCATTAGCGAACCCAGGGGCCTCATGCCCGACGAAGCATGTCGCCGTGCGTCTTCCCCGATTACAGCTACACTATGTTTCTTGCCGCCTATGTGTTCTGTCCTTGGCATCTGCACTAATGGCTTTCCGATTGTAGTTGCAACGCACGCCCGGCAAAGTTTACGCCATAAATATTCAGCGACCAAGCAAATCTTTCATTGTAGTGCCCATGACCCCCGGATGAGGAACCACTACGGCACCTGCGTCTGCCAACGCCTTTGCCTTTCCGGCAGCCGTGACATCACGAGGCGTCAAAACGGCTCCTGCGTGACCCATGACTTTGCCTCTGGGCGCTGTCTGCCCCGCGACCATGGCTACGATCGGTTTGGGATTGGTGCTCGATTCTCTGTACTTGCGAATGACCTCTGCGGCGCGCAATTCCTGCTCACCGCCGATCTCGCCAATGACAATGATGCCCTTTGTCTCTGGGTGGTCGAAAAGCACCTTGAGCGAATCCGATATCGTGGTACCTGCAGGAACCGTGGTTCAGAAGATTCGCAACCAGAAATGCAGCTTGTAGAGCAGACGCATACCTGGCATAGAATCGCCCCCTACGGCAATCACGAGGCTCTGTCCCAGGCCCGCTGCGCTCGTTGACCCGACAGATTCGTAGCTCAGAGTGCCCGACTTGGACACGATGCCCACGCAACCTCGTCGGTACTGGCGAAAGGGCATGATGCCCACGCGACACTGGTCGGGAGCGATGATGCCGGGGCAGTTGGGTCCCACAAGACGCGACTTGCTCTGTGTGCGCAGGACCTCCTGCACACGCAGCAGATCGTGAACGGGTATGTGCTCGGCGACGGACACCACGACAGGCACTTCGGCCTCGATCGCTTCAATTACTGCTTTGGCTGCGAACAGTGCCGGCACAAAGACGGCGCTCACGTGCGGCTTGACTTGGTCCATTGCCTAGCCGAGATTGTCAGACTTGACCCAGTCCGCGGGATGAAATCATGTCCTACCTGGCGAACAGTGTCGAACACGGGGCGGTCAAGATGAGTTCGGCCGCCTTTTCCGGGTGACACGCCGCCGACGACCTTGGTTCCGTACTCAATCGTGTCCTTTGCGTTTGCCGTTGCCTGTGGAAGCTGAGTAAGTCATCAATGTCTTGCGTCGCGTAGGCCGTCAAACACACACAGCTTGCCCCGTGAAGCCTTGTCGAAATATTAGCGCTGCGGCGTCTCTTCCTCCAATTAATCTGAGAAAAAGGCACTCACTCACCCTGGTATATGATGCGTGTGTTCCCATCGATACATCGCAGGTTATCTATCGTGCTATCGTAGTTGGCCCACCGCATGGTCGACGTGGAAAATGTCCTCCAATGGCAGTGAGCGCCCGCGCGCAGGGCATTCCGAACCATGATGCCGTTGTACATTGATGTTGCCGTCCATGTCCAGATCAACAGTGAGAGCGAAGCGGTTGCAGCCGAAGGCCGTGTTACAGCCGATCTGGACATAGCGGGTTAAATGAAGCCCCCCATTAATTGTGGGAAAGCGGTTACCCAAGCAAGCCAAGCGGCTGCAGCAATAAAGCCGACCCAGCCAGCGATCTGTGTCCGGCTACTCGATGCGACCGCCGAACTTTTAGTAGTTTCGACTCATGTGACGTCGCCAATGAGCATTGAGATGGCGCCAGTCAAATGACAAAAACAGCACTCAACTCAAAAGCTTTCCAGCTCGGGTGCAGGATGTTGGCTCTACGGAGAAGCTGCTGCGTTGGGTCTGGTGGCAGATGCTCATTGAGATGGACTTCGGTAACATTCTACACGATTGATGCCCTTCATCTCCTTTTTTGTACACGGAAATCGGTCTACGAAACGATGTGTCTACAGACATGTCGACACTCATATGTATCAGAAATAATCAGGTATACAACAGACAGACAGATAGACAAGCAGAAAGAAAGAAAGAAAGAAAGGCGAAAGAAAGAAAAAAAAAACAATAAGAAAGAAAGAAAGAAGGACAAGAAAGGACGAGTCTTTGGTGACCACGGGACCCAATTACCGCACGTAACTTAGAACTTTAATCATCACTCAGTTCCTCTAGTTCCTATTTTGAGCGCATACCAACAAGGCAGCAAACGAATGAAATCTCTTATTTCTTTTAGTGAATTGACGGTTGTCGCAGAAAATCGATTTACTACCCTATAGGTGCTCTAAAAGAGACGCCAGATGGAGTCCGCGGCCTTGGTACTCTTAAATCTGCTGTACGACCTGCACAGCGGCCACAGGATCAGCATCACCGCTGCCCAAAATGTAAAGTACGCCCACAATGAGTCGATCCCCCGCGCTGGCTTGCCGGGATCCATGGGATCCGGCTTGCCCAAGTCATGCCCGAAAAGTGCTACCAGAATCGAACCGAGCCCCAGTAAAATGAGCATGTGCATGATGTAGAAAAACAGCGCGCTCGTGCCAAAGTCAAGCAGCATCGTGAGACGCTTGCCGGCGCTCGGCGGCACGGCTGTCAAGACTGCCATAAGCATCATGTTGCCAGCCATGGTGAGTGCGAAAAAAGCCACATCCGGTGGATACTTGACAACGTAAAAGAACGAGGCGAGTGACCCCAGGTACGGGTTCTGTTGGGGAAGTCGCAGCTGATCTGGTGTTTGGAGACATCCCTCGGACAGATTACCAAAGCGAAGAATGCGTGTCAGGATGAAGAAAATTGTGAAGCTGACAGCGGCGGAGGCGTGGCCCAGTACCAATGCGTGATGGCTCCAAGGCCGTGCAGTCAAGATTCTGCCGTACAAAATCCCAAGAACGGCAAACGAGAGCCATGCCAGTGGCGGAAAGCCACTCATGATGCGAGAGTCGGGGTCCATCATGACCCAGAACCATATCCGTAGCAGAGGGTGCCGAGGGCTCTGCATGGTGGTCGAGATTGGCTGCTTGCAGACGCCACCATCGTCGCTGAGCCACATATTCCACAATATGGTGACCATACAAAGGACGAGCAACAAAGCATTGTGAATCATCCAAGAAATGTAGTCACTGGCCATACCGGCGCGCGTGGCTGACCGCCCAGGGAGCAGTGGCTGCATCATGCTCTCCTCATCGCTGTCATGTTCTGGCGCGGCATCGATAACTGCCGCAGCCCATCTTTGCCTCAGTTTCAGGATGCCATGCGAGAGAAGGGGCTCCGTCCGGTTCATGACAAGCCACAGGAGCCCCGCGAGTAGGTAGTCTACGGCCAATGCGAACAAGACAGCGTTCATGAACCAGAAACGTCCACCGGTGACGACGGCCCCGAAAACCGCAGTGATAATGGTCAGGACGACACATCGAATCGCAAGGTATCGGGCGAGCTGCATAGATCCCCATCCGAGTTTCGTTCGCGACCGTCCAAGGTAGACAACGCCCATGCCCAGCAAAAAGGTGAAGCCAGGCGCGCACAAATGTGTCAGTGTTCGCACAATATACGCGGTCGCGAAGTTCCAATCTCTGATGACAGTTCCGTCTGATTCAGGGAGGCGCCCTGTGCCGTGCTCCCACGTTCGCAGGGTGAGCGCGGCGTGGTCAAATGCCATGATCATCATTAGCAGGCCGCGCAACAGATCGGGTGCCAAGGCACGAGTTCCTTTGACTTTGCCTGTTGGTGCGACTCCATTGAGCCCTGGCGTGATAGCTGTACTGTATCCCGGAAATGAGTCGTAGCGATAGCCATTCTCGACAGGTGCTGCCTCTTCGGTTATGGGATTCTGGTAGGTACGGCTGGTCGGCCGGGTCGTCGGCGCCGTCGCAACGGTTGCTCGTGCATCGTAGCTTTGCTGCATTCAATCGTCGAAACTGCCAAGGCCAACTCGGCACTTTCTTGGGTTTCAAAACTTTTGCAATCGGGACCAGTCGAAGGCGGAGGATGCATAGCTGTGAGATAAGTGATTTCGGGCGACAACCGCCGTCGCCCAAAAGTTGTCTGTTGCTGACCGTTGCCGTTTGAGAATCCACCTGATCCGAAACTCCGCAACACCAGTGCAGGCTTCTCCGCCGAAGACCGTCATAGACCGGCGTGACCATTTATTGTTTTAGTCGCTCAAACCTCTGGCTGGCGGGGGGTGGTCAAAACTCGCTTGGTAATCCACACGCCGTAAAACCACGCTTCCGCGAGATCCGAAGGCGCTTGACTAGTCGGAAGTCTGGCTGACGATAGCGGTCAAACATCAATTTTCCAGCCAAAATTGTCATGTCTTGTCTGTTCGCGGCTGCATTGCCCGGATAACAACATCTCAAAGTTGTGTTGGCCGAGCTGGCCACGACGTGTGACCATGGGCGGCTCGGATCCTTCCTCACTCATCTGCGGACGCAATTGGCGTGCCTTTGCTTTGAGCTCCGGCGGGAGTACCCGCAGGTATCTCAATTGTCAGATGTGCACTGCGACCTCGTACGAATCAAGGCTTCATGCTTTCCTGCCAGGCTCGCTTCACTCTTTCAAGAAGGTCAGGGGATTGAAGGACATCCAGCGCGACGCCGACAAGGCCCTTGCCCACGCGCACAGCCCTATTGTACGCATCTTTTTTCCGGGCGGCGTCAGCGAACTCAGGGTTGTGTGGCCCTTGGCCCTTGGGGCCAGGATGAATGTAAAACCAAGGGCTCAAGCTCGGCATAGCATGGCTAATATCCCCTTGATCACTGCTCGCCGGCGATACGCCTCTGGCCCGGTCCAGATCTGCATTCTCGAGAATCTTGAAGTCTGGCTCCAGAGCATTAAAGTACGGTGCATAGCGTTGTGCCAAGACTTCGTTGGCAATATGGTCCTTATATGCACCGCCGCGGGTCACGACCAATCGAGCGCCAGTGGCCGTGGCACCAGCTGTGAAGCACGCGTACACCTTCTCCCGCAGCTCATCCAAACGCGACTGCGTCGTGGCGCGAATGACAAAGGAGCCCGATGCGTACGCGTGAATGATGTTCGGTTTGAGGCCCCCGTCTGTGATGTGTCCTTGGACAATGTCGCCCGGCATGAATTGCTGCCGCAAGAGAGAAATACTGTTATATGCCGATATCAGTGCGTCAAGCGCATTGATTCCAAGCCAGGGGTTGACTGCCGCGTGTGCCGCACGTCCGTGGTATTCAACCTTGAGCTGTTCGTATGCCGTTGTGCTTGTCCTAGCGGCATCTGCCACGATGCCTGGGTGGGAAATTAAGCTGATGTCAATAGCATGGTCGGAATATGCGCCCCTTTCAAGCAGTCTTATCTTGCCGCCACCCCCTTGCCAATCAATCAGCTGAGGGAGTCGTAAAGTGACGACAAAAATTGCTCTCACCTTCCTCTGCTGGCGTCCCCAGCAAGACAACTTTGCCAGGTATCTCCATCTCCTCCATTACCTTGGCGGCCGTCACGGCTCCAATCACAGAGGCACTAGCGATAAGATTGTGGCCGCAGGCGTGTCCCATACCTGGTAGAGCGTCTTACACTTGGACGTGAGCTCTCGAAAAAGGCGAGCTGATCAGCCATTGTCGCTCGACTCACCCATTTCGGCATTGAAGGACACCACAGCTCCTTTCCTTCCCGTGTCATAGACGGCAATCCAAGCCGTTTTCAGACCGTATGCGGATGGGGTGACTTTCCATCCCTGCTGACTACTCATGAACGTCGTGAGGGCTTCGTGTGCGATGAATTCCTCGTAGCCCAGCTCAGGGTGGTCGTGGATTCGGAGGTTGACGGGCCAAAATGCTTCAGCGATGTGATCGGAAATCCTGCAGATGGTGTCGAGCAGTCTTGGCCTTGGTTCGATCGACGGCGAGCTTGGCCAGGTAGGCTTGGATACGATGACATAGCCATCATCTTCATCGTTCATGGTGATGTCCATCATGGCTGGAAGCAAAGCTTAAGTCGGTGCCCGGAGTTGAAGCGGTGAGATGCTACGCACAGGTCTGCGGGTGTCCCGAGCTTATCAACCCGCCGCTAGCAGGCGAGGTCATGTGTGACTGCCCGGCGGCCGCACTCACCCTCCTCATCCCGGCAAAAGTTGCAGTAAAGGCAGAGAAGCATCGATATCACAGTGGATCTATAAAGACTACGTGTGCCGTCTCGGCGCCCCACTCCCTGCGGGAGGATGCAATGAGGCCTGCGTGACATTGTAGGAAGATTGATTGGATGGATTGTTCTGTGGGCCTAGTAAGCTAGCTGCCTTCTGATCGCCAACGTACTTTAGTATTCCGTAAAAAAGGCAAAGTCCTCGTTGTGTTAGAGCCATTCTCGTCGATATGTTTGTGTCTTTCTGGAGCTAAAACACTGCCTCATCGTTCTGTTCTTCCCGGAGCAATCATCGTTGACTCGGCTCGTCTTATGGTTCAGTCTCGCCTTGGTCGATAGCCACGTCTTCTCCCATGTCTATGATCGCGTCCCCGTGCTGTCGTCGCTCCACTTTGACGTCTTTTCGCGCTATTCTTGGCGATTACATATTTCCTAACATGTGGTCTGGCCCCGGCGTAGATCTGCTGAAGCGCCGCGTTTTTGACTTCAGTCAATCCCGCCAATGCATGCTGTAACGCTTTCCTTGATTTTTCGTTCTGTTGGATCATCGATTCAATTGCTTTTCTGGCTTTTTCGTTCTCTTCCCGCAGTGTCATTCTGAGCTGTATTTCATCCATAATTTCTCTGGTCGTTCGCATGATGTCGGCAGCATCCATGACGTTGTCGTCGTCTGCACTGGACTTCGGGCGATGCAAGTTCAAGTCGATGAAGCTGTCTCTCGCATATTTGAAGACTCGTTCGACCGCCTGAGTTCCGACATCTGTTGCCTGCTGCTGCAGTTTGTCCAGCTCTGCCGTGAACTGTGTCTGCAGCGCGACCTGAAGTTTTCTCTCTTGCTTGAGGTTTAGTTCTCGTCGCGGCTTCGACGATCTGAGTTTATCTCGCAGGATTGAACGGTGGACTTCGAACTCCTCCACTGCGTCCGGTGTGATGCCTGGTATTGATAGAACTTGAAGCAATAATTCATCCTCTGTGGCTGGATTGAACGGCATAAGCATCTTTATTTTCATTATGCTCAAAGCCGTCTCTTGCAGCTGTTTGATCTTTGTTGCTACTGTTTGAGGTCGTTCCATAGTCCACTCATTCGTTTTCCTGTCTACTCTGCATACTGCTCCGGTCTCTCCAGAAGAATCGGCCTCTTTTCTCTCAGAGACATGACATATCTCAGCAAGGTTTTCGAGTGCGTCAAAACGCTGGGTGGATTCGAGTTTTGTTCTCTTTCGGGCAGGCTGCACGTCGTTGAGTTGGGATGGTGGTGCAGCCAGTACTCTTCTTGGCAGTCTCTTCCGTTGCGTCCGTCGATCTGCATGTTTTAGCGATGTTTCCGTTTGTCGTGGTGATTCAGTCATTGGCAGTAGACCATCGACCTTGTTTATCTGTTTCAAGAAAGGCCACGCATTAATCAACGCATTCCAGCGGGCTATTTGGCTAAGCCGTTTGTTTCCCCATAGCATAGCGGAAAGAACTCCTCGTGCTGCTGCTGTAGTATATGCGCACAGATTTTTGTCTCTCATAAGCTTGTTTGCCGCCGGTTTTAAGGTTGATTTGGAAAAGGCGACATTTAGCAGTATGAACCGAATGCCATACGCGCCTCTAATCTCGGCTGGTATTTTTTCCCATTGTTCCCCCAAGGCTCTGATGATACGTCGATGGACCTCTTGTAGCCTCGTACTGCTGCACACTTCGTTGTCGTCAAATACTTCAGTGAAATCCAGAGAAGCGTCGGCGTTATCGTCCATGATGCGTTGATAGCAATATGCAAAAGTCGTAGGAAATATGTGCCGTGGATAGAATGGTGATAGAACAAGGAAGCTCTGTGCTGTGGGAGAAGAAGAGGATGAGAAAAGGAACAAGGAATGTGCCGAAAGAAGGCGGTCACAAATGTCCTGTGCAGCCATTTAAATCTACTGCTGCCAGCCGGCTGTTGTGCTGTCAGTTGTCATAACACGCCGCTTGTCAGCTGCTGTATTATTTGCTGGTCGACGTCAAAAGTTGTTCTGGTAGCACTGCTTCTGCCGTGAGCCACTGGTGAAGTAAGCTGTGTAGCTCTGTAACCTCAATGCGGTAGTTGGCTCCAAAACATCAAAATCCTCTGTGAAACTCAGACCGTTTGTTCCATATTGATCCCATCTATCGAATCGTACGGAGTGCTCGCAGCAATTTTCCGCGGCTTCACTCCACGACGGCGTCTCAGAGTGGGCTGTGGACGCATCGAACGGTCACGATGAAAAATCTCAATAATGAAGCTTCTATTGGCGTCTGCTACATACAGACTGGAGCATCATCCCTCAATCAGTTCGACGAGCTCTATTCGTTTGGACGCTTATCTCCATCTGGCGAATTGTGAAAACTAGCGGTGTTTGGAAGCCGCGACGATACATGCAAAGATCTCATCAGAAAAAACCCCGCATGATCGATATGACGAGCCGGACCGAGAAAGTCACCGGGCGACTGCCTCAATTTGCTTTGTCTCCTGTGTATGCTAGGGCCACCGACTGTGATGGCTGGGAAAACCCTGGCCGCCACAAGAAAGAAGGTGAGCCCATCTTGATGGCTACAGTTATTTGCAATGGCCCTTCAATAGGTAATGATGGAGGTGTCCAATGCGCATACACGTGATGACTTCTTTGGGCTCGGCAGCCTCGAGAGAAGTTGAAGAAGCAATTGAATCAGCTTGGAAGAAGTCTCAATGTTCACTGAATCTTCTCGAGAAACGAGACTGTTGCGCGTGTTTTCGACCTTTTCGAACCACAGAGTCTGATTGTGAATGGCTGCCAGCCTCTGATGATCTGGACATCTGCTGCCGGCGCTCGCGTACGTCTGCGTTGACATGGTCGGGCGCAAGAAGTTTCTGGAAGGTAGGAGGATGCATCCTGATATTACAGGCTCCGTGCTGTTCTTGATGGGCTCCCTCGTTCGTCTCGGCAGATTGATCCAATGGCTTTATGGGCTCAACAAATATCGTGAGTCTTGCGACGCTAAAATGTCACAGTACTGAAGTGGCCACTCAATGTACCGCTGATAACGATCTGGCAGGTTGCGCGCTAGAGATCTGACCCAAGAGATGATGACAAACTTGCGTCCCGAAAGTTTGGGCTCGTGTTCTGGAGCTACGCAGAACCGGCCGAGAAGGTAGTCAAGCAAGAACATGTGAATGACCAGTAGATGTCCGGGATAATTTCCCGAATCAATGAACGCGGAGAACTCTGGCGTACTGAATGTTGACGGCATCATGAACAATGGAATAAATTGCAGCCACGCTACAAGCAATTCAGCGGTGCTTATCGGAGGTGCCTGGAGCTTTTTTTCTCAGCTCTCGAGACGTACCACTCAATGACGACGCGTGCAAAGCATCAATACAAGCGATGAGCGCTTTGAGATAGCGGATCTCATTGACAGATTGACACAAGGGAGCTAAAGATAGCACAGATGCCTTGAACAAACGAACCAGGTCCGGATCCTTTGGCTGATCGAGCACAATTTCGTTGAGAAGCTTCAGATGGCCCTCAGGGCTGAATGTTTCGAAGATGGAAGCGCTGAAGTCCGGAATGATGGTTGTGGCAACGAGATTGCCGCCTCTTGTCATGGTCAGATACTCGAACATGCTGTCGGCCATGAGCGATGATTGGGAGAGGAGGCAAATGATGGCGGCAAACAGGGCGTCTGCGTCGAGTGATTGTCGCGGAGGCCTGTCGAGCTGTTCGTTGACCAGCTTGATGGCGGCAACACGATGCGACAATGCCTGCGCCTGGTAGCTCACCCCACAGTTTTGGGATAAATGAGATGCGCCGAGGCCGAGAATCGCATGGGCCAGGCACTCGTACTGGCATCCGCGCGAGAGAGGATCAGCTGGTCGGGCGCAAGGAATCGTAGAGGGCGGCGGAGGGCCGACTTACGCTGTGAGCCATGGCAGCGCATCGTGCCCAGACATTCTGGCCTCTCAGCGGCAGCGTCGGGAAACCGACAGTCAGGAAATGATGATAAAAACGCAGGTCTTCGAGATTGATCGTCGAGGGGTTCGTCTGAAGCACTGGCCGCTGCGTGGACAGTGCTGCCACGGGAGGCCAGACACATGCCAGGCCCAGCCGGTGGCATGGCGAGCATTTGGGACGAAGCTCATTACATTTGACTCGCCTGCGCTTACAGCTGAAACAGCCGAGCCTCGATTTGCAGTGCGCCCGGCGGCCCATCTGCTGACGCGGCTCGTTTGCCATGGCGGCGGCTATTTTCTTGGATGGCTCCTGGGGCACTTCATCGGCCGATGATGTTGTTGTGGCATCGAGACTGATTGATTGCGACAGCAAGAGAGGCGTTGGCATCCGTGGTCAACTCGGAGGCGTCAAATCACTGCGACGCCATGACGGGTCGGCGCCAAGCCTCCAAGGCTTTCCTCCCACCCGCTGCCATTCCCGAAAGCCGTTAACCCCACCAGTGCCTGGCGTTCGTATCGGGCTAACCTTAGCAGATGGGTGAAGGTCCACTGGCTCAGCCTTGCGATCTATTGTTGCGAAACGTCGTGCCAAAGATGAACGAAATGATATCCACGCTGCGTTGGAGCACCCTCGGTCCTGCAAATGAGAAAGCCTCGTGCGTGTCTGCATGACCTACAGGCACGGAAGCTCAATTTCCGGTATAATTGTGAATCCAAGAATCCCAACTTGATGAGCAATCAATCTCGAGATCTACTATCACGTGGCTTCGTGGTTTAGGGGTATAATTCTCGCTTAGGGCTCACCCCAGGCATTCATGCGAGAGGTCCCGGGTTCGAATCCCGGCGAAGCCCAAGGATTCTCGTCCTATAGTGTATTCGGACTGTTGCCCCTAGCAAGTCTGGCAAAACACTGCCCATGGTTTGAGAAGACGTCGGTGTACTTTTTGATAATATTATATTCATCGAACTATATTATCAGGTTCGCCTTCTTGTTCTGATAGTTTGAGTGACGATGGAATGAGCATTTTCGCCTACTGGGCCTTTCAAGATACCATGAACACTTTAGATTTTTTTACATGTTCTTCACAAGAGCCACCCATAACAAAAGCACAAGTCTGGCGTATTTGCCCTCTCGTATATTCAAACTGATTTTGAATAGTCCTCTATCTCGATAATCTGTACACGTGCTAATAGCAATAATTTTCTTCCCGCTGACCTTTATTCTAGGACGTATCCTTCCATTTGCGTCGGCCTATTCGGAGGTGAGTTCACGGTCCAGATTTTCGTGTCTCGCGTGACAGTCCTTCTCGATGAATCGGGCGACCTCTGATAACTTAAGCGGGGATCAAATGACAACCGTCAGCTGTCGACTGACACATCTTTTCTTCACTCCTTATTTTGCTACATTTCTTCATATATGAATGTGTTGGGATTACATATTTCGATCTAGTGATTGGCTTGACCATGGCGCTGTTCCAGGCCATGATCGTCAGTTCGGGATAGTCTTCCAGTGGACAGTGTTGATGGCTTGAGTAATGCGAGTGCGTTCGGCAAGTGCGACCTTACGAAACAATCGAGGGGCATCGGTCGCCAAGTATAGAGCAAGTTCACGCTGTGAGCAAGAATGTCAAGACCATTTGCACATCCTCTCACACTAGACTGCTGTGATTAGGATGTCTAAGTATGTTAACAATGAGATTCAACCTGACTCCTGCGAAGCGTCTTGATACTCTTGCTGGATCTGACTAGCGTTTTGCTGCCGGAAGGAGGATATAAGTGTGTGATCCGCGACTTGTGTATCCTGGGAGAACATCGTTCGACCATGTGTTCATCAGCGCACGGGTGTCAGTAACACAAAGCTTGAGCATGTGCCTGTGCCTGTGCACCATTGGTGCCTGATGCAGGGAACTCGACCCATTTCGACCCGTAAAGATCCAACTACAGCGGCTGCTTGAGCAGGTGTCGATACTTGTCCTCGTCTCAGAATTGATGGAAGTTCGAGCCAAGAGGTCTAAACATACGGCTTTGGTCGTTCGCACGGCTCCTGAATTCCGTCAGACGTCAGACGCAGCAAATCCCTGCTAGAGCTACTGCGATGCCACCGGTCCACGAATCATCTTTGCCGTGTTATTCTCCTTGTAAATCTCGAGAGTCGATAGACTAATATTTGGTCAACCAAGCCGAGCTAGTCGCAGCTTCCCCAGAACCACTCCGGTCGGGTACACCTGCTCGATAAAGTCTCCATAGAGCTACGCAGTTAACGTATTGCCAATAACCAGCCTTTGCGACCATCCATCATCCGGACTTGATAGCCTCTCTTGGTCTAGATGGATGTAAAAGCTTGCCTCAAAAGTCTGGTATGGCTTCTTCCCCGGTCTCTGGCTGAAAGGGGAGTCTTTCTGAGTTGTCCAATGAGAAAGTGCGGGTCTCGGAGAGCACAGGAGATTCAGTCACACATCCGTGGCATTCGGCGCGCAAAAGATCATGCAGCCCGCCTAACAGTGTATTGTTTGTACTCCTGGGTGGTGACAGGGCGGTCGGCTGAGACGAGAGGGTTGCCTCCCCAGTTCAACAGGCGATCTCGAGATTGGCTCTCCAGTCCTGGACCAGACCAGGCCAGCTGACGACGTCCTGATTAGCAGCTACGCAGCACAGGCAAAATTGTGCAGATGGTCCGATCACTGTGGTCACTGGGGTCACTGGGGCAACACTTGGTGCGGGTGCTCACGTCACTGAGCCCGCTCGCTAAGCTTTCGCGAGAGTCATGTTCCGCGTCAAGACTTCGATGAGGTCCAATCTTCACGCAAGATATCGGGCGAATCACGTTGCTCATCCAATTAAAAACCGCTTCACTTCAAAAGATTGGGTCAAAGCGACACGCGCGCCAAAGCTAGCCAGCCCGAGACCATCAATATCAGCCTGCTCGCGTCCAAAAGTATACTTCCCACATGATCCAGAAAGCCTTGTTGCATTGAGCCACAAATAGCCATTCGTTGCGCCACCGTCCCATTCGCGGTTGCGGGCCGCAGGGCTCGAGCAACCGCCGCACGCGAGGGATGTCGTCAAAGCAGCCTCATTGCCATCCACCAGTCACTCGCGCCTCGTGGGCTTCCTGATGCAGGACAGGACATCTCCTATTCCCATTGCATGCAGCTTTTCCTCTCCCCCATTTGCAGGAAAATAGCATGATGCAGTACATTCACTGAGCGCTGGGGCGGCGAAGCGAAAGGTCGTCTCTGTTCATCCCGAAAGAGCAAGTTCTTGGCGGCATTGCGTAGAAAGCGACGCTTTCCAACCCGCGAGATTGGAGAATCATGACTCGACCAAGGATTGTATTGCAGGCATGGCCAACTCAGACACAATTCACAAGATCTGACGAGAGTAGTAGAGACAATGTGACTTGGTTGTTTTGTGGTGCGCTATTCGGACCCTCGTATAAAATGCTTCCTCACAGGTATCCATAAGTAGAAACCGCGGGAGCTGGCCATCCGGCTGCAACGACGTGGTCATCGCGTACACAGCTGACTAATTTCATTATTACTCTGGCTACCTTCACAAGCACAAGTGAGGGAGGGACACTTTCGCAGATTGTCGGTTCGGGAGAAAGACACTGCCAAAGTCTGGGGATGAAGAGCCTTCGCTTGCAATGAAAGCACTGCCGTGTGTGCTGTCGACGCAAAGCTTGTCTTAGGGCTGCCCCTAGAAACCGTCAACGAGAATGCATAGAGGCTGAATCGAGTTGAGTGTGTGAGTTCATTCAAGTTCATTGCTCGGCGCGCGATTGACCGGTTTGAGGCTATCAGAAGAAGCAATCGTTTCGTGCACGCAAGATTGCGCAGGCAGTGACAGGGCAGCCTGTTCGGCCACGCTAGGCGGGATGACCGTTGTACGAGGTCGTGAGATAAATATGTGCTGAAGCCTACCATGCTACAACACAGAGCTACAGCAAGAAAATCATAAATCTCACCCATTGTCCGAGGTATCTTGCAGCCATTTGTTGGGCTGCTCAAACTGAGGAAACGGAACACCGCCGTAACGAGACAAGATGGCCAGAGCCCACCTACCTACTCCTTCCTCCCTATGCTCAATTCCGGCCATGTGCAGCGAAAGCCGCGGGAAAGAAAAAACCTCAACCGTCAGAAGCAATGGTGGCATTAATCAAGCTGCGACTGGCTTCGAGTTCCTTGGCACGGGTTCTTTTGCTTGGTGCGACCGCACTCCAGCCGCTCGCCACCGTATCAGGCATGTACCTTTCTGTTCTTTTTCGCAGCATGAATGCATGTTGGGCGCGCAAAGCCGCACAGAACTTTTCCTTTCCAAATCATCCAAGCTAGACCGTGATACGGACCCCTGTCTAGAAGTTGGCCAATCAGAGTGCTCTAAATGTCATCATTAGTCTCTTTCGCAACCTTGATGGGTAGAACTACCAACCTTGATGACCTGAATCCGGGGAAAGTATCTTCAAGTATCTAAAGCTCCTCAATGAAGGGAAGAGCAAGACAGATAACAAACAATGGCAGGCCCTAGCCCTCAGGCAAACTGTGTCAGAATGCACTATTTAAATCAGGTCGCTTTTTTTAAAATGCCAGAGTCCAAATTGCTTCATCTCAGATCCCTGATTCATCGAGTTTGTTTTTCGCGAATCGTGCACAGAAAATGGGTTCTTCTGGACGTATAGGCCGCTCAGCGGCAAACAAGAAGTCGAAGAAGCCTGTGACTATGAATGTCCCAAAGAAGTCCCTGCCTGTCACACTTCTTTCAGGGTTCCTGGTAATGCTGTCTGCCCCAGATCTCCAACCCCCAGTGCCCACACATACTGACCACCAACCTTGAATGATAGGGATCGGGTAAGACGACTCTTCTGCAGCATATTCTTCGAACCGAACACGGCTTGAAAATTGCCGTCGTCGTCAATGACATCGGAGCGTAAGTGTCAGCCCTTGCAGCTTGCCTCGAGAATTGATCTGACTGACTGCATCGCACAGCATTAACATCGATGCGAACCTGATCAAAAAGACACACAGTCTGACCAAGACCGAAGAGAAAGTCATTGCCCTGCAAAATGGCTGCATTTGCTGTACACTCCGTGGTGATTTGCTGGAGGAACTCGTACGCATTTCGAGACTCGAGGAATTTGACTACATCATCATCGAAAGCAGTGGTATCAGTGAGCCGGAGCAAGTCGCTGAAACATTTGATTCGCGTCTTGCCGAGCAGATGGGTGAAATAGCCAACATACAGACAGCGATGCCCCTGGACGAGAACACCGTAAAAGTTCTGAAACAACTGTAAGAAATCCTTGTAGAAATCTGCCCATCCTCTTGTCTTAATGTAGTTCGGGTATTGACTCAAAGCACAGGAAAGCCGCAGGCGGCCTGAAAAAGTTTGCTCGTCTGGACACGACCGTCACCGTCATTGATGCATTCACCATGTTGAACGACTTTGACACTGGTGATCTTTTGTCTTCTCGACGTAACGATGTTACAGCAGAAGACGAGAGGACTGTTTCCGATTTGATGGTTGATCAAATTGAGTTCGCAGATGTCATCATCCTGAACAAGATAGACATGGTACGTAGTGGCTGTATGAGCAACACAACTGGCCGCGTCTCCTAACTCGTTTCGCAGATCAGCAAAGAGACAAAGGAGCGGGCGAAAAACTTGATCAAGAAACTCAACCACAGAGCCAAGATTATTGAGTCAATCCGTGGGAAAGTCAACGTGAAGGAGATCGTCAATACTGGTCTTTTCAAGCTGGAGGTAGCTCAATCCGGATATGGATGGCTCCAAGATCTTCATGCAATGACCGTCCGAGAGGTGAGGATAATTTTAGATCACCAACTTGCTCCGATGGCGCTTGTTTATTGACATGTTGGTATGGCAGGTGAATGGGCGCAATGTCGTAACTCCCAAGCCCGAGACTGAGGAATACAATGTTCAAAGTTTCATCTACACCAGGCACAGGCCCTTCCAGCCTCGCAGGCTATTTGCCCTGCTCTACGACAAGTTCATTCTTCAGATGGAGCATCCCGCGGAAGATGACGAGGAAGATGCAATGGACCAGGATGGAAAGGAGAGTGCTTTGCCGAGCAAGGCGGCCGGTGGTCAAGTCGAGGACGTAGACATGGATGGGCAAGACGAAGTTCAGGGCTCGTCAATTGCCGGGTCCGAAGAAAGACGTAATAGCTCGTCCGAGCACTCTGAGAAGAGCGCGGCGTCTACGGCGCAGACAGTGCCATCCTTACATGGAGACGCACCCCACAAAGCCGCAAATGGAAACGCGGCGGCGGCAGGCATGGACGTTGACGAGGACCAAGAGGAGGAGGACGATGAGGACCCCTTGGACATACCACCCAACGACGTCATCCTTGCCAACAAGCGCGCCCATCCTACCTTTAAGCGCCTTTTCCGGTCCAAGGGTGAATTTTACCTTGCCACCAGACCACATCGCGCTGGAGACTGGTCCCAGGCTGGGGCTATGCTCACCCTGACAGGCGGGCGCCCCTGGTTCTGCACTCTTCCGGCGGAAGAGTATATGACCGGCGACGCGGAGGTCGACTCGCTCGTCCAGCATGACATTAAGAAAGGTGGTGAGTGGGGTGATCGGCGCCAGGAGCTCGTCTTCATCGGCGAAAAGCTTGATCACGTCCACCTCGAGAAGCTGCTAGACCATTGCCTCCTCACAGACGAGGAGATGATCAAGTGGGAGAAGGTCATGCGAGACGACAAGCTTGACGACGAGGCCCGGATTGATGCGATGCAGGAAGTGTTTGACGACGGGTTCCCGGACTGGGTGGATGAGGACGAGCAGGAAGAGGAAGAGGAAGACGGCATGGAAGAGGATGCGAAAGGAAAGGGTCGCGCCCAGGGCCACGAGGGCCACAACCATTCTCATGGTGGCAGCGGCGGGAAACACAGCGTGATGATGGCAAAGCAGCAGCAAAAAGCCAGTGCTGCCTGATGCGACTCTTTGTTTAAGATTTTCGTTTTTTTTTATTTCTGGGTTGTTGTTTTCGTGTCACGAATGTGCGTCGATACCTTAGGTAGTACTTTGGCCAGCTGTCGCGCCGGCGGCCTCCCCGCAAAATCGTCTAGTCAGGACATGTCCGGTGTACAAGTCATGAAACGAAAGCTGAGAGGAGAGATTTGGTCCGATTCTGTCACCACCGATCGGGCAGTCAGCGAGTGAGATGGCGCGTGGGGAGGTCCGCCCCTTCCCCGATCGAAACGGAGCGGAGTTGCTTGGTCCCAGTCAGCCAGCCTCTCTACTGTCGGGCAGGCAGGCAGGTAGGCAGGCAGAGCAATCTCCTAGCGCCATCAACCCAGTGCGATGCTCCTTCCTCGCCCGCTGGCTGCGGATGATCCGGGCGTTGCTGACGTACGGTGACCGCCTGCCCGCACCTGTATTCGCATACTTATTCAACTTTGCACCCGCACCCGCACCCGAACCCGCACCCGCACACCGCGGTCCAGAACCAGGTTCAGGGGCGGAGTCGGATAAGCTTTCCTCTTGGCCCAGTCAATTTCAATTTCGCTCCAGCTCCTCCGCCCGCCTCGCCAAGGCCAACGATATGCACCGCACGAAGAGGCCCGTATAGTACGTGCAAGCACAGGGCGCACCGCAGGGGCGGCACACCAGGGCAAACCGGGTTCGCTGGCAAGCGCCAAGACGTTCGTCGGTCTTGGCCCCCACTACCCGTCCTACGGAGAATGCAAGTATCGTCGTTGTCGTGGCGCTTGCTCGGCCTCAATGTCGCCTTTTCTTTCCATAGTTTCCCAAGGGCGGCCGGCGTCAGGCGGCTCTTCCCCCCATCCTCCGTGCGGCCTTGAACACTCAGCCTATCTGTGATGCATGTGCTTAAAGTATGCAGGCGTGTGAGTGTGCGTGCGCGCTATCAAAATCGACCGCAGCGGCTGCTGGCAATGACGCTGGCTTATCATTCTCTTTTCGATTTCTATCTGGTGTCAATCTTTCACTACTACCCCCCCTTTCTTCCAGGTTCTCCTATTTGCCTGTCTGTGCCGCACTTTTTGTGTGATGTGTACAGCCACCCGTCTGTCTGACTATAATATTGCTTCGCTGTCTTATCTTGCAGTCTTGGCAAAAGGTAGGCTGTTGCTGTCGTGGCGTAGTCGTGCGAAACACACATGTCTCAGTTTGCAGGGTTCCAAGGCTTTTGTTTTGTGATTTGCTTCGGCTTTGCATGCTTCTCCGCGCGTGCTTGCGTCGCATTCATGCTACGCTGATTGCGGAACGGCTATCACGTCTGCCGCGACTCTTTTGTTTCCTCCCTGGCGCGTGGTGAGGAGGAGGAGAAAACCTTAATGCGGTCTTGGAATGCACGTCTTCTGCATGCTTGCTTAGTTGCTTGCCTGTTTGCTCACTTGTTTCCGCGGACATGCACCACCCCCTTTTCCCCCCTCCAGATCGACTTCCCAAGAATTCAAACGTCCCACAGACCGGCACAGTATCACCACAGTAATCATGTCTCATGTTTTTTGCTCTGAGCGTCTTTCGTGTGTGCGCGCGCGCGTGAGTTGTTTGTCGTGGCGCTAAAATTTAAGCATAACAGAGACTTTCCCAAACACTCACGCAACGTCAGACCAGACCGAAAGGCTCAGGCAGCATCCTCATTTCTTCGGATTGAAGCAGCACGTTAGACGACGATGGCTATTTTTGTCATTTCCTCCTCGTCCCCTTCCCCTCCCCCTCAACAAGAAGGGTGAATAGATTCAAAACGCCACCGTCGGGCCAGCCAGCCAGCCGGGCAAGCCATCTCGTCTTTTTGTTTTCTGCAACAAACGTTACCCCTGGAACTGGAAGGAGCAACAAGCACTCACATGCATGCTGGACGGGCTGGCGCTGATAGCGAGTGTGTTCCCTGTGCATTGATTCCCGCACCACACACCGGGCGGAGCCCCTTGTCCGTGTGCGTGTGCGTGGCGGATTGATTGGCGTGTGCGTGCGCCTCCGTACACGCGGGGAGGCTGACCCTGGCCCTTCCTCATCTTCCTGCCTTGCCAACCTGGTCAGCACTACGTATCACTCCGCTGCTTAGATTATCAAGACCAACCGACGCCTCTTACCCAAAGCTCGTCTCCACTACAAGCCGGATGCGTTCGGCTCATCTCTTGGTATTTCTTGGCTTTTTCATGTGCTCCTCGCTCTTTACTGGCTCAGAGGCCGATCGTTTCCCCACACGGATCATGGCAGCAAGAATGCTAAGCCTTCTTCAATCTATCAATTGACTCGCGCGAGACACTCCGACAGGGACACACACACACACACACACACACACACACACACACACACACACACACACACACACACACACACACACACACACACACACACACACACACACACACACACACACACACACACACACACACACACACACACACACACACACACACACACACACACACACACACACACACACACACACACACACACACACACACACACACACACACACACACACACACACACTATCTCTCTCTCTCTCGTCTGTGAGTGAGTGAGTGAGTGTGTGTGTATGTGCAAGGGAGGGGAGGAAGGAGGGAGCAACCGCTTGTTGGCTTGCAATCTTCGGCAATTGCTCATCACACGCCGCCATCTGGTTCTAGCTTCTAATCTCCACCCCTTTTTTAAACTTTCCAAGTTGCTTCGCCCTTTCTTTGGGGGCCCTTGGCTCCGTTCGGCACTTGGAATGCAAAGAGTACGTAAGGAAAGGAAAAGTAAGCTTTCTCTTGGCCCAGCGATCAATTGTGGGCGATTCATGCCTTTATGCGGCCGCCGCGACAACAGCCATGGTCGGTCGGACAAACAGGCACCCCCCCCCCCCCTCCCCGGGATCTGATTTGGCCACGCACGGGGAGGGCTGAAAAAGGCGAGTGTGGACAGCAAAGTAGCGGAGATGCAGTGTGATGATGAGCTTCCAGTCTTGGCAAAGTTTTGGACCTTTTTTTTGCTGCTTGCTGCTGTGGCGCGTCCGGCTTCAACGGCTTCCAAACGACGACGGTAACCAGACGGTCCCCTTCTTGGATGGTGTTACAAGCCGCCAGTCGTCGTCGTTCTAGATCTCTTTGCTCATGATGGAGGATGGTGACAGCGCACACCAGAGATCCAACCAGATGGTGACACGATATTCGCTACAGACCATGCGCCTCTGGGGTTACTCGACAGTAAAGTGGATAACCCTTGCCCAAATTCTCTTTTCTTTTTTTTCTTCTTTTTTTTTAATTCCTATTTTAAAAAAGAAAACAAAAAATCACCTTTCATGATGCTCTCTTTCGATTGCCTCTGCTCTTCGGCCTTTTCTCACTGATATGACTCCTTGGTCGTCTTCCTTCATCCGTAGCCCACGCTGAATAAAAAAATAAATTGTACGTATACCGTCATTTTTGCTGGGGGAAACGGGGGTCTCCTTAGCTTCATCCACCTTGGGGCTCTCCTTGAGAAAAGCAAGAGCGCAAGATATCCGTTTCGAGCCAAGGCAAGGCTTGGCAGTGTACCATATATGGCTGTGTACATTTTGATTGCGCGTCATGGCCGATAAGTCCTCCCCCCCCCCAAAATGGGCTATGGCAATGATTGGGTCCTTGTTTCACCCGGATGAAGAGGCATTAGCCCAGTAGTAAAAGAAATGTCTCTGACCCGGTCTTTCCCAGTCGCTCTCTTGCCTGCAGTCCGCAAACGTCGGGTATATCAGAAGACAAGGTCCCGCCTCTCAGGACTTCCATCCGTCCTCCTCCGACGCCTTGGCTTTCGTTGACAAGGTTCAAGATCGGAACAATCTTGGGCTCCCATCTCAATCATCATCTTGGCAATATTATATTCTCCCGCACATATATCTCCCCAGACTTGTTCTTTTCAATTCATTTAGTCCCATCTTACCTTCAGGGCCGCTTTTACGCGTCTCAGTCGACGATATCGTTAAAAGAAGATCTTGCAGCATCACCCATATCGCGACAGCAACATTATCCCTTTCCCCGACAATCACGGGTCATCTGAGCCGTATCTTCATCCTCTCATCCTCATCTCTCAATCATCATGGTCAGACAAGAAGACCTCGACCCGCAATTATGCGTGAAATACGCACAATTTGCATCGCGCTTGAACCGTTTGCACTTTAAGAGCATATACTGGTCCATGTTCATAACAAATCTACTCTTGCTCTTCTTTGGCTCATGGCTATACATCAAGTATGTTGCTGGCTTGGCCAAGTCCTCCCATCGAGGCCGCGAATCGTCTTGAACTGACACAACCCTTTTTCCCGCAGAGGACAACAAGCCATAGAAAAATTAGGTACAAACACATACCAAAGAACCAAAGTTCTCAGGATCTACATTCTTCTCACAGCTGGCTGTGTACTCCTATCAACTGTCGTCGTTGTCATGGAAGCGTATGCCCTGCTCGCGCTGCAGTTCTGCGACGGCGAGGACTTGATGTCGCTGTACTGGTCGACGTGGACAATGATCCAAGTCGGCTCTCTGATTGCCATTGTCGGTATCATCTTGGCCTTGTGCCATACTCTGCGCAACCGACAGCATCCGTAGGCACTCTCCTAGAGCCAGAAAGACCTGAATACCCTCGACGCTAACGTGTTTTTGGAAATAGGCCGTGGGCACTTGCACTTGGCACACCTGTGCTCGTCATTGCTGGAGTTTTGCACCTGATCCATGACTGCACCAACAAGAGAGTGAAGAAATTGCGCCGCCGGGCCAATTCCACGCAAGAGGACGGTCAAGGGCCTCGCATCAGCCAAGCGTATGTATTATTCCACGTCTCATATTGTGCTCATCCTACTTGCATCATATCTCTACGGCTACGTGGTTTCTGACATAATCTGAAATACAGAAACACTATTGAGAACTCGCGCGAGGATGACAAGTGCAGCGACATGGAGGCTGAGTTCATCGGCTTTACGGTCGACGGTGGGCCCATCGTCAAATTCACGCAGCCGGTGTCGCATATGCCACAAGGTGAATTGGTTGGCCACGACCATAAGGGCTGTTCAACATTCGCATTTGCCCGTGGAGTGGTGCGGTTCGAAAACGGGTCGCACGGTAAATGAGAAGTCGAGATTTTGAGTGCGAAAGCGACAGACATGAGAACGGTGTGGCCGTGACAAGTTGCAAGTCATTGGTATCATCGTGCATGAAACGTGGGTATGACATGTGCAATCGGGCGCAATGGACACATTAGGGCTTATCTTGATCTAGGTTGCTTTTTTCTATTGTTTTATTTTTTTCTTTCCTGCGGGAAGGGAGGGGGGCGGAACGAGCGGTTACTCGGCCGAAAGACCGCAGGGACAGGTAGAAAGTTGCATAGCGCGCAGAAAGCGCGCAGTAGACTAGAGCCCTTCTTTCTCAATGCATATGATTTTTCTTCAATTCATTTCTTTTTTTAAAGCACCTTCTACGTTTAGAATCAGAAGGGTGCGAAACGCCACCTGTTGCAGGCTTCGACGAAAGCGGGCTAGCGATTGGCCAAAGTTGTTCTCTAATCGGCCAAAGCTTCACATGCCAATAAACATCAGTCACACCTGCTGCCACTGCGACGTTGGGGAAGAAAAAAACCGCTGAAACGCACGCCGACGCCGGTTGACCATTTTGAGACATCTGGTTGGCGGCTTCGATGAGGCCGTTGAAAGTGACTGCGGTGTTAGTCAGCCCTACTGCTTCGGAAGGGGCAAGTCTCTCCGCCAGTTCGGCCTGGGTTACGCTGACAGCGGAGCCGGAGCCAGCAGACGATACAGTACATGGAATGCAGGATAAGGGACCCGTTTGCTGGGCAGGTACCTGGGTAGGCACCTGCCTAACGTAGATTTCTTGTCGTCTCATTGTTTTCCTCTATCTTTTCCTTGAAAAAATCGGGAAACGATATGCAAGGAGGCTTTCTTCTCTCTCTCTCTCTCTATCTCTCTCTTTTCTCCTTCCGATGATTCATTCGCGCTAGCAGGCGACCAAGGCTATCCATGCAAGAACCACACCGGGCGCAAGCCAAGACCTGGCATCTGCATTGAAATTTCGTCATATTCTGGACCCACCCACCAGGTTCGCGCTGCGCTGCTGCGATGCGCTGCACTGCCAGGTCAGCCACTTTATCTACTGTAATGTGCCGCATCAGCGCGGTCAAGTTCCCTTTGTTCAGGTCAGTGCTCTGCGCCCCACCATGACCGCTTCTTCTGCCTTGCTTTCTAAGCAGTCAATTGCCGTCAATCCCATTCGTCATAGGGCGCGTTACTGACGACTCTTTTCTCAGAGCAAACCCGAAGGACAAAGACGAAGAAAGGGTGATTTCATCTGCACACCCCATCACACCCCCCCTTTTCACTCCAACCACTCTCCCAAACCTCGTCTCGAAGAGCTGTATGCATCAAGTTGCATTCGGGCACTGCCTGCGTCAATCCCGACACTCTGCGTGTCCGGGCCTGGTCCGTTGATTCGTGCGTGGCTCGGCACCTGCATTGCATGCGTCCTACACAAAAGGCCCCGAGAGTGAGAGACTGTCGATCGCCAGAAACGCCAGCTTCACCGAGATGGGCCTTGATAAGGTCAAACACATTGTACTCGTAAGCAAAGTCGCAACCTTGTCAGACCGAATCACACCGACTTTCTCTCTCTCTCCCCCTTTCCCCTTCCCATAGAAGGAGAGAAGAAATGAAAGATTGAGAGATGACTGATTGCTGATCGGCCGACTTCAATCTTCTCTGTTTGCCCCGAACCAGGTTCTGTCCGGTAAAGGAGGGGTTGGCAAGTCTTCGGTGACGACGCAGCTGGCGCTTTCGTTATCGCAAGCCGGTCATTCGGTGGGCATACTCGATGTCGATCTGACAGGCCCCTCTATCCCGCGCATGCTCTCCATTGAGCAGGCCAAGGTAAAGCAGATTCCTGGAGGGTGGGCTCCGGTGCCCGTCCACGAAGAGGATCAAAGTCATGGCGTGGGCAGCCTACACGCCATGAGCCTGGGCTTTCTCCTCCCCCAACGCGGTGACGCCGTCGTCTGGCGAGGCCCGAAAAAGACGGCCATGATCAAGCAATTTATCCAAGACGTTCTTTGGGACGACACCGATTATCTTCTCATAGATACGCCGCCCGGCACCAGTGATGAACACATATCGCTGGCCGAAACGCTGCAGAGCGAGGCGCAGCCCAGTCAAGTCGCTGGTGCTGTTGTCGTGACCACGCCTCAGGCCGTGTCCACTTCCGACGTGCGCAAGGAGCTGAATTTTTGCTTCAAGACTGGCATTCGTGTTTTGGGCGTAGTTGAAAACATGAGCGGCTACGTGTGTCCGCACTGCTCAGAATGCACTGACATCTTTGGCTCCGGCGGGGGGCGAAATATGGCTGAAGAGTTCAAAGTGCCTTTTCTGGGCTCCCTTCCCATCGACGCCCAGTTCATAGCCCTGCTGGAGGAGGGCAGGCGACCCGAGTACCCAGTCGGGACACGTGTGAATGGCACAGATGTTTCCACAGAGGGCCGCAGCGATGTCTCGACTGACAGCTTGGTAGTCAAGTACAAGGACTGCGCGCTGTCGCATATTTTCAGGGACGTGACGTGTTTGGTCACGGACGCTATCGCCGCACAGTCATGACACTCGCGGCGGTCCGTTCTTGCCGGCAGCACTGCAGCGGGCGGAAATGAGGAGTTACACAGCGCAGTTGAGGAGTGCGATCAAGGCTTCGACATCATGGGGCACGTCGACCACCGGCAATTGGTACCAAAGATTCATCGACTCCCGGTGCTTGTTTGATTAATCACGCATCGTATGGAGTTAATCGTATAGCCACTGAGAGCAGCACATTTCTTGCCGGGCATCTCTTGAACCAGCGAGACAACGTATGTGCTACACATGTTGCGCGCTATAGTCAATGGAGCCTTATCCAATGTGAGCATGCTCTCACAGACACGTGTGCGTGTGTGTAATTTGAGGTGTGGTGCCTATCCTCGAGAGTAGGGCCGACCTCGCTGTCAAGGCGGTAAATTCTCATCGCAAACAAATCCCCCTCAAATGACTGAGATGCCATTCCGATGTCTTTCCTCTCAAACCTGCTCTCCAGGTTCATCCACCACGTTTCTTCAAGCCGGCCAGAGCCATTCAAATGTCATTCCACAACAGGCATAGTCGTCACATGGTGTTTTGGGGGCCGCTCGCCCTGGCACCCTGAACCCGTCCTGTCTGTGCTGCGCCCACCCACCACACACACACCCGTGTAGCATCATTGTCTTTTTGTCTCGTCTGTGCGTGGTTCGCACTGCGACACATCTGCGGAGAATTTCTGGGAACCAATTGCTACCCTGCCAGCCAGCCAGTCAAGTGTCAGTCGCTGTCAAGCGCATCCTGTGGGTGTCCTTTTTCTCGGTTGATCTTTTCGGAAATGGGAAGACGGTGGTTACATTGAGTTTCAAGAAGGCTGAGAGGCTGCAGCTGCATTGCGCATCACTTGTCACGGATGGCGCGAAAGGAACGAGGCAGGGTTCAATCGCCGGGGCCGGGGGCGGCAAGTTAGGGAGGAAGGTAAGCAGGCGCACTATCTTGACTGCTTTGCAAACGGCTACTGTTGTACCGCGCATCTTTTCTTTCTATGGTTACTTATGAAGCTAACCTTCGTACTTTCATCCCGTGGCTCCATGAATGGCATCTTGCTGGGCGATTGACGAAGCTGCCGCGGTGGCACCTGCTTGCGAATGACTGCATACAGAAACCATGCCGGCCAATTTTGTCGTCTCTTTGCGGCAGAGGTCACAGATTCTGCCCAATTTTTCCTGCCATCCGCTGGTGTATATCTGACTCACCAGCCCGGGTCAGCCTGATCGTGGTCCGTCCCGTCGGCTAATAGACAGAATGGCCAGGCAGACACGCGGTTGGCCGCTCCGTGGCCCATGACTCCTCCAGACGACACATGATAGATTCGACTGACTAGACACCTGGCAGCTGAATCAGTTGTTCAGTTGGAGTCTGGCCCTTGACGGTGATGTCGAAGGGCAGCGAGTCCATGTATATCGCTTGGGCTAGAATGATGTCGTCTTGCTTCAGCCCGTCATGGTATGGGTGTACTCCCGGAGCGAAAAGACGACGTTGCACCAGAAATGTGATGAAAAATGATGTAGTCGTAATACGTAGCTGGGGGCTGGCGGATACAGTGCCCGTCACCAAGAAGTGCAGCAACGCATCATGAAAGCGCCCAGTTCGTGTCATTCCTGCAGATTGTGACGCTGCATCTGGAGTCCAGCGTGCGAGGGACCTTCTGAACCGCCGACAGCCGCACGCATGCTGATATGACCCGAAGGGAACTCGAGGAGGCGGTCTTTTCACTGGGACGACAGATGCGTTCTTGAGGTTTTCGACCGCTCAATCCGAGGCCATGGAAACTCCGGAGCTGGGAACAGGTTGGCGCAGAGGCTGGACGCTGTGTCGAGATGAAAGTTCCCCGGGGTTGTTGGGGGGTGATCTGGATGCTGAGCAAATGGCAGGACTAGGACCAATCTGGGACATGATGGCCCAGAAATAGATTATGCCCTTGAACTCTGGTATTTGAATCAGAAGTCACCCCAGACTCTCTGTCCATCTGCCTCCATCTCGAATTTGTAGGGGTACTGATTCATGAATTCGGGAAGAAGCTTTTGCCATGCTTGCTTCGTCATGTTCCCACGCCAAGCTAACGTATACTTCTAGTAAAAGCGGTAACAACCTAAAGATTCCCAGACTTGAGAGACCACAGCTTCCTCATCCCTCACAAAAATGCAGAAAGGATTGAGGCCATCATGCGCGAATATATTTGGTGGTGGCGGCGGCGACTGGCGATCTTGCATGGCTGCCGTGCCCTTGATTGGGGGCCTTCCTGATCTCGTCAGTGTCGTCAGGGCAGCTTCAGTCCCTCGCGCACGGTCAGTGGTGGAAAGTCTGTATCAATTGGAAGGGCCCGAATGTTGCGGATGATTGGGGGGATGCGAGAATCTTGGAGCGAGCCGCCCATACAGCTCTATATAGCGACACCTGGGGGCCTGGAGCAACCTCAACTCTCGGACCACGGTCCGTAATTGTATTACGATGTGTTGGCGCTCGAGTCAGACAGCCCCGGCCAGGCATCCGTAATGGTTACGCGAACCCTCTCCATGAAGATATATATACGTTCTTCGCGATAAAAATGAAAAATGAACGTCTTCTGCGAGAAAAAGAGCCATGTATGCGCGGGATCTGTATACTTGTCTGGCTAGCGATCAAATTCTTGGTCGCCGCTGTAACAAGTCTTGTGCTCTTGCCGGTTTCTTGACATCATCACGGGATGCAATAGGGCGGCAAAAACCATCGCAATCGTCAAAAGCGGGCCGTGGTGTTCATCGCAAGGAAAGTCGCCGGTTTTCCGTATCGCGGAATCGTTGATGGTGAGGTCTACTGGTCCCCGAATTTTGTCTGACATATTTATACAAGGCTGCTTCTCGATCGCGCCAAGTTTGGGTCTGATGACCGGAACTGACATGCAGTCAATTTTCAGTCATGGCAATTGGCACTCCATCAGGTTTGTCTGACAAGGTAAACATAAGCCTCGACAATTGTCCCCGATTGCCACAAATCTACCGGCTGGATCAATGGTGGCGTTTCCCGAGTGGAGGACTCGTGAACTCTCAAAACTGACAATGTAGATGCTAGGGCCGCTTGGCCACAAAGAAGACATGGTATCAGCCGTCGACCGGACCCCAGCGGAATCGACCGAAGCCCTGACGAAACGGCATTTCACATTTTTCAGCGGCACCAAAACGGCGAAATCATCATACTTGAGGGAGTACCATTCCATTACCGCGGGGAGGCAAAAAATCATTGGATCTGGGAGCGCATTTGGGTAGCCTTTCGCAGCGAGATACGCATCAATACATAATTGTATGTCACCCTCCATACTCATGTTTCATTCGAGATAGTTCAACGACTTGCACGCAAGTCCTCGGTGGAATTTGTGCAACAGCGCAACGTGTTTCCGAAGGCTACTCGCAGCTAATTGTGCTGGCTTAGGCGCTGCAGTCTCCGATGGGGAAACTCGTGGTATCACATCCTTCGCCTCTGCAGGAGTTACAACCAATCTTGGATAATGCGCTTTCATCAGAATCATCTGAGACCCTCTGATGCAGATGGAGAGATGACATAGATAGCTAGAGCACCGCAAGGTTCCTTGTGTGGTAACCATGCTGTAGCCCGATCTTGAGACTCTTTTCACCGTTGGACGTGCGGCAAAAGAACCCACGTGAAAACTCACTGTAGGTGCTAATACTTGACTTATCGAGAACACAAGCAGGAAGGGCACACGGCGTTGGGTTCTACTACCCTCATTATCATAATTGTCGTCATTATCGCCAACATTGTCAACATCGTCTATATCGTGGATATCACCAACATCGTCAATATCGTAAACGTTGTTTATAGTATCAATATTGTAAACGTTGTCCATAGTATCAATATCGTAAATATCGTAAATATCATCAACGTCGTTAATATTCTGCATCTCGTTAATCTTGTCCACATTATGAACATCATTGGCAATATGAGCAGTATTCAGGTACTTACTGTGAAACTGCTTATGTGCTTATGTGCTGTCTTCCTACACCCTTCCTTCCCCCGGCGCAAGGCATCGGTCAGGTTATGTGGCACACACCAAACCGGATCTGGCGATAAGGGACAAAAACGATCATTCGTCCCCTAAGCCTTCACTGAATGGTCACTGGCCGCCACATTCCCTCGCTGGCCCGCGGCCTGCACCAGGCCCTCTGTCCTGCCCCATATCCACTTCCCTGTCCACAACAAGTGCCAAAGCTTCTTAGCTGCCCGCTTCCAGCTCTTTTGCCCGCAGAATGCTCCTTGTCTTTGCAATGTCCTGCGTCTGTCGGCACTGGAGAGGTTTTTTGGCGGGCTGCTCGAGGATGGTTTCTTGACTGTCGACGTACTTGAGTACTATGATCGACCTGTGCTTTGGTCCAAGCTTCCTCGAAAAAGTGGCATTTGTCCAAGGATTCTGGCCGGAAGTGGACCAAATGGGTTGTCTGGTCGTTGTTCCACATCTCATTGTTGGTAAGCTGGATGCTGAGATGTGGCAGTCCGCAATGGCTATGAGGGTCCATTTTGGAACTGGATTTGTGCAGGGAATGACTATTGCGCGTTCAGTAAGGTCCAGAAAGACAAGAGTTTGCATGATCTAAAATTACTTACATGACTATGGCTCTGGTTGGCTCGAATGATTCATTTTTATTATTGTAGAAGTCTTGAAGAGCCATCTGACGAAAGGTCGCTTCGCAATCCAGACAAAGTGATTGCGACGCCTTTTTAAGATGGTCGTCTGGGTCTTCAATCTTCAAAACCGGAAAGAACCCCAAGTCCGTCTTTTGGTACGGTGTCCTGGCTTCGTTATTTCTGAAGTACCTGCCGTCGAGGCCAAGTGATACCTGGTCCTCCCGAAGCGGCATTTTGTCGGTGGACAAAATAAACGAAGCACAGGGGATAACGATGGCGGAGGTCCGGTTTGCAAGAAGTGGTTGCTATGGTGAAGACACGATTTTCTCGTGAGGGTAAGTAGTGACAGGAAGAAAAAGCTGCGGTAAAGAAGAGTGGAATCTATGGGAGCGCAATGGACTTATAACTCGGCGAGAACGCAGTGTCCGGCAAAGAAGATTTAGCTGAACTCTACGGGCGAGTAAGACGACGCGAACGCAAGTGCGACTGCGTCTAGAGAAAGTAAGCTTAGCGAATCAACTGCTATTTTTAATGGCAACTATCGAGCACTTTACGCCTGGTGAGCATCATGCAGCTGGCGAAATTTATAGACTTGCACATTGCTGCACGCGACTTCCTTCAGACGGACTCCTGGCTAGCTGTCTTGAGACCTGAACCTTTTGAAAAACAGCGTATGAGGAAGGAGCGTTCGGTATATCGAGCAAGAACCTCGCTTTCCGGATCCACTACTCCGGTGTCTACCTACCGAATGATCTTGGCTCAGTAAATCCTCGATCTTACAACGATGACGATGTAAACGATGTAAACGATATAAGTCAAAGGCCAGGCTAGTTGAGCACTGGCTACTAGGGAGGCAGCATGAGGCTTGCGGCCTTGTGGTATGCAAAGAAGCCTCTCAGGAACTTACACAAAATAGGCGGACGAAAGATTTCTAGTCACATCGCTGCAGATTCCAAAACCAAGTCTCTGCCTCATTGTCTTCCCTTCCCTTCCCCCTCTCTTTTACCGACGTCTCATCTGTGGAACAAGTGGACCACAGCCGTCCCCGAGAAGGTTTATAGTCGCCTACAGAAGTTTATTGGCATGCTCAACGTTTGACACGGGGATGTGGCTGAGTCTCTGCGGGGCGGGTCCAGAAGTCTTTTTGATATCACAAGCGGCTGAGAGTTTTGCGCTCAGGCCAGGCCTTGCGCGGCAGTAGCTTAAGCGTCCACGCACAAGGACAGCGGATCTGCCATGACTTTTTCATAGTTCATCTGATGATCGCTGCTTTGATTCATTTCACAGTCTAGCTACCTATATGGTACTTTGGACAGCCTACCGCGTCGCGTCTGAATGGTAGTGGCGTTCACGGCCAGTCCAGGCAAAGTCTTGAGAATTTTTTGGTCATCGGATGCAGTTTCAGTCATCCAATACTCTCAGGGTAATGACTGCTTGCAGATCTGTCTAGTGCATCACGATCATCAGTGCGAGCTTGTCTAAGTTTTGTTTAAAGTCATTCGGAGTGTTTGAACTTCTGCACGGACTAGGCCGAAGTGTGGCTCCAGCTTGGTCTGGTCACTTTGAGCATTTGGCCCCGCTGGTTGAATTTTGTTCCCACCTCCATTCTCCTTCTTCTTGGCGCTCTTTGTTTCCATTGTTTTCTCCCAAACACCTTGAATCATCAAAATGTCCTCAGTCAATCTCCCTCCTCGCGACTCGGACGAGTCGGCTCCTACCCTTGACGAGTACTCGCTCCAGGCTTTACACGGCGGACTGAATCCCTATAGCTATTATAAGAGTCTCCTAGAGTATTAAAAAAGGGCGGTGTTTTTTTAGTCACACTCTATAACACATTCTAATAGGGAAGATATTTAATTCACAATAATATTAGCCACGGCGGGTTCCTAACCGTCTGGCTCGCAAAGTCTGCCACGATAAGTGAGACAACGCGGATAAAACGTCTCCTTTATCACTTGCAATGCTATTCCTTGGTAGTCAATGGGTGTCTTTCAAGATTAAGAAAGCGAACATCTCTAGTGGGCCTTTGGCGCAGGACACAGAGGTATAGACTTTAGAGGCACTGAAAGAAAAACAGTCGTCTTGAGATAAATCCGCTCCGAGACACTTTGGTTCACTAATTAATGCATTTTAACATACTGGCCTAAACAGAGCTTATAATTATCTTATCTTAGAGTTTCTTAGACTAAGCCTTGGACATATAATCCTTGCGTATAATAAAGGAACGTTAAAAGAGAGATTACGTCTAGACACTATTCTCCAAGCTTCCATGCAGGTCCTTAAGGTAATTCAACAGGCACATCAAAGTGGCTTCGTACATGGAGGTACGTCTTGCGCGAGTTTCGAGCGTCTCAAAGGGCTTGTCTGACCTCTTCGACAGATATTTGCCCTGTAAACATCTCATTCACCTGCCATAGCCTGTTTGACAGAATTAACAATGATAAGGATATAATAGACGAATTAAGGGCAAGCCAAAATTATTTAAGTACGAAGTAACAGCGCCGCGGCCTGAGAATCTTCTAAGACACATGATTTAGCCCTAGTAGTCTGGTATTAATATGACTGTTCATAGGAAGATATCCGCTTAATTGATTGGGGGGAGTCATTCCCGATCAGTGAGACAAGGTCGAACATTGCTCAGCCTGATGACATTATGTCTCCAGAAACTGTTTTCCGGGAGTGTTTTGTTTACCGGCACGACCTATAGCGTACAGGCTGCGTTGTAAGTGAATTTGCTACTCCGCTAGGCGAGTAAATTGTACGTCTTGCTGAAAGCCCGCCTCACAAGATTTATTCCCTACTCGCGCAGGAAGAATCTCCTTTCCATGGTACATGGAATGTCGAGGTTCTGGTCGAGTTTCTTGTCATTGAGCTGGGCTCTTTTTCCCCGGAGTTGCACCGCGAATAGCTTGAAACGGACCCGAAAGAAAATGTGTCAGCTGGTAAGTACAAACACCTCGTAATACCAGAACATTCCGACATCACCGGGCAACATCTTCACCCACTCACACAAACTCGTCACAGATGCCCTTGAACCAAAGTCCGATGGGCTAGTTAGCGTAAGACTTGAGAAGTCTCGGCAGGAAGTAATCGCCGCAGCCGAAAATGATGAATGCTATGAGATCACAGACAACTTCCCATCGGATTGCGAGGCGCTCAAACGTCTTCACACTATGGTTGAGGGATTGCTGCAATATGAGCCTGAAAAACGAAGCATACCAGCGGAGGCTTTAGCCGAGATAATATGGATCGATTCACGGAGGCTATGGCCGGACGATGAATATGGGGAGGAAGAGCAATGCGGCTCCGGGGACGTCTGGTCGGGAGGGAAGAACGACGCTGCCGTCACTAATGTGACTCCAGAGAGGAAGTTGTTTTGGCGAAACTGAACGAGGAGATGGAGACCTAGAAATTGGAATAGTATCTGGAAATGCAAGAATGCGTGAACTTTGCGAAGATGTTCTGGTTTCTTGACCGTACATCAATTGGTTTGGAACCGCGATATGGCGACTGGGCGGAGAGGCAAAAAGATGAAGGCAGCAAACTTCACCGCAAGAGGACGCAAATCAGCATATCGCGGCGGCATGGTTATTATGAGCGGAAAGCAGAGAACTATTAGTTGCCAATAAGGGTTCAGTAAGTTAAAGTTATGCATGATTTGAGGCCAAAAAATCCAGCGCGAGCGGGGATGAAGAAATGAGCAGTATCCCGATTGTTCTCTGCGGCAGCGGGCGGCAACGCCGTTCCATGAACGCGCGTTTATCGTGCAGAGTCAAGGCAAGTCTTGTTGAACAAGTTGATGGAGCACAATTGAAGCGGGAATGACAAGTTGGGCCATCTCAGACTAGCCTGCGATGCATCCTAGTGGAGGGTTTAGGAGAGAAAATCTAGTATACGTGATGTCTGTTCTGATTTAGATGCGAAAATAGTTTCTCTCGAGTTTTCGGATGTGGCGATGACAGACCGGAAACTGTCTACCTGATGCAGGCCGCGATTAGCCCAATCAGCATCAGAGGAGAAATTTCTCAAAGCTTCGCTTTGCAGAGGATGTGGCGCTGTACCCATGCGGAAACCCGCGTCAAGGTCGCCGCATTTGGCGTTGCAGCATCGGAGCCGATTTTCGTCCGAAAATGTCGAGGGCGAGCTACCCTCAACGGTCTGGATCGTGGAATTATGTAGCGACTAGTCCGTCTGCCAGAGCCCGCGAGTTCACAGCGGAGGAACACAGATGACCAGGGTTTTCGCATCGTACTGTAACGACTTCAGTGGTACTACAGCACCCCAAGAAGAAAAGGGCCATTCGTCCTAGATTTCATGTGGACACGAAGTATGATTGTGAATGTTTCTATGCAGTGTAGACATCTTCTACTCGTGTGAACAACATCCGCGCTGCCTGAGACTCGCCATATTTATCTATCGACAGGACCAGCTCGGGGCTCACCACGACGCTCGCGGCTGAGCACCGTTGCCCAGGTGAGTAAATCTATCCGATCCTAACTCAGAGAAATTGAGCGATGATGCAGAAGTCTCCCATGATTGCAGCACGCTGACATGTGAAGGTTTTGGCGTGACCCGCTGCCCGCGAAGGCTTGGGTTTTAATAGCATAAACCATCCTTTGTTGCTAATCTGGTTAGCCGATGCTCGATCGAAGTCGTCAGTGCGGGCGGCAGGGCTGATGCCGCCACGGCAACGTCGAGTTGCATCATTCCAGGTCTGGCACGGCGTCGACTTGCTTTACGACTCTGGCAGGGGTGCCAATCGCGACCGAAAAGTCGGGAATCGATCGCGTCACAATGGAGCCACTGCCGATGGTACAACCCTTCCCAATTCGAATGCCTGGCATGATGGTCGTGTTGCCGCCTATCCAGCAATCGTCCCCGATTTCGACCGACTTGGCATACTCGACACCATCTCTTCTCGACTGGACGCCCGTCTCGTGTGTTGCCGCAAATATGGAAACGAACGGCCCAAACATGACGCGGTTGCCAATCTTGACCATGCCACAATCCAAAATGACAAGACTGCGGCCACCGTCAGCTGATGAAGCGGGTCAGCTGCAGCAGAAGGGGAAGAAAGTCTGTACTTGAAGTTGGAGTAGAACATATCACCGACCGTGATGTTGCATCCGTAGTCAATGTTGAGTGGTGGTTCGATGAAGACGTCCTTGCCGACTTTGCCAAACATTTGCTTGAGCATGGCGTCTCGGTCTGCGACGAGGGAGTCGGAGGTGGCATCGTCGGGGAAATGCGTGTTGTATTTGTGCATGAGGCGTCGGGCGCGGAAGCGGCCGTCAGTGAGCTCCTTGACTTGGGCATCGTAGCTGGTCGCATTTCCACGTTGGTACGTTTCGATGAATGGCTCTGGGGATAACGTCTCTCTCTCTCACAGTTGGCCCGATACCATCCTCTCGTACTGCTCGCACCAGGGAACATTTTGTAGGGTTTTTGCGTATGCAATCGTCTCGGGGTCTTTCTCGGTGCTTGCCATCTTGAAGTCGAGAGCTTCGAAGCGCCGAAGCAAGATGTAGACAGAAAGGAGCAGAAGAAACTATGAGAGAAGGGGCACTTGCCGATGAGACTTATCGGGAGTATTTTCGGCGGCTTTAACTGGACGGCTGTTTGAGCGCGGGAGGCAAAGTCCCTGGACGTAACGCGGGTTGGAGGTGCGAGTGGGGCGCGGGGTACCCGAAGTAGCATGCCTACCCTGTGTATTGGACTGCGAGGCGCCCCTGCACCGCCGTTGGCCCGTTGGTGAGCCAGCTTGATGATGTTTGCCTCGCGTGTCCAGCTCGTACCGTTTTCTCGGCCATTGCGGACCGAGCCTTCCCATAGCAAGCCTCGTCCAGGACGCTAAGAATCGCAAAGCTCAGCCAACTTGTGCAATGGCGTTTCTGCCACGCATGGCCTTGCAATTGCAAAGGGAAAGAAACTGATTGGCCCCACTTCCGCGCTTGAACGTGCCAGTGTTGCTACGGAGTATAAACTTAGCCCCTCCATGGCCCTCCAAATGTGCCCCTCCTCTTGCGTAATCGGACGTTGTGGTTCGCGGGGCTAGTTTTTTCGCGCTCTTGTCACTTTTCCTGTTTGACGCCTTTGTGCTTGTTCGCATCGCATCGCATTGCAAGACCAATAGCTCGAGTTTCTCTGCCGCAGTTCATCCAGTCATCATGGCCACGATCGTCCTTGGCACCCAATGGGGTACGCGCTCTACGCCTTCCTGTGGGTGCTGGCGCCGTGCAATTCTCGCGATGGCCAGTGCCTTCTGTCTGATCTCTCATTCTCGTCACTCAACCATGGCTGATCATTCCGATGTGAATTAGGAGATGAGGGCAAAGGGAAATTGACCGACATATTATGCTCGAAAGTTCAGCTGTGCGCTAGAGCAGCTGTGCGTCCCCTGTTGCGATCATGAGTGGACAAGGGCTTGACTGACAATACAAAAGGGTGGAAGGAATGCAGGCCACTCGATCGTTGCGTAAGTCTCTTGGACGCTTCTTGGAGGTGTAACACAATGAGCAAGTTCAGATGAGCTTTCTCGAGTAGTCCGTCATGCTAATGTTTCAAGGGCAGCGAGAACGGCGTTTCTTACAGGTAAAAACATCCTACGCGACAGCTCAAGAATATCCGCCGCCGGCAAAGCCGGGTCAGCGACAATATCTGACGTTACGATTCTCAGCTTCCATCTGCTGCCATCCGGTCTGGTCAACCCAAAATGCGTCAATCTGATCGGCTCCGGCGTCGTCTTCCACGTCCCCAGCTTCTTTTCAGAACTCGAGGACCTACATAAGAAGGGCTTGGACACTAAGGACCGAATTTTGGTGTCTGATCGCTGCCAGGTCAGCTTTGATCTGCATACCGCTGTAGATGGGCTCGAGGAAGTAGAGGTAAGCTATGGTACAACGCGACACGAAAGCGATCAATTTTCACCGTACTGAGATAGGTTGCAGCTAGGGGAACGCAAGGTTGGTACCACTGGTAAAGGCATTGGACCCTCCTATAGCACAAAGGCTGCCCGCAGCGGCGTTCGCGTTCACGAGATCTTCGACGAGCCGACTTTTGATCGAAAACTGCGGCTGCTAGCTGCAGGTTACCAGAAACGCTTCGGAGACCTGCTGAAGTATGACGTCGAAGAGGAAATCGCGCGCTTCAAAGAATATCGTACCACACTCTCTCCATACGTGGTGGATGCCGTGGCATTCATGAAGCATGCACAAGAAAGTGGCCAGAAGTTCTCGGTAGAGGGCGCCAATGCCTGTCTTTTGGACATGTATGTATAGACAACCGAAAGGGGAAGATGACCATCCTAACACAGACTTAGTGACTATGGGACGTATCCCTATGTGACGAGTTCGAACACCGGTCTCGGTGGCGTGATTACTGGCCTTACCCTTAATCCTACGAAAATTGAGTAAGCACAAAATACTCACTGCCCAAACGATGAAAGCGACTAATGGATGAGAAATGTATAGGAGTATCATTGGTGTTGTGAAGGCCTATGTCAGTACCCTCTCTTGAAGCGCATCTAACACAGGCTTACTGGAGCGTAGACCACTCGAGTCGGCGGCGGCCCGTTCAAGACTGAGGATCTTGGAGAGGCGGGCACAAAATTGCAAGAAATTGGTAACTCGATCGTTGCGGCGAGACTCTGGCATTCACTAACTAACTCATTTCACTACAGGCCGCGAATGGGGTGTGAGCACGGGACGAAAACGCCGCTGCGGTTGGCTTGATCTCGTCGTCCTCAAGTACTCAACAGCAATTAACCACTACACCTTGCTGAACTTGACTAAACTAGACGTTCTCGACACTTTCCCCATCATCAAAGTCGCTGTCGCGTACAAATCGCCCGAGGGCGAAGAGATTGACTACTTCCCAGCTGATCTCGGCTACCTCGACAAATGCGAGGTCGTTTACAAGGAATTTGAGGGCTGGCAAAAACCCACGACTCATGTCAAGAATTATGTGAGCTATATGTTTTTTGTGTTCATTTCCATTTGAACGAAACGAAGGGCTCCACAGTCGTTGCAGGCGCCCCTTTGATCACGCAGTTCCTTGCGCCGTCTTGCTTTTCAGCCTCGTCACTCGTACGTGCGGATTCCAGCTAACAGATTTGCAGTACGATCTTCCTCGGCTGGCACGTGAGTACGTCGAATTTATTGAAAAGTTTGTCGGAGTGAGTATCTTTTGCCCACCATTCTCATCCTATGTCCCTGAGACTGACTTTGGCCAGGTCAAAATTGGCTGGATTGGTACGGGTCCAGCACGAGACGATATGATCACACGAGCAATGTAGGAGGACTATGTACGCTCTTATGTCATTGTACATTAAAGCAGATAGACTAGAAAGGTGATGGCATTTGCTTTGTAGCGGCTTCCTTGACGCCAATCGGGGTTCGGAAATACACAAAAAAACTCTTGGGCGGCAATCATGCTGGCTGCCATTACATTTGCGGGCACTCGTCAAGCAGTCCATCAACAGCTGTTGCGGGCCAATTCCACAACTCGCCGCGCCGCTTCGCCAAAGTCAGACTCAACCACCAGGCCGAGATTCGCTTCTTCAAGCTGCATACAAGGTTATCAGACAAATTCAAGTTCTTTAAAGTAGTCCGACGACGTACCATTTGTAATCCCTGCTCTGAATTTGTTCCCTGCAGTCGGACAACCATCGGAACTCTAATGTCAAGCTCGGACGTCGCCCCAATTATTGATTCCGCAATCATGTCACAGCGCGTGAGCCCTGTTCCTCGTAAGCTTCCGCGCCACCATCAGGATAAGGAACATACGCACCACCGTAAATGTTGACGAGGATGGCTTTGACTCTCACGTCACTGGTGATAATGCGGAATGCCTGAATCATGGTGTCCTTGGTAGCCTTGCCGCCGGCGTCGAGGAAATTCGCGCTTGCACCGCCGCAGAAGCCGATTGCGTCGTTGGTCGCCATGGCCAAACCGGCACCGTTAACAACATTGCCAATGTTGCCGTCCATCCTGACATATACCAGCCCGTGCTTCTCAGCTGCTAATTCGTCTGGAACCTCTTGTGACCTGTCGCGTAGGGCAAAAAGCTGCTTCTGCCGACTTTCGGCAGCGTTGTCGAATGTGAAGTTAGCCCCGAGACACGTCAGGGCGCCATCGGACGATCTGGCCAGGGGTTTGATCTCCAAGTTGGTCGCCTCATGATCCACGAATATCTTGTACAGTCGAACAATGATCTGCGTTAGGTTTTCTAGTTCCTGGTTCTTGATATTGAGACGTGATTCGATGTCGCTGAGTACTTCTTTTGTGATGCCTTTTGTCAGAGAAAAGTGAAAGGTGTGCACGCCGGAGGCTTTCTCTCTCAACAGTGTCCCGAGATCAACATCCCCGTCTTTGGAAATGATAATGCACGGTGAGTAGTTCTCGCGGTCAATTGCCATGGCAAGATACCATTGCGACTCATGTGGCACAGCTTCTGAAATGTACAAGTCCTTCACCACTTGGCCGTCACTCTCGCTGTTCCCAAGTCGCAGCAACTTTTGATTCAACATCTTGGACGCTGCATCTTCGGCCTGCGATGGGCTTGATACTGATTCAAGTCCGCTTCTGGGCCCATTTTCGAAAATCCCTGCAGCGACGGCCCCTCCCAGGATCTGAGCTTTCATGATGCAGGTCCCGCCTGCGCGCGCGCGCTCTGGCTCAATAACATAGCATCAAGAGGAATTTGGCCAATTGTTCGGAAGTTTCTTACCTATCTCCTGCGCAGCTAAGCGGGCCTCGCCCGGTGTCTTGACAACGTGCGCTCGGGGCACGGGGATGCCGTACTACGACCAATTATCAGGCATGTGGCTATCTGCGCTGTGGGGGAGGTCATGGTACGTTTCTGAGAATGTCTTTCGACTGATATTCATGCAAACTCAATCGCCGTGCGTGAAATCTGGTAACCAGCTTCATGAAACCGTCAGCCCTCGGGGCAAGGGCATGAGCATGAGCGCCGGGAGTGTTCACCTTTGCAGCGGGTTTCCAAAGTTGTTGATGAAAGTTTGAGCTTGCCATTGCAGCCAAGTTGGGACAATGGGTAGGAAAAGAACCCGATAACAGTGACATAAACTGATGAGTTGATTATGGGGTTGATGCTTGCAACATATACGATCTACTGGGCAAATCTTCTCGGCTTCTCGTAGCTTCAGAGCGCGCATGTGCGCCAGTCCGGCGCTGTTGCGTCACGGAGAGGTGATTATGAGCAACGGTGGAGTCAATCTAGTTCTCGGTTATTCTGCCCGGTGGGGGCCCCTCCCTCGTCTAGATCCCGCGGGGAGGAAACACTACGGAAAACGGGACATGTTCCTTGTCTACTAGTAGCCGACAAGCGGGCGTTGAGAACCGCGTGGCGTCCTGGCTGCAATTAATTATACCTGTGGCAATGAGTATGCAGGTAAGCAGACACCCAGAGACTCCGCGGTCCTGGCCTTTTGATTGAAATTCGTGTTGTGGCTGCCTTACGCAGTTCGTTGTTGTGTCAAAAGCTTCCAAGGCTTTTCCGGACAGACGCATCTTTAATGTAGGGTGATGGTGCAGCATCCGAAGACGTGGATGTCGCGACAGTGACCCTTGTATTCCATACTCGCAATCAAGAAAAGCGGAGTTTCGTCCTTGCTTTGCTCTCTCTCCCCTGTGTGCGTGCGCTTGGGCTCAACGAACGTCAGAATCACTGGCGACCAGATCAGACCTGGAGCGGAATGGAATTTTTTCGACCACCAAACAAAAATTTGGTTCGATCAGGCAGTCGCACGGGGTCGGCCCTGCTCAGATCCTGGACCGTCTTTGATGAGCCGCCGACAAAGGAAACTAGCACGCGCCACAATCCGCCGAGCCCCATGGTCGTTTGACTGGGTCCCCGGTCACCTCCCGCAGCGAATCTCGAATGTGGCCTGTTGGGCTGAGTCAGCTAAATATTACACAGACGCGACACGGAAGGAAAACAAAATCCAACTTCCTCCTCATCACAAATCGACAACCATGGCTTCGAAAAAGGCTACAAGCACGATCCAAAAGGCAAAGGCAAAGCCAACGCCAAATGGCAATTCTGCTCCCAAGAAGAGCAAAGCAAAAGCCGCTCCTAGCGCGCCGGTCGCGAAGAAAGCTTCTGCCAAACCTGGTCAGTGTGAAAACCATCCCAATGGCGAGATCTGAAATTCTAGTTCTTGAATCTCAACACGATGATTATGGTATGGAAAATTTGCTGACTCGATTCTTCAGAGATCAACGGCAAACTGAATGGTCATTCCAAGCCCCCAACGACGAAGCGTAAGCGTGCCGCAGCCGAAGATGACGAAGACGATGCAGCCCGTCGCAAGAAAGCTTCCAAATCAGAAACCCCGAGCGAGCAACGCAAGGTGAAATCTATCCCCAAAAAAGTCGCGAAAAAGGAAGACGGGGCTGTGGACGGGAGCAAAGCGCTGAACAAAGCGCCCACTGAGCCCCTGGCTGTCTTCTCTTTCGGCAGTGGCGAATGCGGCGAGCTAGGTCTTGGGCCCAAGCGAACCACATCTCTCATCCCACGACTGAATCCGACGCTCGACCCTAACGAGGCCTCCAAACACCACGTCGTTCAGCTGGCTTGCGGCGGCATGCACACTATTGTGCTCACTGCGGACAACAAGATCCTTACATGGGGCGTCAATGACGAGGGTGCTCTGGGTCGTGACACAGAATGGGAGGGAGGTCTGAAGGACATGGATGGAGGGTCTGACAGCGAGGATGATGAAGGAGAATTAAATCCGCACGAATGCGAACCGAGAGAGGTCCCATCCAAGCACTTTCCCAAGGACACCATCTTCACCCAAGTTGCGGCAGGCGACAGCTGCAGCTTTGTGCTGAGTGCGACAGGCAGGGTATACGGCTGGGGTGCTTTTCGTGTGAGTTGAGCATTTTCTGTTTCGGAAGCAGCCGCTTTTCACATCGCGCGAACGGAGGGGCTGACATGACCATACACAGGACACAAAGGGAGACCGACGGTTCTGCTACGACAAAAATGGTGACGTCGTCGCTATTCAAAAGAATCCCATCTTAATCTCCGGACTCGAAAATGTCACGCAGATTGCTTGCGGTGCCAACCACGTGCTTGCGCTCGACAAATTCGGCCAGGTTTGGGGATGGGGATCATATGAACAAAACCAGCTCGGCCGGCAGCCCCGAGGGCGCTATCAATCGGATGCTCTGCTGCCCCGCGAGGTCCGAGTCTGCCCTCGACCGATCAAGTATATTGCTTCTGGAGAATATCATTCCTTCGCCATCGACGACAAGGACCATGTCTGGGCATGGGGCCTTAACAGCTTTGGTGAAGCCGGTTACGCCAAGGAAGCCGGCGGCGACGAGGCCGTCCTCCCATACCCAATGAAGATTCAAGATCTATGTGGAAAGGGCGTCACGGTTCTCGCTGGAGGCGCCCACCATTCAGCGGCCGTTACAGCTGATGGATCATGTCACGTTTGGGGACGCTATGACGGCGGACAGCTCGGCATCAAGTTTTCGGATGCACAGCTCGACGACGAGAGCCTCGTCCGACGCGACGAATACAATAAGCCGCGGATTTGCTTGCGCCCTACAGTCGTTGAAGGCGTTGGTAAGGTATCACACGTCGCCTGTGGAACAGATCACACAATCTTCGTCAGCAAAGAGGGCGTCGGATACGCGAGTGGCATCAATTCAAACGGCCAGCTGGGTATCGGCAACGAAGACGACCAAGACACAGTTCAAGAACTGCGTGGCAAATATGTCAAGGGGAGTAAATTCATCGGTGCTGGTGCTGGATCGCAATTCTCTGTGGTGACTGGCACGGCGGACAGCCCCAAGGAAGAATAAGGGGAAAGGGAACGGTTTCTCATGGGAATTATGTGTACAAAAGTAATAAGGGAAAGGTGACAAGGGTCAGCATGATGTACATCTTATGAATTTGGTATAGAAACGCATCACATTAGATTGCTGGCATTGCGGCACTTGATTCTCAAAATGGCTCGGAATGACTGACCAAAGGAGAAGACGTCCCGGCCAAAGCTCACTTGGCAGTGATTCGTGACCTCATGCATACAGTACCACTTTTCTCGGCAACAATGTCATACACCGTTTCCCCGTCTCGGTCCGCCACCCCAGTCGTCTTGATACGATACGTGTCCCCGGCGTACAAGGGCGACAGAGCGCGATACGTGATTCGCCTCAAAGTGCCTTGACCGTGAATATCACGCCAATAATCCAGAATGTTGATGAGGTTCAGCGGACCATGGACGACGATTCCGGGATGGCCTTCTACGCCCTGGCTCCAGCCCTCGTCGTAATGAATCTTGTGGCCGTTGAAGGTGAGCGCCGAGAAGCGAAACAGCCCAACGGGCGACCAGGTCAACTCTCGGACCAGATATGAACCTGGCACGGTATAATCAGCACGAGAGCTCTCCACTTCACTACGAGTAAGTCAAGCACACCGTCTTCTTGGGAAATGTCCGCGATCACGGTCGGGGTTCGTGACAGATGGCCAGGAGAGGAGGTGTAGGCCCGGTCATCTTTGGGGTCAATCTGCTGGCGGAATATCCACGACCGTCTGTCGAGGACACATGGGCCCCGGGGCCCGCGAAACTGCTTTTCCACCTCGACCAGGACCATTTCCGCGCCGGATCTGCTCTTTTTGGGCACGGCGCTCAGCAGGCGCGTGTGCTCCTCGACGACGTCCCCGGTGCGCAGCTGTAGCAGCGGCTCGGCGGCCCACGACATTTGGCCGCCAGCCCACATGCGGCGCGTGTAAGGCGCGGGCGCGTTGAAGGTGAGGTCTGTGCCGTCGGGGCCGAGCGAGGCCTCCGTGCCGGAGGGCGTGAAGTAGACGAGGTGGTGGCCGGGCGGGAGGGGCGTCCCATCCGGTGGCGGACGGGTGGTGATGTCGTGGTCGCCAATGGTGGTGCGGCCAAGTGTGAGGGCGAGCTTCTGCAGCTGGTTCCCGTCGATGTGCTGTTGGCTGATGAGTGGCTGGCTGTGGGTTGTGAGCATGGTTGATGCGGCGGCGGCTGCGGATGTGAATGGGCGGCGGAACACCCGGCTCAGCGTCCGCCACCTCATGGCTGGAGATTGAGGCACGAAGCACTTTCTGGGTGTTGTCCGATTATCAACCAGGGACATTGCCTGCTCGTCCGCCTGGTCTTTGACGCGTTGAGGTCTCGAGGCGCTCGCATCTTGCTGGAGCGCAGTGCGCGATCAAGCGTCACGGGTATGAAGTCGCGGGTCGGCTATATGGACGGTGTGGTGTGGTGGTGGGCTTGCCGAAACGGGCAATATTTATTTTGCCGATGCCAGACGAATGCGTCTTCCCGTCAAGAACCAGCAGCAGATCTTATCCCTCCGCGCGTCTTCATGCTGCTGGAGGATAGCCGACTTCAGAATCGGCAGAATGTCAACTTTCGGCTCCCAAGTCGGCATGATGAGAAGCTATTTGACGCTGGGTTCTGAGCTTCTGACGTGAAACGAGAAATGCTGAGACAAGACGCCGCGTCAATTCGCTGAGATTTAGGCCGGGCTGATGACTTGCAACTGTATGCAGATATATTGATCGTATATAATTTCGACGATTTGCCATCATGAGTCTTTTGAGAAAAATGCAGGAAACATCTGAGTTCAGGGCGAGAAAAGAGGGAAATGGCATCACAAGGAAGAGCGGCCGTGGCGTGCCAAAGGCTCCACAGACCTTGGGGACAAAATCATCGCGGGGAACAGCACCAGAGACCGATGCAACACTCCTCGAGGTTCACGGATGACTTTATCGCGCTTCGTAAAGTGGAATGCTGGCGGCTGAAGATCCACGAAAGAGCCAATTGTGCTGATGGAGATGGCTCTACTGAGAAGCTCTGAGAATAAGCGGCCGGCTGGGAACAGGCGGCCAGCACTGGCCATCACCCGCAGCGAGCGTTTGCCCAGCGGCCGCTGGATTGGCGTGAAAGATTGGCGGATCTACCAGGCCCGCGCCAGTAATAAGAGCAGGCAAAAAATTGGTCGAGCTACGAGACAAGGACTTGCGTATGTCGAGGGCTACGTTTGTTCCAAAAATACCCAATACGGCGGGCGATTGCAGACGGCAGCGAGCCGCAACGAGCGCATAGTACATACATGATGTGCGACAGGGGGGGGGCAGCTCCATGGTAATCATGTCTCCCGAGAACTCGAGCCACGTTCAAATACGAAGCATGAGTGAGCGGTGGAGATCCCTGATGCAACTGATTGGTTACGAACCAATACCGCGACGGGTGAAGAGATTGGGTGAGAACACGCGCGTGCGGGAATAGCAATGCGCGAGATGCGCACGTCGATTGATCATCGTTGCTGAGCTCGACACGGACTAGGCTGTACAGTAGAGCTCATGTGTTCGGTTTGTGAACAGGATTGCGAGGTTCCCAGTCGTCACCCATCTTCTTCCCTCGATTGCGTGTCCCGCCAAGCCGCCTACCTTTTTGGCGTCAACCCCTGACCAGTTGCCCAACTACCGCCTGGGTCTAGCCACCTCTGGGCGAGGCACCAAGACGTCCGTGCACGGCGGGACTTCCGATGGAAGGTGGCTTGCTGCAGAACTCGGAGTCAACCTTAATCTGCCACCCTATTTTCGGACCACGACCTGATCGCAGGGCACACATGTACGCGCTTGCTACAAACACCATGTCTTTGGACAGATACGGAGTGACCGTCGAGAGGGTTTCCAGAAGGGACACAGTGCCTCGCTTCAAAGCCGCGTCTGATTTTGCCTTGTCTGTGGGACCACGAAGCTCGTTGCTCTGTGGCCTCGTTTCCATCGAGAACTAGTCATGGGCCGTCATTACATTTATGCTTTACTGGCGCGCCAAAGCCACGACGCCAAGACTCGGCCCATCCACTTTCGCATCTTGTTTTTTTTTTTCCTCTTCGCGCCCTGTACGTACGTACCTAGTAGGTAGCTTTTCGTCAACAGCGTGAACCACACAGCCCGTTCGCCTCCCCCAAATGGGTGTCCTAATTGGAGTCTTGGCAGGCGCCCCCGAGGTCATCGAGCACGTTCAATGGCGTCTTGTCTGCCAAGAAGAGCTGATGGCGGTGTTCCGTCATCACCTCGCACTGCCAGCTTGATCAGCTTCGTGTGGGCGATGGCGCCGCTTAGCAGTCATTTGCTTTTCGTACTGCCCACCATCTCGAAGCCCGTCTTTCGCCTCCAAGCTTGGCCCCGTATACCCGCCTCTACAAACCTTGGCTGCATAGTACCAATTTCCGGTGGTTGCAGGCCTTTTCTTACGCTTTCCCCCATCATATACTAAAGACTCGCGTCCAAATCTCATCGCTGTGCTATCCACTTCGTTCTCATCCTCATCTTTCCGCTCTTCTTCCAACTACCAGTCTGTCGTTAATCATCATCTACCGTTTGGCTTCATGTTACTCTGTTCAATTGTCGCGTTTATTGGGTAATTCATAATCAAGAACCATCGATTCCGTCTCCCCCTCCAGCAAGCCTTTCCCAGCAATCGACCGCGTTTCGATCATCCCATTTTCGTTCAAGCACTGCCGATCTGCCATCTCCACCCGCTCAAGGCGAATCATACGGCAAGACAACATCGATCCAAGCGTGACGAAGTACTCGTACGAAAAACTTGCAGGCTTCTGCCATTGCCTCGAAACGCACAATGTTCCCAATGAGATCATTAGGAACATGGCTCGCAGTCGCCGGGCTTTTGGTGACACGAGGGGCGGAAGCACAAGTGTACAAGATCGATTCACCAGGTGAGTGAAGCCCACATCGCCGTGAGATTGACTGCGTTTTCCGACGCCAAAGTCTCCCGGAGGACGAAAACTCGGTTTGCATGCTGACGACGGATAGATTCCATCAGAGAATCGGCGCGAACTTTGGCTTACGACTTGATGACATTCTACAAAGGGAACCAGACAGGAGAGATTCCCGGCATTCTGCCTGGACCTCCTTCTTCCGGCAAGGGCCCTTATTATTGGTGGGAGGGAGGCGCCATGATGGGCACATACATTGACTACTGGAAGTTGACGGGAGATTCGAGCTACAACAAAGTCGTAATGCAGGGAATGGTACATCAGGTCGGCGACAACAGGGACTACATGCCAAACAACCACACCATGTCGCTCGGAAATGATGATCAAGGTTTCTGGGGCATGACGGCGCTGTCAGCAGCGGAATCCGGGTTCCCAGATCCGCCAAAAAATGAGCCGCAGTGGCTAGCTCTGGCTCAGGCCGTCTGGAACACACAGGCTGACCCGAGCCGATACGACGAGACGTGCGGTGGAGGTCTCAGGTGGCAGATTCCCTTTGCCAACATCGGTTACGGTTACAAGAATAGTGAGTCGCGCAACAATTACTCGGCGAGTATTCGAATACTGACAAGCGAAACTATTGTAGCTATCGCAAACGGCATCTTCTTCAACATGGGAGCCCGACTTGCACGCTATACCCATAATGATACCTACGCGAGGCGCGCAGAACAGGCCTGGGACTGGATGTCTGATCGCAAGTACATTGATCCTCAATCTTGGCACGCATACGACGGGGCGCATGTAGCCAAGAACTGCACCGACGTCAACAAGGCGACTTTTTCGTACAACGCAGCTGTCCTCACCCAGGGAGCGGCTTTCATGTACAATTACGTAAGTAGGCTGCTGCGCGATGAGACACTCTTTCCTGACGTGAGTTACAGACTGAGGGTGCCACTAAATGGAAAACGAGGGTCGATGGGCTTTTGGACTCGCTGCTGAAAACCTTCTTCCCGAACGGAATCATGTACGAAGTGCCCTGCGAAGGTACAGCCGGAAAAAGCACTTGTACCCCTGACATGCTGGCCTACAAGGGCTTTGTCCACCGCTGGTTAGCAACCGTCACGCAAGTTGCTCCTTACACCAAGGACAAGATTTCACCCGTTCTGCGCAAATCTGCTGAAGCGGCCGTGAAGCAATGTACGGGTGGCTCAAGTGGCCGCCAATGCGGCTTTTACTGGAGTCTCGGGAGGTACGTCGACGTTGCTGGTGACAAGACCACTGGCGCCGGCGAGAATATGAACGTCTTGGCTGCGGTATCCAGCCTCCTAATTGACAGCGCGCGCGGTCCCCTCACCAATTCGACCGGCGGAACCTCAAAGGGAAACCCCAACGCAGGCGGCAAGAATAACGGTGAGAAGCCAGTTAAACCTATCACGACGGGCGACAGAGCTGGCGCAGGCTTCCTTACCTTTCTGCTTGCGGGCGGCTCGACCGTACTGTTCGTCTGGATGAGTGCGTTTGAGTGAGACGGCCAAACTTGACATGGATATCTTTTAGCCGGTAATACTTTGCCAGCGGCGTTCCGGTTGCGCCATGCTCCTTTCGCTAGTTTCGACGGCCTCCAAGCTGCTATGGCGATGCATTGCGTCTGTCAATCAGTGAAAGGCAGACTTGTGATCTTGAGCGTTCGGACACATCGAGGTCTTTGGGGGGGGAAGGGCTATGCACATCGAGGGACACGGGGATTCGTCGGCGGAGGCTGAGGACTATCGAACAAGTCGAAGACGACCGAGACAAATTTCCCCACACACGAAGCACGAACAAGCAACATCGGATACGGACTGCATTCAGTGATGTGATGGGCGACGGTCACTAGGGCCACGGCATGCCGCGCCGGAGGGGAAATGAGCCGATGCTCCGTACTTGCGTCTGACCGATCCTACAGTCGATTATGTGTGACTATGACCAATCCTACAGTTGATCACGTCCTTGGGCCAATAGTTAAGCGGGTAGCACCAGAACAGGGATGGGGCCGCAAGTAGTGAGGGCCGAGAAACAATTGCAAATTTGGCTCAAACAGCCAAGCCAGTCTGCGGCCACTTTGACGCGCCAATCGGCATCATCTCTGTTCGTCATTCTTCGTGTCAAAAAGGTGATCGCCAGGCCTGGGAGACGCGCAGATACGTGCGAGCCTTTGTGGGTAGCTCAGCAGGTATACGAAGCAAAATGTCGCTGTGATTTGCATGTGACACGTGCGTCGGGGGAAAGAGATATGTAAGGTGGGCAGAGCTGTTTGCTGCCTGCATCCAGTGGCGCGTCTCACTACTAGGTTAGTTGGTAGGCTGGCTGGGCGGCATGTAGGTCGGTACAAGAATGCTGAGTCAGCGAAACTACTGCTGTGATTTGGCTGCATCCTCGCCGCGTCGAAACCCGACAAGCTGCTGTTCAATTATTTCCTCCTTCATTTGCCCTCACGAGCCAGATATGCGGGCTGCATAGGGCCCGGAAATCAAGACCTCGCTGATTGACGCCTGATTTTGCGTCTATTCGCTTGCGGACCCTTGACGTTGTGTGGCAATGACGTCCGATGAACACTCATCAGATGTAGAAGCTGACAGCACCCAGGATGCCGTATCAGACACCAGTAGTGATCGCGGCGGTCACGACCTCATCGACGATGAGGCCGAGGAATCGGATGGCGAATCCTTTGCCTCTGATGGTTCAATAAAGGCAGACAAAGCTTCATTTTCTCCCTTCTTGCGGCTTCCGCCTGAATTACGGCACAAAATATGGCAGATCTTTTGCCCCGACTTAGTCGCCAAAGCGCGGATCATACAGTTCATTTGCTCCGCAAGCTCCGCCGCAATGAAGCGGCCACACTTCCAATCGGTGAAAGACCACCGGACACTCGCTGACCAGACGGAAGCTCTGAGGGTCATGTCGGCGGTCCATGGCGAATCGAGAACTCTGGCTCTCAGAAAGTACCCCGACGAATTGGCAATCGATGCCGGATCTGGTGACGCGATTGTGCGGTTCAAGAAGGAGACTGACCTAGTCGTCCTGCATGGTCTCAAAGCTGGAAAGGACTACTATTTGCCGGGCTTCTCCAGAGAAGTGCGGAACATTGGTATTAATCCCTGGGAGCTGTATTTTGGGGGCATGTTGAATGGGCCCGCGGACGAGGCGATTCCGTTTTTGACCAGCTATTTTCGCAACATGAAGAGGCTGTTCGTCCAAAATGCCGCCGAATCACAGAGAGCTGGACAGATTCGGTGGTGTGTGTCAGATTTCGTGCACACGTACTTGGTGGAGACGTATCAGAAGGAACCCGGACTTGGGGAAGACACGAAATCGCTGTTTTGCTGGCCAGATGTGGACAGCCACGCAGACTGGGCCCGCAATTGCATCCCGAAGCTGTTTTCCCGTGGCAAGGACGTCGAGAATGGAGTGGAGATGTGGCCTTTGATTGAATTCGAGTTTGAGGAAGGCGTCGCGGAATACGACAGACTGAGAGAGTGCAGAGATGACTCGGATTCTGAGGAGGAGTCTGAGGCAGATGGTCATTTTCCACTTTCAGACGGGGAAGAGGAGGACGAACATGAGGACGGCTCTTGGCCCGCTGGCAGCGACTTGGATGATTATGAAAGCGAGGGCATCGACGACGGCGACTTGATGGAGGATGTTGACGGTTCTCTGCCGCCAGGCGCATGGTTCAACTATGTGGGCCGTTTCTCGAGCCCGGAGCCAAGCGACGAACAAGATGCACATGACGATGACGAGGAAGCCGCCATTCAGCGCCCCAGGAAACGAAAAGTAATCATGGACTCGGATGACGATGACGGCGATGACGATGTCGTGCCTCAACCAAAGCGAGCTCGACAGCATCGTGCTATGGCTAATTCAGATGGTGACGACGACAACGACGACGACGACGAGAGAGATGACTTACCGGTGTCAACACGGCCCAGACGGTCCCCCAGTCGCAGAACGGGCGCAGCTAATCAGGAAAGCGAGATGCAAAGTCGAGTGGCCCGGCAGTTGTCGAAAAGTGGCTCAATCATCACAGATGGGACGCATCCGCCGTGGATGGTTCTGGCCAGGATACGTGGCCCAGTAGCACGCGAGGATGAGGAGGCATTGTCATCCAGCGGTGAAGATGACGAGGAAGAGGACGGGGATGAGGATGGCGACGAGGACGAGGATGAGGATGAGGACGAGGATGATTTTGAGAATGATCTGTTGGACATGATGGCTGACGAAGATGAAGAAGAGGAGGACGAGTGAGACGAGGAAACGGAGTTTGCTGCCAGAGGAACAGCAAAGCACAGCTCAGATGAACCTGCCAAATGTATATATCCTTACTTTTCTACTCTACAAGACACGGCAGTATGAAGGGCTGCCCTTTCAAAAGCCTCTGCATGCTCATGGCCTAGTACACAACGTCGCGCACAAAACACGGCAACACAAAAGCCACCCTTTTGAAAAGCCAAGGCATGCATTCGTACAGCACACAACACCGCGCACCAGACACAGCAACACAAAAGCTACCTTCGGAAGCCATGGCATGCTCGTGGTGCAGCAAGCACACACACACACACACACACTCTCTCTCTCTCTCTCTCTCTCTCTCACACTCTCACACACACTCTCACACACAACACCGCGCGAGCGCTTGCCTGCCTGCCTGCCTGCCTGCCTGCCTGCCTGAATGCCTGCCCGCCTGGTCACAAGGTCTCTCCCCGAGCAAGCATGTCGACAAACTGCCCAATCTTCCTGCTCCGTGTGTCGGAGCGCTTCACCGTCGCGACGCGCCACAGGAACGGCCACCGCGCCGTCTTACCCAGGGCGGCTCGACGAGCCCCGCGGGACGCATGCTAATGCTGCTGTCCTGGGCCGTGAGGCGCGCGACGCGGTCGACGTTGCGGCGCGACCAGAGGCTGTTGCGGCGGCGGGGCGTGAAGCGCTGCAGGAAAAAGGCCGCGTCGTCGTCGTCAGGGGAGCGGCGGCGCTGGCCGTCGATCCAGCCGTGGCACAGCGCGACGTCGACGGCCTCGTCGTAGCTGACGCTAGTTGTGTTGGCAGCCTTTTTGGCGATTTTGAGCCAGATGCCTTGCGGGGTGGACTGGCCGTGCGCGGAGAGGAAGGCGTTGAAGGCGGACGGCGTGGGGAAGGGCATGATGGCGGGCTCGGCTGGTGAGGGGGACGGTGCTTTCGCGGACGGTCTTTGTGCTGTTGCTGGTGGTGCTGCTGCCGTTGCTGCTGGTGCTGGTGCTGGTGCTGGTGCTGGTGCTGGTGCTGCTGATGCTGGCGCTGGTGCTGCTGTTGTTGTTGATGTTGCTGCTGCTGCTTTTTCCAGAGATAATGATGATGGTGATGGTGATGATGCTGTTGGTGTTGCGCGGATCCTGGCACTCCGTCGCAGCATGGCGGCGGTTTGCAGCGCAGTCGAATGGGGTAACCTTTACGAAAAGGATATCGAAGAACCCCTTGGGTCGTCTTGATACGGAAACTGATACTCTGAAGACGGCGACTGCTGGCAATCGCAGATGTTCGAGGCGAATGCTAGGGCGAGGCTGCCGCGCTTGGAGGGGGTTTGCGTCACTGATGAGCGTGAACGTCGTGGTGCGGCTGAAGGCCTCGCGCGCGTGCTCACATCTCGACCGACCGGCCCATTTCACGCCACAGCGACGTTGCTATCGCCCATTGCTGTTCTCTTCTTTGTCCCCCCAGAAGGAGCTGAGGTGTGTCGTTTGGGCTAGTTACGTTCTTGAGAGCCTACTAGCGGCCCCTTTTCCCTCTTTTCTTGTCGCACTCTAACGATTCCGACGCCATATTAAAGTATCACTTACGGCACGGCCCGTTCCCATTCCGCCGTTCTACATCTAATTGCTCTAAAAATTGACGCTCACTGTGCTTGAAACAGCCAGAGCGGACGCAAGCCTCTCAATGGTTGTTTCTTTGCATGCTGAGTGAGGAGAGGAGGAAAGGGAGGCGGGGGGCGGCCAATTCTTGGAACCGCGCACTTGGGGCTACCCTACAGCAGCGTGCCCGTTTGCGAATATACCGGTTACCCGCGCGGCGATACCATGTAACCAAAAAGAAGAAGGAGAAGAGAAAGAGGAGGATGAGGAAGAGGACGAGGAAGAAGAAGAAGAAGAAGAAGAAGAAGAAGAAGAAGAAGAAGAAGCAGAGCGACATAAAAGCATGCAAATGTCATCGTGATGCCAGACTACGGCTTCCGAATTCTGGTGGAAGTTCTGCGTGGGCGCACACCAAATTATACCGGCTGACTCGACAGTCAAGCGCTGGACGGCCAACAGAGGCTTCCCTAGTTCATCAAGACATCATACAGCACGTCTCCTGTAATAGCAGAGGAGCCCGGTTGGGGAGAGGAGCAGCAAAGGAGGGGTGAGTACTGCCAAGAAACCAGTGCATATATTAAGCGGTCCGTCCACCTCAATCTTCTATTTGGGAATGTTCTGCACAGGGTAGCTACGGTTCGGCGAAACGGTGTTGCCGCCTTGAACCTCCTTGTCGGTGTAAGCCGGGTACGCAATGAGACGGCGCGCATTGTTTACAACAGAAAAGGTGGTGAAGCCGCTGTGCGGAAGCGAGTCAGCCAGGCTCATCAACGACCAATCACTCATCACCAAGTCGGCGAGAGAGAAGTAGACGTGGTTCTCGAAAGTTGGGGATGGGTGGAAGCACTCACTTTCCAGGGCCGAACTGACCCGACCATCCAGAGGTGATGGTGTAGTCACCGACAGTCAGAGGGCCTCCATTTTCATGCTCGTTCCGCGTGTGAAAGTTGACAGCAGTCGTTCCGCTTTGGTGGTTGTCGATCTTGAAGGTCCAGTCGCAGCCGGTCGTCGTGCAGAAGCGCTTCACATCGAGAAAGCTCCATTCGGGGCCGGCGGCAGCCATGGACATGGCCGTGGGAGCAGCCACTGCCGAGGTGGCGGCCGCCAGCAGAGCCGCAACAATGGTCTGAGTGAAGTGCATCTTGGTGTCTTCTGGCGAGAAAAAGAGTATACAACAAGGCGATTTTGGCAAAACGGTAGGTTGGAAGGGCAAGATGTGCTTGTTGAGAGGAATGAAGCTTTTTTTTGCTGCTGCTGCTGCTGCTGCTGATCTCCAAGTTTATTGCTGCGAGGCAGAACGATCCTTTTATAGTCCTCTGCTGAGTCCCAATTTGTCTCTTGGTATATGATGATCTCATATTGGAGAAGCGTCTCCACGCCGGATAGTCAGGGGGTCACCATCAAGACGTGCCATGACAGCAGCGTCGTGCAGCCGTGTTCTGGCCATCGTACCTGAAGACGGAACACGGCGGCACGTTCTGAACACGACATGATCTACGGCTCTCAGAGTTGCACCCGACCCACCTCTTGCGATCGAGTGACCACGAGAGGGAAGAAAAAGAAAGGGAAGAGAGATCTGAGTACATTCGGTGTGATTCCCATCGAGCCACGGCGGATCTTGCGCTGTTTCTGCAACGACCGTGCCTCGTTCGTGTTTCTCCGAGGGCCGCCTTTCCTTGCTGCATCTGCTATAACGTCAGTCTCATGTCGTTTCCAGCCGCTGACCGCAGCAGCCCCGGGAAAAAAAGCCGCTCGCTCGCCGTGGTCCAGAGTGTCTGTCGGCTGCCTGCTGGGCCTGATACTGTGAGGAGGAGCAGAACATCCAGGTGGTCCACACACGCAAAAAGGACCCGAAGAGGGAGGAAGGGGAGCACCACCGAAAGTCACGCGAGATAATCCGAGCCTTGCCTGCCTGCCTGCCTGCCTTGCCATCGCGTTCACGTAAGAATAGCATGGACGCACATCCCAGAGGACGAGAGAAGGGCCTGGTTCGTGGGCAAAACGCGAGGCAATGCTACCGTCCCCCCCACGACAGCTCGGACCCCCTTGTCTTTGCGTTCGTTTGGTAGTCGCCTCGCCGCCGCCGCCAGAGAGGTTTCCCCGGGGGAGCGCAGGGGAGGATGTGGGCGCTGAAAACTGGAAACGTGCGGGGAACGACGAGCCGATGGAATTTTAGATTGGGACGAGGGGGGTGCCCGCTATAACAGGCTGAATCAGCAAAAGAGCTCGTATTTCCACGAATAGCACAGCTTCACGGCCGCGTCGGGGAAAGGCGCCTTTCTCAGGTCAGACGGAGCAGCCAAGACAGCGCGCCGTTGACGTGCGTGCGTGCGTGCATGCACTGCACCGCCCTTTCACTTCACTGAGCTGCACGACAGCAGCTGTTGCGCTGCCATCAGACGGGGGAGAAATCTGGTGTTGAGATGAAGGGTGGGATTCATGCCGCTAAAACGCATAATGAGCCTGGGAAAGCGTCGGCCGGCGTTCCCCTCTTTGAGGCACGATCCCCCCCAACTTGTTGGTCCTTGCGCAAAACCTCAGATCAATGGCCTCAGGATATACATAGAGAGCCCTTGATCCTTCTCGGCAGCGTGTGCCGACACTCGGTGTGTCATCACCTGATGATTCGGCCACCGCCCCAATCCCCTCTCTTCATCCTGATATTATTCCTCACATCCGCAGTCGTAAAAGACCCATTCGGCCGACTCGCTCGCCCAGGATCCATCCACCCTCGATCTTTGTCGGAACGCCTGCCGATGGAGCCTCGGCGCCAAGCCCCGGCGACGGCAGAATACGATGTCGTTTGCATATTGCATCAACCACGGGGGGAGGCGAGGAGCTGAGGGGTGGACATTCTGTGTGTGAGGAGTTGCATTGCATTGCACTGCGCCGCACTCGCTGCTCTCGCCCGGCGCCTCGGACACTCGAAATGGCCAGCAGAAGAGTACACACAAAGTAAGCAACTGCGCGCGCGTCCGCATTTGAGAATGCTCCCCCCCCCCCTCCCCTTGCTGGTGCTGCATAGTACATGGTTCGCTCGCCCGAGGACAAAAGGGGGCCTACTCGGGGCAACGACACGGACGCATGTACGTAGATGTTGTGCAAGGCTGACGCATGTCGCAAGCAATCAGTTGATGGGTAACGCTGCTGAGTCGCGGAACTGGTCGTGGAGTTTCGTCGAATGCGACCACGCCGTGGAGCAGAGACATCTCCTCCCCCTCCTCTGGCTGCCCAGCTTGCACAGATCCTTTTCCAATTTCTTTGCGCCAGGCCTTTGGCTACCCGTTCATGGCATGGACCTCCGCTTCACGCGCACATGGCAGCATGAGAACTGAACATGATTGAAACTTGGAAAATTGTGCATCTAATGTGTAAGTGGCGTGACGGGACTATCATTGCCCGTATTTCCCCGTCATTTCCGTTACATTTCCATGCCGCCCGCCTCCAGGAACTAGTGGTTCGGGAAACCTAAAAAAAAAAAAAAAAAAAAAAGCGCGCGAACGGAGACCGAAAAGAGGGAAAGAATCGCCAAGTCATTTGTTATTAGTCACCACGGAACCCAGCGAGCATTGACCGTTCAAATTTCTCCCTCCCACTCGCCCAAATGGAGGTCTGCTCATTCATGCGCATTCGGCCAGACGGGAAAGCTGAGCCACCCCAATAAAATGCCCAAACAGCGATCGCAATTCTGCATGCTTCCCTGTTGCATGCATCGCCCTCGCTCTTGGCGCAGCAAAACAGGTTCAACTTATACCGAGGCCGGTGGTCCTGTCTGCGATGGCTGAGCAGGCCGAGTGAGGCACCTTCTGAGTTGAGACCGGGGACCCCGTCGAATGACTGACTGACTGACTGACTGCGGTCAACGGAAAAAGGGCCGCGCTCTGCGAATGAGACTCCTCACCGAGCCGGCCCAAAAAAAAAGGTCAGTCTGTACGTCTGAAATGAAGGCCGCGCATCACATTCGGCGCGACATTGGTACGACTTCACCGCTGCGGATGAGGGCATTCATTTTTCGTGTGCACTTCTTACATTCGGCGCGAGGCTGGTACGACTTCACCGCTGCGGATGGAGGGCATTCATTTTTCATGTGCACTTCTCAGTGCGGCCCGCGGCCAATCAAGACTTGAGATGACGATCAGCATCGCGGACCGTGTCGCTTTCAGGAAACCTTGCTTTACTCGTGCTTCAGATGGAGTTACCCGGGGAGATGGTGTTGGAGAGACACGGAGGTTTGCGAGGACTTTGCGAGAGGGCAGTCCCGTGGGACGAAAAAAAAAACGTCTCAAGTTTGGCTGTACAAGCTCTTCCTATCAGTGCCGCGCCTCGTGTTTCTCCTTCTTTCTCGCCGTCATCGCCGCCCCCCTGTCTCATGTTCATAGCAGTTACTACCAGCGTGAACAAGGGCCAGTCTCTGGAGCTGATGATGCGACGTCCGCAACATCGTTGGCTATGATGCCCGGCCTTCGCAATTTTTGCTTGCAGAACAGAAATGTAGCACTGCGCGCCGGCCACAACCACTGGAAGCAACCGCTGACGCCCGAAATCTGATCACAGAAAAGGGATACTTTGTCACTCGATCAGATGCGTTTCACCGGCAGCCGTCATGGTCAGCAACATCCCTTTGCGGCAGGCTCGGCCGGCGCGACACAACACGGGGGGGTAACAGCCGGTGCGAGAAGCGGCTTGGATCCGGACGGGTGGAACTTGCATTCTGGATCATCGATGAGTGTACAGCCCGTGAACAAGGATGCAAGAGAGGCACCGTTCTTCCTTTACTATGAGTTGGCATGCGTAGCAAACAGCAGTGTCAATTTGGTAGCCTCCTGGTGAACGCAGACTGGCATCTCTCGGCTCGTAGAAACACCGGACTTTTGCCTTATTCCGTTGGGACCCATGCATGCGTCGTCGTCCAAGTTGAAGAGCTGGCCTGTGATGGACCAACCCGATGCCATTTATTCAAACAGACATCTCAGGTCATCACCCGTCTTTTGTGCCATGTGGTCACTGCGGCCAAAGGCCAAGATCATCACTACCGTGGCACTAAACATCGAGGAGCCAATTATTTCAGCGTCGCGCATTATGGGGAGTACAGTCAAGAATGCCAGAGAAAAAATTTCGTGGCATCATCAACAACACCTCTTTCTCGCATCATGGTCAAGATCAATAGTCATTTTATATTTGCTGCATGCTGATGCAAACTAGCGTCATTTCGTGAGAGGCTTGATCCGGCTCACGATATGATCCGTGTATGCCGACGTGGGCGAATCATAATCGACAATGTAAATCGATATGGAAACCTGTCCATGGGCGACGACATATGTCTCGCCAGGTAAGGAGCAGTCGCCGTTGATGCAGACATTGATGCCCGCAGCATACGGCTTCAAGTTTGCGTAAGAAAATGTGCCCTTCTTGGGGTCAAGCACCGCCTCCGAGATCTGGGCATTGCCGCTCATTCGAGCATGCACGATCTTGGGGCTGGTATTGTTCTTCGTCAGGGGGGGGATGTTGACGCTCAAACCATAGCCCAAAGGAAGCAGAGGCGCCCCCTTGGGCGCACTCTTGATCACCTGATCAACAATCTTGACAGCTACCTGGGCAATCCATGTCGCCTCGTTGGTTTCATTCTTGATGTCGAGATAGGACAGCTTCTTGTTGCTGGCCGAAATGGCGATGCTGGGAATTGATCGCTCTGTTGTGACATACCTGGGGAGGGGGCGAAACGGTGAGTACACGTACTGGAGGCAAAATCCGGAAATGAGACGGGGATAGAATGTAGCTCACGAGGATCCGGCGGTGCCTGAAAGAGTCCAGACGAAAGGACCCAGGTTTGTGCCAAAATTGGGCCCGCTCAGATGCAGGTCCGGCACCTTGAAATCGGCAAACTTGGGCAGGACGTAGTCAAGAGCGACAAATGTCGTGGCGGCGGGCGTGCCATTGTAATACCAAATGTGACTGTCCTGGGGGTCACGTCCGATCTAGCCATACGTCTCAGTCAATCCTGAGAATTTTTTCGGCCGCGGTTATCAACAGCACTTACTGACGGTGCGCCCTTGGGAATCAAGTCAAATTGCGCGGGGCTGGTGAGATTTGCCTCGGTGGTGAATTCAGCCCGGCCGCCCTGGCCACTCTGCTCATCCGAGGGCGCCACGATCCAGGCTGTTTTTGTTGTATCTTGTAAGCATCGAACCTGACTGCTTTCGCCTGCGGAGAAGGAAAGAAAGGAAGGCTTACCATTATGTCCGGCCTTTCTCAGCAGACGATACAATTCGCGCAGATTGCCTGACCCAAATCCATCGTCGTTTGTCAGCAGTATGTTTAATGCCTGACACGTTGAGGCACACGCAATGGCGACCCGAGCAAGATTTGAGAACCGCATTGTGTTTTGTCTGAATTTCTATGCGGAACGCTTACATCGGACGAGAACATTACTCTGAAGAGATGCGGTGTGCGGCGAAGCTCTTATAGAAGTGTTTTCCGCAGCTCATCAGCTGGACCGCACGATCCATGGGTGGCCCGGTGTAAGATCGAGGCTAGCTCGGTGAATCGCCGAGATACAACATCGCGTGCTGGCGATTCCCAAGCCGCACTTCTGCACGTTCCTGCTCTGGGCCAGAATGATTGGTCCGGGGCGGGAGACAAGCTCTACGTATCGAAGCCAATATTCCGAGGCAAGACGTCACTGCCCCCAGCCCAGCCCAGCCCCTGCTTATGACGGTTGCTGCCGTCAGACACGGACTGGTGGTACCCATTCAGGGGAGCCGATAAGGCCTGGTGGTGACCGTTGTGTTCGGTGGCTGGTGGTGATTGACGAAGAAGAAAAAAACCCGCAGTTGGCCACTCGTCATTCGTTGATGTCGCTCAAAATCGGCGCAGACGTCATCCATGCCTATTTTCTTTTCCTTCCCGGTCTTGGAAAACTGGGTCATTGCATCTTTATTAATGTTGCGGGAGACGGCTCGCTACGTACCGTACTTTCAGAGGCACCGCCAGGTCTTCCATGTACTTAAGTTCCATACGTCCGGGCGTCGATCCTGGCACTCAGGCACCCTGATGACCGGTTGGCCCGGATTTGCGGGCGTGCTCAGCCGGCGTGACCAGCTTCTTGGCACCATCATTTTGCAAAACATGCGGCGTACGTCGCCAGCGCGCACCAGGGCGCGGCGACTAGAATGACAACCCGGCCTAACAACGCACCGAATGAGCACCTGGCCCCAGCGACACCAGTTTGTCATCGTCGCGTAGCTCGAAAGGCCAAGCTCGGCGCCTGTGGGCCGGGGTTCGTCGTGCGGCAGTGACAAACGCAATTACATGAGCGAAAACAGAATGCGATACTCACATAGGTACGTAAAGTACCTGGTAGACAGCTCTGCTGCAGCAAGCCCCGGGCATTCGTCCTCTTCTCCATCTCGCCGCACCTTCTCTCAATGAGGAGCATAGATTGGATCAAGCTGGTGCCCCTGGCATGGCTTGCCCGCCTTGTCGAGCCTTCCCACAAGAGCCAATTGACTTGCCGCACCGTTTGTGCCTATGCATTCGTCAAGGGCGTGTCTCACTATCTCTGAAAGACGGAAAAGATGCTTCCTTTGATGCAATACTCCGTGCTCGTGCCCACCTTTTTATTTTTCCTTGTTTCCGTCCTCTGTCTCCCTTCCCTTCCCTTCCCTTTTGTTTCTGTTCTACCTGTTTTTCTTTTAATTCTCTGCTCCTCTCTCGTAGCATTGAACCTTCATGGACAGCTCGCATCAACGACGCCTTCACATCTGCTCTGGCTCTGACTTGGTCATCTCGCCTCATCGGGCATCTGCGGGCCTGCATGTCGCCATACACGGCGTCCTTCCATTAGACAATACGTCGTGCGAATGCTCAAGGGTCCGCCGTCATCGCAGCTCGTTTGGGAGGTGGGCATGGGTTCATGACACGCCCTGACCTGGAATTGAATCCAGAAGCGCTTGGGGTATAACCAATCTATGGGATCCAGGTCGTCGGAGGCGAGACGGGGTGGGCGCACCACGAACGAACGTGATGGTGATGAGAGACGATGATTCGAACAATTTCCCAGTGCGTGACCATGTCAGCACTCCCTTAAACGCTGTGATGCACACTGTCTCCCGCAGTTTGGACAGTCTGCGGCCAAGCCTCGAAAGCTGGCTGGGGTGGGCCAGGAGGGTGGGCTGAAGAACCACGAAACGTGGCTATCCTATGCGCGACAGGAGACACGACACTCGTGGAGCAGGGAACTCGTACATACTCGTCTTGTTCACAGCTCAAGGTTTGCAAAATCCTGCAAGTTTTCTCGGAACATCTAAATTGGGCTAGTCTGGCGCCTTCCTTCCCTTCCTCGCCTTGCTCTTTCCCAGCCCCATCAGAATTAAGCTCTGGTCTATCAAACCCAAATCTCAGGAGCGTGAATAAAGGTGACTCAATCTTGTCGTCCATGGTGCACAAAAACAAACAAAGAACGGACCAAAGCTGCAATGGTCTACCTACAAAAAGGGGCCCAATCCCTCCACTGAAGGCTGAGTGGGTTAGCATCCCGACAACACGGGGTGATCTTCATTGCCCACCTTTGATCAGCGCTAGCAGTCGTAACAAGTCGCCGCCGATGATGATACTCGACCGACAAATATTGCGATATAGCAGCCTTGGCTGCGTCTTCGCTGTTTCTTCGATTATTGAGCTGAGGCTATCGAGACCTAAGAATGTCTGGGAGTCAGCCCGGAGGCTGAGTGGGCAAATCTGAATAAAGATAATCATCATGGAGTTATCAGATCACCAGGTCTTGAGTTTCGTCATTGCCCACCTTTGATCAGCGCTAGTCATAACAAGTCGCCGCCGATGATGATACTCGACCGACAAATATTGCGATATAGCAGCCTTGGCTGCGTCTTCGCTGTTTCTTCGATCGTTGAGCTGAGGCTATCGAGACCTAAAAAATGTCTGGGGTCAGCCCGGAGGCTGAGTGGGCAAATAATAATATTATATTATCATCATGGGAGTTATCAGACAACACGGGTTATCTTCAGTGCCCGCCTTAGGAAACGCAAGTCGGAAAGAAGCCAATGATGACACCCAATCGATAACTTGCGATGAAGTAGCTCGGCTGCGTCTTCCGCTGTTTCTTCGATCGTTGAGCTGAGGCTATCGAGACCTAAAGAATGTCTGGGAGTCAGCCCGGAGGCTGAGTGGGCAAATCCGAATAAAGATAATCATCATGGAGTTATCAGATCACCAGATCCTTGGTTTCGTCATTGCCCACCTTTGACTAGCAGCCGCATTATGAAGCCAATGATGACACCCAATCGACAACTTATGCGAGTTTTGCGATATAGTAGCTCGGCTGCGTCTTCGCTATTTATTCGTTCGTTGATGGTCGTTGAACTGAGGCTATCGAGATACCTAAGAATTTTTGGGAGGTCAGCCCGAAGACTGAATGGGTAAATGGGGTAAAGGTATTGTCATCATCTTTTGGTGTCAGATGCCCTTGAAGTGTCCTTACTACTCACCTTGGATCAGCGCAAGCGCCACTTTTGGTAAAAAAAAAAGCCAATGATGACACTTGACCGGCAGACTCTGCGATATAGTGTCCACGACTACTATAAAGCTATTCTTCGATCTGAGCTGAGGCTGCTGAGACCTAAAAGAGAGAAGGTGGGATATCAGCCCGGAGGCTGAGTGGGCAAATAAGAATAATATTTGATCATCATGGAGTTATCAGATCACCAGGTCGGGGTTTCGTCATTGCCCACCTTGAATCAGGGCAAGCGCCACTATAAGTCAGAAAGAAGCCAGGTGCCGGAAAGGAGCCGATGATGACACTCTTCCGGCAGCTTTGGCGATATAGTAGCCTTGGCTACGTTCTCGCTATTTCTCCGATCGGAGCTGAGGCTATTGAGACCTAAGAGAGAGAAGGTGGGATATCAGCCCGGAGGCTGAGTGGGCAAATCCGGTGTAAATATATTTTGGTAAGGTCCTTCATTACCCACCTTGGATAACGAAAGTCAGAAGAAGCTAACGATGGCATTCGACCAGCAGCTTTTGCGGTGGAATAGCTAGAATTGGCAGTTCTCTGCACCTTTCGCCGCATTGAAAGCTGAAGCTCGCTGCTTACCCCCTTGCCTAGAAGACTTGGAATGCTTCTCGATTCGAAGAGTCAAAAGAGGTACTCTGTCATGTCTGACTGGAAGTGTTCACCTGCACAGGTTTGTGAAGTTGAGAGGCACTCAAGGTCGACGAAAAAGACGCAAAAACAGAAAGAGAAAAAACAACAGGCCAAGGCGGAAGTGAGAAGGTGGTTGAATCTCATTGGCAAAAGAAAAGATGACACCTGTGGTGGTTGCTGATAGGGTTGGAGTAGAAGAGTGAGTGAGTAAAGGGACGAGAAGAAGATGGGTTTTATAGTCGGGAGTACTGGCTTTGTATCTTCTCTGAGCTTGATCATTCTTGCCGACGCCGAGAAGCTGAAGGTCAGATGGCAGGACCTCAAAGCCATGGTCATTTCCTATTTCAGGCAAGTACTGTTGCTTCAAGAGGAAACAGCATGCATCAGTCTTCGACTTTACATCGCAACTGAAATCAAGGGCACGACTCTCGGCTTCAAGTGAAGCTCTTTTGAGAACCAGCGCCTGTTTCTCAATCAATCCAGAACGCAATTATCTCCCATTTTTATCTACGGGTACCGTGACAATCTTGATTTTGTATGGTCACAGATCTGACTTCAATTCAGGTGGCCCGCGGCCTGGTGCCCAAGAGGGTTTCCCGGAAGGAGCGGTTTCCGGGTGACGAAATCGACTCGCCAAGGAAAGGAACGCGTTCGCTTCCCCACATGAAGGAAACGTATTGCAAGCGAGCCTCCTTTCGAATTTCCGTCCCAGGATCTACTTACCTACCTTATGGGTACCTGCATAACCCTTGGGAGTAGGCAGGTCCATGATTGGAAAGACTGCCATTGCGACACAACTGACTCCTGCCTCCTCGGCTGTCAGCCTCACTCTTCACCGGCAGCAAAGAGCCATGATTGGCCAGCCCGTCTCCTATCTAGTACGTAATGATGGTACTGCAGGCATCATCGGTTTGTCGTTTGACGACGTTGCTTCTGCGGACATGTGCTCCGGTGGCACCCGATCCCATTGCGGCAATCTGATGTCCCCATTGCTTCCTTCACGTCGTATTGTGGTGGCTGGTACCCAGGCAGGTGAGCTACAGTTCGCAGGTCGACTCTTGTCTACATTTGAAACGAGCGCACTTGCTCGAGAACTTGCCCCTTAACAGAGCAACTGGGTTTGCCGACCTCTGCACCTTTCTCGCCCCATTGCGAGAAGCGACACATATTGGTATTTAAGAAGGCCAGCACGTCATTATTTCCTGCCTTTTCCAACAGCTGACTCACGCGAGTGAGCAAATTGCTCGCTTCCGGGCAATGTCTTGTTCGAGAAATGGAGGAAGCCACGCTTGCCTTACACGGGAGATGGAGCAGTCCAGCCTGGCATATGGCGCTTGTCCGCTTGAGAACCGCTCATTGCTACGCATGCAACATGTAAACCAAAGCCTTCTTGATATACTATCGAAATTGACATGTCTGTGATTGAGACACGCGGGGGCAGTGAGATCGTTGTGAGAAGAAGTCGGGCGGGAATCCAAGCGACGTGGGGAGGCCGACTCTACTAAGAGGATAGCAAAAAGATTAAAGCCAAAGATCAAAAGGACATGATGGAAGCCTTTGTTGATCTGCCAAAAGAAAAACGACAGTGAGACTCGACTGGTGAAAGAGAACCAACAAGACAGGCTGATTCATACCGCACCCTTGCAAGTCACATCGCCCAGTGAGCCTTCCACCGAGATGGAGCTTCAGGAAGGATGAGTCGCTATTGTTGAACCACGCAACCATCTAAAAGATGGAGAATAATGCAGTATCTCTGAGCTTTAATCCCTCGCCTAGGGCAAGCAGCTTGGTTCCACGCGCGCAACCCGCGCAATTGCGTGTTGTCAGTCCGCTCCCCTAAGCGCTTCTTCAAGTAGCCCATCCGTGAAAACGCGAGATGCTCATACTTACCAAGTTCTACTTTCTAGGTGCTGTTGTGATGGAGTCCATGGATGGGCGCATCTCTGCTTGGTGCCTAGTATCTAGAAGGGCTGTCCCAGTCGCTGTCGTATGATGGAGAAAGACATCACCACAACAGCTTCGCGCACCAATAGACTGGCCAGATCCTCTGGGATACATCCTCCGCATGCGCATGTTTGCATCATGGTTAGGCTGTCCCAAGTATCAACAAAAGATGCATTTATATCCATTCATCTGCAGTTTGCGGCCCGCAGAGGTCGCTCTTCCGGGGGAGGGGGGGGCAGATCCCAACGACGCCAGGCGCGACGCGCGACAGCCACAAAGGTCAGCGCATCAAGAGCTGGCGGCCACGAGCCGTGGGACGTCAACTCAGAGTCGCACATACGTATATGCCCCTAGGAGGTCGGCATTGCTCCCTGGTAAACGTGACCAGCATCAAGTTCACCCGCTCCAAAGACACTGCTCGTCGATTACATCTGGCTTCTCGCAGATGTTTATTACTTATGGCCCAGTCGATGGAACGGCGAAAACTTTCCGTGGTGCCTGGACGGAGATTCAAGTTGGAACGTCGGACTGCTTCAAATAGTGGCAACTGTGCGTACTTTGTGGAAGGCCTCAGTTCCGCTCGTCCGTCAAGCAGTAATGCGCGATCGTTGCGAGCACGTCCATGACGATGGCACGGCCAATCCTCCGGATCTCAGAACAGCCAGCAACGCAGTGAAGTGAAAGATGGATACGCGGTCAGTGGTTTTGCCCTCATCAGCCGTCCGATTGATCTTTGACCAACAACGCGAGCGGTGTGTCTTGCACCGCGATGGCGCGGTCTCTCGTCTCTATTTCGTGTGTAATGTCGATCGGAAGCCATGACACACACAACCTCAATGGGGGCAGAAATTGGCTTTGGCTTTTATTTCCGGCGATGCGCCACGAGGCGCCTCCTCGTGTCCTTTCGGCCCGTCCCGCCAATCTGCCACTCGCAGTCTTTCGAATAGATGAGACGAATCCGAGTGGGAAAATTGAGGGTGGAGAGGTCAACTTGGTACAAGAAAAAAAAAAGAAGATACTGCGGAAGCTTACTGGACAAAAATAAATGAGTCTTTGCCACTTGTTGAACAGACATGAGCTTCATTCAAGACAACGGTGTTAGCTGGCAAAGATATCCATGAGACAATTTGTATGCGTTGCGGGCTCTGCGCAAAGAACATTGCGCTCCAACACCTTTCTACAAGGAGCGAGTGGTCCATAACTACTTGTTTTGAAACTGAAGAGAATATCGGAAGAACACGAAGCCACACGAAAGAAAAATTCCCACGCCCGAGATGCTAGAGGTGAGAGTGAAAGCGTATGATGATGTGGCTCCTCTGGGAGATGGTAAGACGTCAGTCAGCATCGACAAGGCGTGGTGAAACCTAGGCCTTTTATTTATAAAAAAAAAAAAACTCCATAGCCACAGATCAAAAACGAAACTGACGGTTTCCTAAAATATCTTGATCGTCTTATATCTCGTGAGGCGACATTCAAGCTTCGTGTCGCGGGTCCAAATCAAATTATCTCAATGGAGAGGCGGGCCATCCCCTCCGTTTTTGGCAATGCTGGTAAGCATGCGACTCGCGAAGCCCATGGCAGACGGCAGATGGCGCGACACCATTTTGCCAATTCTCCGTCCCTATTTCTCCTCGGCTGATTATTTGACCCTTTGACCCTTTGACCGTGCAGCTGGCGAATTCTGTGTCGCCGCGTTGGTGGTGGTGGTGGTGGGCTGACCCCAAAGAAGACGGACAAGGCGCGGGCGCGGCTGCGCGCCTCGTTCAGCGCTTGTGAAACAATTGGAGGCACATAATAGTAGATCTCACATGTGGGATCGCCCAGAAGACGTGCTGGAACAGCTGTGGGTCCGTGGCGATAGAGATTGCTGTCCTGCGCCACTGCTAGCTGGTTCGGGTAAAGAATTCGCGAATCCAGGGCCGCGTGCCTTGGGGCTGACAACTTTGAACCTGGACTGGACCATGGACCCCAACCCAACCCAACGTCTTCTCATGCCTTCCTCGCCTCTCCGCCCCCATCTCGACCACATCGCGTGCGCATTGTTTTGTGCCCGCGGCTTATTGTTCCTCTCCGTTTAGGCCGGAACTATGAGCCCACGCGCATTAGGCTGCCCGCCCATTTCATTCTGACGGTTGTGACGGTGGAGCGATGCCGTTTCCGGTCGAGGGCATCCGTACCGATCGACCGTCATTGACCTCGCATGATATTCCCACGATGCGTACCGCGCGGCAGGATCCTGCAAGAGTCAGCCCTTCGTCACGGCTTCTCTCTTCGTGGTCTTTGTTCTGCGTATTGCGCCCGTAACTCAACATCTGTGTCGCCCGAGAACGCGGAGACGTGTTCTGCCGACGAAAAGGAAAAATCGTCCTGCCCTCTCGTACACTCAAGGCGGACTCGCCATTTTTCGGACTCCAACATCTCATGCAATGCACCTTTTTTTGGGGTCAATGCGTGACTTCTCTGGTCAATGGAGCGCCGAGACCTATTGAAGGTCTGAAGCACTTCTCGGAAGTTCCTCGAATGGGCGCTTCTCAGCTCGCAGTTATTGTTGGCAGTTCCAGTGTTGGCTACGACGACTCGGCAAGGTTGTGGTGGCGCTCGCCAACTGAGGGCGTCAATGGAAGTTCCTGCCCTGGGCTGACTGGTCAGTGCATCCTGAAGACTTCGACGCCTTGCCGCCAGTCTGCGGACGGTGTATTTATCTGACAAGGCGTGTGAACATGCTCCCACACGCCTCGGTGAGACCCTCCCCTTTGACCTTTTTAGACGCTTGGCGGACGATGATGAGCAAATCACGTACCACAGTTCACGGAGACGTCTTCTGAAAATACTTCAGAGCGTTTCTGAGAATGGCCAAGCTGCTTGCGTTCTGTGCTTTCCTTCGAGTCAGTGCAGCCGACTCGTGCCATGTCGTGGCCCGTGTTATGGCCTGCCGATTCCAGGCAACATTGCGATAGTCGACAGCAGTATTTGCTTCCAGCAAATCATTGGCTGCTGGTGTGTAAATGCTCAACATGATGGGCCGTGCTTCTTCGAGCTACCGATTTTGCCGACGGCGCCGGGCTTGCCGAATCCGAGCTGCCTTGACAGAGAAGATCAATCTTTGCGTTCTGTAGCCTTTCTAGACCAGGACTAGCATTCTGGACCACAATGCCAAAGGGAATGGGCCTCAAAAGACCTCGTGGCGAACAGGGCCCTCATGATCAGGAAAATCCTTAGTCTGGCCTCGCCGAGCTGACACTCTGTCCTGCAAGGAGGCTTGTCATCGAATCCTGCGGCCCCCTCTGCCCCCCATCAAATTAGGTTGCAGCTCTTCCTCGCTTAACAGAAGAGGAAACGCAACATGATTGGAGACTCAGAGCCGGAAATACCGGTCTGGCGACCCTCGCTGTGCCGGAAAAAGTCATATGAGCATTTCCCCTTGTGAACTATGGAAACACTCCCCAGGTTTTGCCTGTATTGAAGGTTGAGCGTTTGGGGGTCGCGAAGGAATGAGGCGTCAGAAAGCCCCTGTCAGCCTTGGGCGACTCTATCACCAAAAATGACCTGCTGCGCCCGACATCTCAGTCTTCGGACAGCGTGGGAAGCCCGGTCTCGAGAGGAGGCATGTATACACCCTGCTCGTACGAGCTCGTCGGCTCAGAGTACACGTGCAAAAGAGCCAATCGGCTGCGGTCTTGGAAAAGAAGCCTCAACGTATTGTTGGACATTCTAATCAAGAGGTGAGATGGTGCCTCTGTTCCATTCGCGTTAGGCAGTATGGGACGCTCCTTCTCAACTATTGTCAGGCCCATTGTCGCCTACCTAGGTTTTGTATATAAGATGCTTGCCCAGCGAGATGTATCCTGCCACGTCTGACTTGCTCGTGGCCTGACGAGCCAGACTGTCCTACCCCAGTATCCCTATGGCGCGCTTTCTAGCCCTTAGCCTCTTCTCCAGCAGCGTCCTTGCCGCAGGCAGCTGGACCCCCCAACACGTCAATGACCTCAATCAGACTTTGCGTGGAAAGGTGAAGGCTCTTGAGCCTTTCGCTCGACCGTGCTTCTCTCTCTACGAGGGGAGACAGGTTCCTTTAGACCAGACCGAGTGTTCCAAGATACAACAGCATTACAACTCGCCAACATTTCGTAGCGAATATCCGGGAGCATACATGTACGAACAGTCTTCTATGTGTGCGTCAAATTCAACCTCGGCGGACGAGTGTCTGCTGAACATTTCCGACCCCAAGGACACAGGTGCCTTTGAGCAAAAGAGCTGCAACCAAGGCGAAGTGCCCCCATTCTACATCGAGGTCAAGGAGGCCAACGACGCGGTACAAGCGTTCAGGTACGCTGCCAGAAGTGGCGGGAAAATCACCATAAAAAACAGCGGCCACACCTTCCAGAAAGACAGCAGCCAGAAGGGAGCGCTGATGTTGTGGACGCGCAACCTCCGTACACTGAAACGCGACAGGGCATTCGTCCCGGAAGGATGCTCGGCTCGTGAGAGCTTCAGCGTCATCACCACCGGCGCCGGGATCAACTGTGGCGAGGCCTATGACTTTGCCGAGGACAACGATGCCACGATCGTGTGTGCGTACTCTGCGACGGTCGGCCTCTCCGGCGGCTTTGTGCAGAGCGGCGGACACGGGGTGCTGAGCCCTTCTCTGGGCCTTGCAGTCGATCGCGTGGTTCAATTCACCGTTGTCACTCCTGACGGTCGAGTGAGGAAGGCAAATGCATGCCAGAACAGGGATCTGTTTTGGGCGCTCCGCGGCGGCGGCGGCGGCACATTCGGCGTGGTCATCGACGCGACGCATCGCGTGGAAAACAGGATCCCCATCGCTCTTGCGTCAATCGGAGTCGATCCTGCCAGCAAGATTGCCGTCTATGGCTTCATGGAGGCGCTGGTGGACGATACCCTTGCCTTGGCCAAAGATGGATGGGGTGGCCACATCTACGGCAACAAGATCGTCTACGTGAACCCGAAAATGACAAGCGAGGCCCAAGCAAGAGGGTCGATGAACAAGATGATCCAGGTGGCGCGCCGGTATGGCGGCACAGCCAACATCACAATCGTCCCGAGTTTCCACACGATATACAAAGATTACATCATACCCAGCGCCCAGCCCGTCGGCTTGCTGACCCTGATCAACCTCCGGCTGATGCCAGACCGCGTGTTTTTCACACCGCAGTTGAAAAGGAACCTGAAGCAATATTTCAAGGAGTTCATCAATGCCGGCAACCTACCCTACATCCCAGTCAGTGGCCCTTACACAGTCAAGGATACCACCAAAGGAACATCCGCACTGCCGGCGTGGAAAAACACCATATGGGAATTCGGCGACGCTGCGTATTGGAAGTGGAATCACACACTCGATGAGCGCATCCAGACTGTCGAGTCGGTGCAGCAACTCAGCGCCAAATACAAGACGTTGACTGATGGCGGAGGCGCGTACAGAAACGAGGGCAACCCTTTCAACCCTGACTGGCAACGCGACAATTTCGGGGGCCTGTACGGGCCTTTACTCGAGGTCAAGAAAAGATACGATCCAAAGGGTGTGCTCAACTGTCATAAATGCGTCGGATGGACAGATAAGGACTCGCAGGCATCCTGCTTCGGCATCTTTGAGAATGGGAAAACCGTGCAAACATGACGGGGTTGGTCATGCGGAACGAGGAATACAGCTGGTGGTCGTACAGGATTTTTGGTGTACAAGGGGATTGTTCCACGTCAATGTACAAACAAGCTGCGCTTGCTTTGCTGTTCAGAATCAACGGCGCGCGTGAATCCCTGGTGATTTCATCCATAGAAAACAGGAATAAAAAAAATTGATAACGCCGACGTCGGCAGAGGTGCGTCTCTGCTCCTGGCTGGAACGTGACGCCCTGCGCAACACAGTGTCTCCCGCTCACCCATTTGACAAGCCGCGAAAGAAAAGAAAGAACAAAAATTCAGCGAAATAATGGACAATAACGACCGCTCCGCAATGCTATAATTTCGTAGCAACAGTATTCACATGACCAGATTCTCATCATCGAAACATGTCCAGCAGCTGCTGCACCGGCCACGCGTGCGTGTCCCGATATTTCTCGACCACGGTCCTGATGGCGCGTCGCTCGTAGTGGTCCGTGAAATAGTCGCCGTAGACCTGGATGCCAAAGGCGGCGTGGACGAGCGCCGGCGGCGATGCCGGGTTGCAGAGCGCGATGCCGCTCTGCTCAATCAGCAGGATCCTCACCTCGTTCTCGGCCTGTCTCCAGCTGGACCTGGACGCCGCGCTTGTCCTGCCAAGCAAGGTAAGTTATCCATCGACTCGACATGTTTGCCTCGCCTCAGCCCCGCCTCGCCTGCTGACTTACTTGAGCTGGGGATTCTCGGCGACGAGAACCGCCTTGGCAAGGAGGCTGAGCTGCACGCTCGTGACCTCAATGTTGGACCGGTACCACACGGTCGGGAATATCTCGCCCTTTGACTTGTCGGCCGGCTTTCTGAAAATCGGGTGGATGTCTGCCAAGACGCTTGTCTCGAGGTGCTCTTGCTGATCCCATAGTCTCGCTGAATCGTTTTTTTATTCCCAAGTTAGGAAGAAGACATTAGCGGTGCTGGTGAAAAAGAAAAAGAAAAAAATGGTCTTGGTGCGTGGAGAGGCGCGCAGGCAGGCAGGCAGGCAGGCAGGGCAGCTCACCCCATTCCTCAGCAGAGCTGTCGCCCCATTTCCATCTCGCGACTTCCACCAGATGCATCACGCTCTTGTTCGCCGGCGACGCGTTCTGCCAGAACTCCGGCGCCAGGATGATCTGCGGCGCTTCCATGCGCGTGAAGGAGTGGTAGATCTCCTGGCGCAGCGCCATCCAGTACGCGGCTTGCATGAGGCTTCCGTCGTGGCCCAGGACGACGGACTGAGACGGCGCGCTGCGCAGGACCGCATCGATGATGGCCAGAAAGTTCACCTTCTTCACGGAGCCGTAGTAGAGCTCGTTGCTCTCGCCGCCGCCGCCGGCGAGCTCGAACGGGTCTCGGTCATCCTCCTTGTCAATCTCCTCGAGTTGGCGGAGGATGACGGCCGTCGCCATGATGCTGTCCCGGTAGTCGTCGTCTCGCCCGTCGTGGAACTGGCGGAGCGCAGGCATGCACTGCAGCATGTACTCTACCGCGGAGTGCTCGTCCAGGTCGGGAAGGAGTTGGCCGTGGTAGAGAATGCCCTGGGGCGTTTTGTACTGCGGGAGACGGCTCAGGTGCCGGGCAGCCACGGCAAAGACCGCGTTCAGGAGGTGAGGGTGCTCTTTGGCGCGCATCGGCACCACCAGGTGGAAATGCCTGCTCTCGTCACACAAGTCAAACTAGCGCAGCCGTCAGCATCCTGCGCGCGAAGGGCTACCGGCTCTCGTAAGCCCTCTCACCCAATGGGAGATGTCTTCGATCCAGTAGCGCAACAGGCACGCTTCCTGAACGTTGTCCAGGGGCCAGGATCGTTGTCTCCTCGCCGTCGGTGCGGTGGCGAAAGACGAAGCAGATGGCTGGATGTTGAGGGAATATCGACTGAGGTCCTGCGACATTAATGAATCAGTCGGCGTCTTGGCGCTGTAAAGACCTGACAGGACGGGTCCCATCGATGGCAGGCAGGGTGTCTGCACGTCCAGGGACATGTCCAATGCCTGGAGTCTCGAAAAGTGCTCGTCGATGAAGGCATTCGAGGGCGCCACGTCGGGGACGAGTGCCACGTCGTCAGAAGGCACAGGTTGTTCGGCGTCCGTGTCCAGCGTGGAGTCGTCCAGAGACGGCACGGGCGATTGGTCCGGTAGTTCAGTATCATCTGCCGGTCGGTCTTCGCCCTTTTCGCTTCTCACTTCGGATTCGGTGACGGGCGAACGAGAGGGCGTCGCGCTCTGTTCGGGGCTTGGGGGTTTGCGGGCAGAAAGGCCGCTCCGTGCATGATATCGAACTGGGCGCGAACGAGTGAGCTTGACGTTGACAGAAGAGGCACACCCGTCAGGTTGCAATGACGCACAGTGTCGGGCTTCGCTGCTGACCCATTTCTGGTCTCTGGAGAAGCTCGCGATCGAGCCCTGCTTGAAGACCGTCTTCTTGACCGGTCGCGCACATGGGAGATCCTTCGACTGGCATCGCCGGCACTTGGGCCGTTCCTCATCGCCTATCCCGCACAGTCAGACCCCTTTCTTCAAGAAGACAAAATTGCTCGTTTTCGGCGCAAGAAATGCTCTCGACTTGGGCGCTGTCAGAGAGAAACCCTTACATTTGACATGCTTCTCTGTCCGAAATGTCAGCAGCGCGCCCGGTGTATCTTGATCCATTGAGCAAGGTAGGTAGGTAGGCAGGTGCCCATCTCATACTCACCTTTGCACTGGGTACACGGATGTTTCACTGCCGGCATCTGTCCCCTCCCCATGCTTTGCGGACTGGGGGTGGGCGCAAAGGGGAGCAGGAGCTCAAGATGGTCCCAGACCAAAGATGTCAAGACCAGGAGAGAAAAAAAGAATTGGTGTCGCAGAGAAGCCAAATTAGTCGTCGCGAGCTGTTCTGGGTCAGGACCTCGCGCGCGCCCAAAACCCGGCCAGTTCAGCTGCGCTTCTTCATTCCCCGCGACCGACTAGATTGCCGTAGCGCCAGCGAAGCCGTGTTTTCGGCGCGAACAAAAAGGCGAGGGTTCTACAGCGGCGGCGACTGCGAATTGGCAGACAGTGCCTTGGCTCGAAGAGACATGCCCGACGCGAGTTGGCGTGCAGACACGATGACGAAGGGCCGCAGCGACGTCAAATCGGCCGCACAATGATTGGCAAGCGACGGACGGGTGTGGAACTCTTTGTGGATTATCTGTCCCCGGACTTTTTTTTTTTTTGGCTCAGGAAAACGTTGCTCCCGCTGTGGCAAAAGTATCATGTCGCATCGTGAGCGCAAGTCTGTCTAGCCTCTCAATGAGAAATTCGCAGTCAAAGGCTCATTCTCCATGTCACATCGTGGTTGTGAGAGGTGTTGGATCATGTTCCTTCTGGCGTAGTCTTTTGGAGATTGCTGGTGACCCCGGCAGCGGGTGCTTCACGAAAGGTTCGCTTCTACATTTTGATGAGTCGCCCAACTGGGCAGCAATCCGGGGTAAAAAATCAATCTCAAATAATCAGCACGAGGCTTCGGCTCCATCTGCCTCCTCACAGACACTCGATGTCACTCGTGGCTGCTACTGCTGCCGCTGCTGCGGTGTCAGTCGTTGCGAGCACAGAATAAGGTCGGAATGACCTCACGGCTGTAGATGGCCTGTTCCTGTCTTGGCGTCTTGAAACCCAACCAGAGCCACTTTGATCGTGCCGTATGCCATGCCTCGCTTCTCTTCCGCAAATCAGAGCTCCAGGAGCTCTGGTCGACCCAATCCCAGATCTATTTCTGGCACCCAATTGATGATCAGGTTTTTGCAACCACCAAACGAAAAGGCTACGAGAATGCGGGGTCACGCGTGCAACAAACGCAAGGCCGATAGCGGACGAGGGGGGAGAAAGGGGAAAGGGGAAACACTCTACCAGAACCACCCATCCGTGTGATTGACGAGCACCCCAGAATCTTATCCCATCCCGCATACCGCGCCCTAACTGCAGCGTCGCAACGGCCGCGGGGCACCGCACGTCAACCACGCTCGGTAGCCTTCCACCGCAAATCCGTCCGCGGTCTTCCGTTTGCTGCCTGTGTGCGGAATTGGCCTCCGCGCCGTGGCCAGGTTTATCCATGAACCCCGTTGACCAAAGGACATAAAGCTGCGTTGCGCCATTATTGCCGAACCCTTATCATGCCGAGCCGAGGGGGTTCAAGTCGGACCTTTTGAATCCCGCGCGGCTGGATGAACCAATGTATTCCGGCCGCCTGGGTCAGCGACAGAAGTGCGGCAATCACAGGGCTGACGAAAATGCCGAAGTCCCTGCCATACGGCCAAGGGAGGTGGTAAATGATTGCATTAAGCTGGCTACTGATGCACGCTGTCAAGCTTCAAATGTCATAAGTATACAGGATTCTGGCCGTTGCGGCCGATACAACTGATGGCCCAGGGCGTGGGAGACCATTGCAGCAGCAGTGGGCGGTGGCCCTGTGGTCGCTGCTCCTCCTCGTGTTGCGGGCCAAGACGTGGACTTATACTTGCCCTGCACTCCCAGCAGGCAATTGTCCCTAAAGCAGAATAAAGCAATGCAGCTGAACGTTGCATGAGTCATCGAGAGCGATTTCAGCCCACACGTCCGAGTCTTGGAAAAGCACGGACTTGCGGGAGATGAGAGCCGCCGGGGTCGCTGGCTTGCTGCTGGCCACTGTCGCCGTACACATACGTCAGTTTTCATTCCCCAATAAATTGGACCCGCTTCTGGGCGAACCTACCAATGCCGAAGGAAAAAAAAAGTTCATAAGTCCTTTTCCAAGACGAGAAAATGCAAATCATCTCGCAGCGCTTTGCCATTGATCAGATGCGCATAGGGAAAAGGTGAGGTCCTCCCCGTCACGCGATAGCCCCGTCGAATGTACCACTCGATGAGTTCTCGGCGCCGCCAAATGACAAACATTTCCATGATGCGGACGTCCAGCTCGTCGCGAGCCATCTGTTCAGCCGCGGAGAGGATCATCTTGCCCAGGCCGCCTGCCTGCCGCATTGGATCTACGGCAAACATGCCAAAGTAGCCAATGTTGCCGGACTTGGCTTCCACCTCACAGCAGCCCACGAGGCTGCCGTGCTCGTCGTGCGCGACGAGAATCAGCGCGTTGGGCTGCGAGATCTTGCTGGCGACGCCGGCTTCGTCGATGCGCTCGTCGGCGACGAGGTCTGCCTCGGTGGTCCATCCTGCGCGGCTAGACTCGCCCCGGTAGGCGGACTTGACCAGCCTCTGGACGCTTCGCGCGTCTGCGGCGGTCGCTTTGCGGAAAGTCAGTGCTGCTCGTGAGACTGCCATGGCGGGAGATCTGCGCCGGGGAAAATCGAAGTGGTGTGAAGCCAAGACTCCCTGGAAACACGAGAAAAAATGGTTGATAGATGCATCGGTCATGATCAAGCCTCCAAACCGGTTGTATATATATATATACCAAATCTGGGTTGGAAGTAGGGAGCATCGTCGCCCCGATTATCCACGGCAACTGGCATGCTGCCATCCATGCAGGTTCGGGGGTTCGGGCCACGACACTAGCGGCCGAAGGGCGTAAAACGTTACGACCACTTTGACTTTGACATGGACGGTGGGATACTCGCGGGCATCGAATCCACTCGTCTGCCATCGGGACCCAGCTGGGACCCAGCCCGGCGTCAATATTGGGGGGGTCGTTCACCGGCCCAGCCACCGGAACTCGGAGCACATTTCCGACATTTTCCACAAGCGCCCGGGTTCGACGGCGACGTGATTTACAATAGTAAGATGCATTCATCTCTCCTAAACTGACTGCCCGTTCCGCAGGTCCGTGGAAATAAACTGCTAGCGGCGGGCGACGGACGCGTTGCGCACTTTCCCGCCCCTGGATTATGAAGCCAAACCAATCAACAACGGCAACTCTCTGAGATGCACAGGTATTTTGCGGCAGCACACCGCCGAATGAAACATGATCAACCGCCCTTATTAGAAGCACCCATATGTGACTTTTCAAACCTCCCATCCAGTGCCACCATCATCTTTCAGGCAGCAGATACCATACCCCTAAGCTTTGAAACGGCGCTCCCGAATCATCTGAAGGATTGATCGGCCCTTTTCCGCCACCTCGTCTGATGCCATTGAGTGTCGTCGATCCTTGACAAACTTGGGCCACGTGTTGGTCAGCACAAGATATTTGATCTGCTGCTCGGGCCCGTCGAAGACGGTCTCATCAAACGAGTCCGGGATCTCTCCCCAGAACTGAACACGGTCCTCGACTGGTGCCGCGCCTTCCATCTTCTTTTCCGACTCGTCCATGGACGTGGCATCAGATGCCTTCCTGCCGTGGCGTGTGGGCTCATCGAACGGGATCGCGGGATCAACGTCTCGCTTCTCGCCATACAAGATTCGCGCGGACGACTCGAAGATGATTTCGAGCTTCTTCAGCTCCGGCGACGAGATGTTGATGGGGAACTCGGCATCCTTGATGCTGATGAACTCGGCGTAGATGCGCAGCGCGCGGTTGAATCGCTCCCGCACCAGCTCGCGAGTCACCTCGTCCTTGGTGCCGCTGCGGGCCGCCTGCGGGAGAGACGTCTTCCAGTCGGCGACGCAAGTAAGGAATGCAATGTTTTCACCTGAAAAGTCGCGCAGCGAGGAGAATTCCTGCAGAGGGGTCGGGTTGCGCTCGAGCACATATTCGAGTGCGCTCATGGTCAGTATGCTTTCTTGTGAATCAGTGGATTTGGTGGATGCGGCATGTGATTTGTGACCGGTCATCAGCGAGTCCACGACGGTGGACGCGGTGTTGACAGACTTGGCGCCGGACACCGAGGCGTGTATCTTGGTTTCCCATTGCTTGATCGATTCCAGTGTCTCTTGCTTGAGATTGCTTGCGCGCATGACTTCCCAGCATGGAATAAACACGGCAAGGATTTCCAGAATCCAAATGGAGACGGCAATCCTAGTCAGGGTGAGCCAGTTTTCTCACTTGTCTTTTAGAGTAAACGAGACCTACCATTGTGGGGGGATAAAGTACTTGTTGACTGGCTCCATGGCCGGGACGTACAAGGCGATGAGCCACATGGGCGTTGCGTGCAGGCTGAATGGATCACATCGTCAGATTGCCGCTGCATCGCCTCAGCTGGGACACCGGAACTTACCCTGCGAGAGCGCAGCCAATGGTCTGGAACCGCCAGCCATGCGTGTCGCTGATATTGCGGGACTTCCACAGGATATAGGGGGCGATGAACCAGGCCCATACGAATTGCCAGAGAATGCTCGGCCACCACTCCCAGCCCCGACCCATCTGTATCGTCTGCTCCAGCTCGGTACCGTAGATTTCCGTCCCGGGAATGCCCCACGAGTGATGAAACTTTCGAGAAACGAGGTACATGAGGATGACGAGGAACAACTGTCACAACCGGGGTCAGAAAAAGCGCAAGACCGCGGCCCTTGACGCAAACATCACATACCTGAAGGCACATTCCGGAGCCGACCAAGATGACGATTCTTGACGTGTAGTCCAGCTTCTTGAAACGGCCGAGTATGCCCACCGCTCGTCTGGATTCGACGGGCCCGTCCACGAGGTGGTCGAGATATCGCTGCTGCGCCTTGGCGACGTAGAGGAATCGACTGTTTGATGCGTGAAACAGCGCGATACCGAGGGGCAGATATGTCCCCATGATCCAGAATTCGGCGTCGCCGGGCGTGACGGCGCCGAGGACATATCCCAGCTGGACCGACAGCCAGTAGAGATGCAACGTCATGACGGCGGTCAACGACAGGCCGATGCCCCGGATCCGAAGAACTTGCGCGTGTCGATTCCATATGAGATAGCCCATCCCGCAGAAGAGTATGACACTCCATATGCTCGTCCAGCACGTCCACCAGATGCCGACGCCGTCGAGCTTGACCTCCGGCTCGGACTCGGTCGTCAGACCGAGTTCAGAACCCATGGTGAAGACAAGCACAGGACGTTGTCCTCGCAGGAATCCGAGAGATGCTTGATCCGAGGCCAGGTCAAGAACTATAGGGCCCTGCGAACAAGAGAAGGGGAAATGGCGCAAGCTGGGACCTGTAAGCGGGACGTGAAAATTGTTGGTCAACGGTATGTGTGAGTGAACCGTACGAAAAGGTGTGTCAGTGTGTTGGGAAGTCCTGTTTCCGGCTATGAGGAAGCCTGAAGGTGTGGACAACGGTTTTGTCTAAAGGTTAATAGCAATACTTTTTAAAACGGGAGTTGCTCAATTAAGTAGACAGCTTTCACATCTCCCAGGTGCTATGGTAGCTAGACAAGGGTTGTGTTCGGCGCCATGGTTGATTATGACTGCAAGTCTCGCAGGCAAAAGGAAAGAAGGGCAAAAAGAGGGTGGGAGGGCAATGAAGATATCACTTCTAGGTATGTGCTGTATGTATACAGGTGTGGCTCGCCTGCGATGGGCGGCGTCACGGACGGGTCAAATCTATGTATGGCGACTCAGGCCCAGCCACACATGTGCCAGCTCGCAAGTCAGTTCAACCGCCATCCAGGCCATCCCGGGTAAAGGAAAAAGGAAAGAGTGAGCACAAACATCTCCTTTACCCTTTCTTCCCCTACCTGCGCGCGACTCCGCCCGCGCCGTCCCAAACGGGGTGTACATGACCTGAACCTTGCTTGCTGGCTGGCTGGGATCGCTCATGCATGATCCGCAGTGCACATTGCGGATCCCCGAAGAGCTCCTCGCGGCACACACACACACACACACCACCAAACCACCACCACCACCACCAACACACACACACATATCACAAAAGTGGCTGAGACATGCGGGCACTGGCGAACTTGTCTCGATTGTTGGCCCTTTTCGAGCCGCGGCGCTAGATTAATCTGCTGGACCAACCAACCAACCCATGGACAAGTGAGAAAGAAAAAAGAAGAAAAAATCCGATGCAGGGTCATGAAGACAAAATAAAAATAGAAAAGGGGATTGGAAATCCTCACAATGCGCGCGTGTTTGAGAGCTCGAATAATTCCTGCAGGCGCATCTGCGCGAGCATGAACCATGAATCACTTGAGACTCGCAAACGCTGCGTGCTGAGTCAAAAAAATGGTCGGTCGCGTGGACCCTTGCACAAAAAATGAGGTGTCTGTCTTGCTTTCTTCCGAGAGAGAGAACTCTCGAGCAAGGGTCTCTCCTAACCTGGGAAGGAAGGGGGGCCCACTCCAGCTCGAAAAGAAAAAAGTAATGTTCCGTCCCAAGTTGGCAGGAAAACAATTTGTCAGATCGTCATCCCCCGACTGACATCAACCAGCGTCATCTGGTGCGGGCACTCAATCAATCACTCGATCGGGGGTCCAGCACAATATGCAATCCCGCTCGATAGCGTCGCCGGGGCCGAACAAGCAATTCTCGAGCGGCGGCGGCGGCGCCCCCCCCCCCTCCCATCT
>AZGY01000031.1:0-98106 GCA_001636675.1 Moelleriella libera RCEF 2490 | reverse complement strand
CCTTATTGCTCTCCCGTATCAATCAGGGCGACGACGCAGACATTGGGGCTATGAGTACTACGGACGACCAGCGCTTCGAATCATGCTGTTTTCGGCTCCTCTGAGCTTCGCCGCTTTGAGACGACCACAATCCTGTCATGTTGAATCGGCACGCTGACTACTCCGTCGCCGTGCTTGAGTCTATTTCTTGCCAATCAATATTATTGTATGTGCATTCCAGTACCAGGTGGCGCGCGCTTTTTCACGTGTGCTCAACGTGACTGGTCTCTCGTGTCGGAGAAAGTAAAAAGGAGCCACTTCCAATATCTTCGAGAACTTTAGACTTCAGACCGGTCGCAAGCTGTGTGCGACAATCGCTGTGGACGGTTTTCAAGATTGCCTCACCGTCCCGCAAAAGCACCTTCTTTGCTCAAAGACTACGGGAGGGGATTATCGCCTGCCGTGTGTGGCTTTCCTGCTGACGTCGCATCGACATACACATGGAGGAGTGGTAAGCACGGGAAGAGCGCCACGGGCTAAAACGCGCAGGACGATGGGTGTTCCGCCGCATACAACTTGCGCTGCGTCATTGCCCTCTTTTTCTTCTTGTTCATTCGTGGCTTCACAACACACACTGCATCTTCCTCCCGCTCCGGGCGCGATGCCTGTTGGGTGTGTGCCTCAAGCTCAGGCCTGTCAATCAAAAACAAAGAGGTTGTATGGGCTGGCACGAACATCCAGAGGAGTCGTGGTGCCGATCCTGAGATGAACGGAACCAGACACTCAGATCGGGACAATCACCAGTGGCGACGACAATCTCATGCTTTGCTTTTTTCTTCGCGCCCATTTCGTTTCGTTCTTCTCCTCGCGAGAGTGCTGATCTGAAGGCTTGCATGGGTGAGAAGACGGTCTTGACGGTTGACCCCACCTGCACAAGAGTGTATTGAGTGGGCGCGTTCGGAGTGCATGCCGTATGGTGTTTATTGGAGCGCAGATAGCCTTGTTTTCCCTTTGGCCAGGCCCCTAGGGCCATCTCGGCCGGCACATGCCGGGAGCTGTCCGCATTGGAGAAGGGCAAAGGGTCCTTTTCCCCCTGTCCCTGTCATAGCACGCAAGGACAGTCTCCAATGGGGTCAAAAAAGCAAAGAGATATGAAAAAAAAAGAGTGAGAAAAGATGGCTAGTGGCTGGCGGGTTCTCCACAGTTTAGTGATCTTGGCGCAAGGACGAGATACAACTAAACGGCTGGCTACCTTTATCAACTGGCAGATGAGGGGCGGAAGGAAGGAAGGAATTCTTCACATGTGCCATGCCACGCAAAAGACAATCAACGGGTAGCTTCTTGGCTGTTTTTGTCACATCGGCAGCCTCAGCTGCATACACAGACCAGAAACTGTAGGGGTTTTCTTGATTGGTCGAAATGATGCGGCGCCTCTTCGAATCTGTGCCGAGTGAATGAGGCGTTGCTATCTGCCAAAGTCGCCGCCTCGTTTCTCGGCCGTGCTGTGCGCTGCCTACCTGCCTCATGCAGGCACCTTGGGCACGTATGTACAATGCACGCACGGGGTACTACTGTACATGCCTACGTTGTACATACCCTCGTTTTCGCCGCAATTTTTCCCTTTGAGACATGTCTTGATCGCCGACCAACGAAACTCTGGTCTTTGCATCATCTGCCCAAAACAAGCCCAGGGTCGTGCTGCCAAGCCGTGTCGACGGCCGCCGATCCGGGCGCTCTCTTGACTGCCTTTCTTTATTCCCCCCCCGTTGACTCCAATTTCTGTGGTTTATCACAAGGGTAACCCAACAAACCGGGAGAGATGGTGGTCCAGCTGTCAGATTTCCACTCAACGATATCCGCACCTCACTGGTTACCGTCTGCCAGATTGACGCCTGATAATTTGTCACCAGCGAAATGACAATGTCCGGGCGAGCCTGGAGTCAATCACAAGGCCCCTCAGACATCGTGAGAGCTGGGCTCAGCCCGTGAGCCGTGTCGCTTCCATGATGCTACCACCATCTTTTGATGTGGCAGCGGCCCTCGATTCCTTGGCGATGGCCCAGACCGTCCAGGCCACGATCCAATGGCCTTTCTATTTGGCGGCAGGGCTCCGGTCACCCCTTCATGTGATGGCAGTGCTGGCCCGGGTCCAATGCAGGGCAGGCTTTTGACAGCCCGTCAAGTTGGTGGTGTGTGATACATTGATGTCTTGGAATGCTATTCCCTCGCGCGATGCGAATTTATCCACTTTGTCTGCTCCGTAGTCGCGGCACGCGTTCTACGGCACAAACTCTCGTCCGGCAGTAAGATCGAGTTCGGACGCCATCCCGAAGGCCCCTCATCGGACTATGTACATGCTGCTTCAACACGGACGCACGTGCTCATCTCATAGCAGCGCTTTGCGCCAGTGATTTGGCAGTCCAATAAGTAGTCCGGCAGGGAGTTTCCATCGAGCACGCAGGCATCGGATGAGCGAAAAGACCAATAGAAACAACGGGGGGGTCTGTCACCTTTCCTCGGTGGCCTGCGCAGCGACAGGTGTTCGCCGAAGTAGGGCTGCATCTATCATTCGTGCATTATCAGCTTGGTCCCGCGTGTGGCGTCCTGTAGCGCCGGTTCGAGAATTCTCCCGCCATAGGCCCGGCAATGTTGCGTCGACAGAAACGGCGATTTGCACGGGCGGCACAAGCAAGAGGCAGCATTTGCCCTTGCCAGCAACACCATGTCAGATTGCCGCTTCCCGACTTGTTGCGCAGCCGTGCCTTGCCGTTGACCGGGCTTTTGGGCGCACCACTGCCCGCGCTGCATGCACGTAACGCGTTTTGACTTCGTGACTGCATTCATTAAGACGGTTGGTTGCTTGATCTCAAACCCGCAGCCCAATTCACGAGGGATTGTCATGTTCCCAGGTTCTCACGTGCATGTCAGTGAACACTACTTTCCCGAAAGAAATGATGTGACAGGAAGTCATTGAGAGCCGGCTTTCTTGTGAGTTGTCAGGATTCTGTATGCTGTCACGATCTATATCATCAACAGAAAGCTGGTTCGATGGGCGCATGCCACCAAAGTGTTGCTCTCTCGCTCGGCTGTCCTTCTCATGACTCAACACTAGAAAGATTGGCGCTTGTCTTGATGCGCGAATAGACATTAGGAAATTGGCAAATGATCAGGTCAAGGAAGCACGTTAGAGCCGGGAAACGCCGTCCAAAGATGTTCTGGTAAATTACTCGTTGGGTCCCGGTGTTGCCCATCATAAAAAAACCTACAAGCAGGCAATCATGCGAACCACACTGTACTGGGATGGGATTGAGTACCAGCTGGTCGAATGCGTCTGCTAACCTTTTTTACAATCACGTCAATCATGAAGCTAACTTTGTGGCTGTTCTGCCTCGTGGTCCCGATGCGGCGTGACCCAGCCAAGCCAAAGTCAAAATCATTCGCCGTGGCGATACCCGTTGTTACCGGACGTTGGATGGTTGATACACCAGAGGGGTTGTGTGAGGTTGGGTGTGATGCAAGGACTTGAATTCCCCCCCCAGTTGGTGGTCTCTGTTCTACGTAGCTATATACGGCGGTGCACGCGATAGTTGCCGCCAACAAATTCCAACGCCCCCGTTGGTAATAATATGCGTTGGTGATCAGTCGTTCCGTGAGCAATTTCAAAAGCAATCATGTCCTGACCCAATACTCGCCTCCGATTGCCCTCAAATCCGCGTTCCCTCGAGTAAGAACTCGGATTAGAGCCCCTGCTCCCGAAACTATGGCATATGAGGGCCCGATTGGTTGCTTAGAATATGCGGCTTAGCACCCCCCCCCCCCCCCCCCATCGGGGCCTCCATCTGCAGTTCGACAATGGATTTTATGTGTCGGTCACTCGTCTCCTTTTGGCGGTCCATCGCCATGCCAAGTCCCTCAATATCTATGTGGTGGTCCTCCACTCTGTCGAACACCTCTCTGATCTCCCTGCGAAGCTCCTCAATTGCTCTGCGGTGGTCCTCCACTCTGTGGGACACCTCTCTGATCTCCCACCTCACCCTTTCCACCATTGATGTCTGGCGCGTCACGACTGCCTCCAACTGAGCAAGCTTGTCATCATTTGCTTTTCGCTCGGTCTCCATGCGCTGCTTGACCGCCCATTGGATGTATCTTTCGATGCTGGTCTCAATAGTCGGTTCGGGGTCGAACAAGTCATTGCCCTCCAATTGGGGCCGCTGCGTCTCCGGTTTCAAGACTTGGGCTATCGGTGCCAGCTCGTGTTGCAACAAGACTGGTCTTCTTGCAAGTGCGCCGCGTAATTCCCATTCTGCACTCCTTTTCATCAGGCGGTCTCTCGCTGCTCTACCCAACTGGGGTGTGCACGCCACTGTTGTCCGGGTTGGTGCCGGTTGGGCACTGCTCTTGGCTTCGTCATTAATCATGTCCATAATGTCCTGTCGGTGATGAATGTTATGCAATGTCGGGAACCTCTGCCACAGCTTTGGCAGGTTATAAGCTTTGCTAGATTTGTCTCACAGTATAGCAAGAATGACGCCTCTCCGCGCAGCGTCGTTCGTGTCCGCGATTTGCAAACCCTTGCACAATCCGTGGTTGTATACTTTAAGCGTCGTCGTGTTCCAATGAAGCCAACTCCTGATAGTGGCGTGCAGAAAGCCACCCGTCTTGGCCACGTCCAGAACGTGCCGCTAATGAGTCTTCACGGCGTGCAAAATGTCCCTCGTAATTGGGCAATCCTTAATGATGTAGTCACTCGCCTCCTGCGATGTCACCTTATCAAATGAAATGGTTTTTGATGTTCTCTTTCTGCTTTTCTTCTCCGATCGCTTTTTTGGTGTTCTCGTCTGTTCTGGTAGTTGCTCCGTTATTCTGCCCCTATTGGCTCCGATATAACAAATGATATGTCAAAATTTTGTCATGCGATGCGTGTAGTGCAGTGTGGAATCAGGGAAGTAGGATATGAAAAGGAGAAGAAGCAGAGTGGCGAGCTGTGATGAATTAGGATCAATAAAACTGCGCTGCCAGCTGGCAGCTCGCAGCTGATGGCTCGGTTGTGGCAGCTGGCATTCAGGTGACTCAAGCTTGGCGACGCGATGAGCCAGAGACAACTCATTACCGTGTCGCCACAATCACAATATTGCTGGGCAATCACTGGCCACTCTCTACCGTGTACTGATGTAGGTCGTAGCAATCATTTGGAAACAGTCAGGCGCTTCGGCCCTTTTATGCTTGGAAAATGGTGGTCGCTAAATGGTGGTACCTACCCTATCGATCGCCGTTGATGCTCGGACTTGGTGTGCTTCAAACGAGACGCAACGTCAGAGGCTCGCCTTACACGCCGACCCGCGTGTTGCCAGTGGTTTCAACATTCACCGAAGGACCGCTTGGGGGTGCAAATATAGCCTGTCAGCAATGACCTCCGCTGCCTGACCAAAGGGGGCTTCCGGGAAAGCCGTGTCCAACGGCCGCCTCTACAAATTGCATGTCCAGCGCAGGTTGCGTGAGGAACTCCTGCAATGAGAGCTCCATCCACGTCATATCTGCCGGTCCAGCAAGACCAGAACGCATGGACTCATCTACAGCAGGCATCATCTGCCCGGATCCCGCCAGCAACGAAATACCAACCGCTTCTACATTACCAGACAGTTGGCACTCATACTCGGCAATGGCAGCTTGCATAGCTTCGACATGATGGCAGTATTCTTGCGCCACGTAATTGCCCGCGTCCTTGAGCTGCCTCAATAAAGCAGCGGCCTCGTCAAACGACTCGCTATCGGCTGCACGCTGATCCCCGTCTAGCAGGCTGGAGACGGCCAGAATAGTCAGCGACGAGAAGAGATACTGAGTGAAGAAGCAGTCGAATACTACGAACGCTCCGTCGATCCAAGATTGTGTCAAAAGACGGATCGATTGTCGCGCGCATTTCGTGCAGGCCTCGGCGAGATCAGACGCACTCGGGGGCACGCGCACTGACGAAGAGGGCGTGCTGTCCCGCGCCCTTGCCACATGGACGCGTAGAGCATGCAACAGTATCGGACGAGTCGTCAAAATGACACACTGAAACATGGCGCGTCTTGTCAGTTTGAGCAGAGAGTGTGGAAAGGAGAACTGCCAATCAGACTTGCCTGGAAGAATGACAGATGTAGAGATACGATGTTGACATCATTGCGCCCTGTCGCCAACTGACCAAGTTGCAGGTGCGGTGGCAGTTGGTCAACCCAGTCTTGCAGGTTTTTGAGTGCCTGCTGAACTCTCGTCGACAGCGCATCTGCTTCGCAGCTTCGGCAGCTCTTATAGACGGACCCGATGCTGATCCTCAGTTGGCCCACTAGTTTGATGCTGGCCACGAGAAATATGCAGTCAGTGCCGTCATCGGGAGGAGAAGCAGCATCGTCGTTTGTTGTCTCGCGGGATGGGAGCTCAACCTCGATTTCGTCGTCTCGGGTTGCTGCTGGAAGATCGAGATGCGCCCCCCACATCCGATCAAACATGTAGGCCGTCCAGAAAACGCGCTTCCTGTGCTCTCGAGCGTCTCGGTCGGGGAGCTGGTATTGGGGAACATCCAAATGGAGGCCCATGAGCACTGCTGAGCGCATGGCGGTACCAACAAGACAGTACGCGCTGTAACGCCGATTTAAGGCCAATGAATATAGCGACTAGGAACGCTGCAGTTAGCAAGGGCATATTCATCGTGTCATCGGCTGGACCTGACGTCCGCGTAGAAGCAGAAGCAGTGTCTCGATGTACTCGAGCCCCGGGCGCTCATCTAAGAAGCTAAGCAGCTTGGAAGCCTGTGCAAAATAGTCCAAGCCAGGATAACTCGTGCGCTGAGTGAACTTTGTCACGTAGAGCTCACCAAGCGCGAAGAAAGCCCAGTACATGCTGCGAAGCGCTGGATTCCCGCAAGCAGGGTTGGCCAATAACTGCGACAAGCCCTCTGTCACTCGAGCGCGATGCACAATATAATGGCATCGGCTGACATAGTCTAGCGCTGCCTCGATGAGAAATCTTGACCGTTGAAGAGTGGGCCATGGAACATCACATTCGATAGGCGCCATGAGGCTCTCGTTTGTGGCGTAGTTGAGACGCAGCAGATGAATAGGCTCCGGTGCGTTGGGAACAGCCAGGACTTGTCGGAACCGAGTCGCAAAGGCGGCGTCTGCGGATTCGCCAATGAAGATGAGAGATTGAAAGACATTGTGGCCGTCAAACCAAGGGCGGTAACCGAAACTGATAGTCGGATCTTTTGCACCGCCACGAAGACTTTCTCCGCCATCAACATCAGCGCACGATATGGTGCCCAGCGGTGACGCGGTAGTTGATCGACTGTTCAACGGTGTCTGGACGGCAGCACCATTTTCTCGCAGATCGGGCTTTGCCGGGGTGTTTTCATGGCGGAGACGATCAATTTCATCTAACAAATCATCGATGTATCTTACCCGTACAAACCGATGACACTTATCAGCGTGAGTTCGCCCAAGTGCCGAGTTACAGCTTGCGGATACGGATATACTTCTGCGGCACTTTGACCGTTGTTCTTCGCAACGGGTAAGAGCACTCGGACCCGACACCAGCTTGGGCGCAGTTTGGGCACGGAGGGCCTTCGGAGCACTTGATCTTCTTCTTGCGGCACCGATGACAGCTGCATCGAGGTCAGCGAAAACGGCGCATCAACCAAATCTCCGGGGTGCTGCGACAGTCGTGATGCCCGGCTGAGCGGCAGAGCGGGCAAGGTCCCGCGCTTTGGCAGACGAGGTGGCTGCGGACAAAGTGATGCTTACGCGCGGGTCTTGCTCGGAGGCAGCAGCTTGCGAACCCTACTCGCGGTCGCGGCCAACCTCGTGGTTTCGGCGATTCCCTCCATAGCCCGCAGAGCCGGTGCGATGAATGTTCGGAGGAAGTCAAAAAGCTCCGAAAAGGTCCTGCGGCCAACGCACCCGGAGTCATTACATGCACTTTGGTACTCGAGGACCCGCCCGGAGTGTGAACTGCATCGCCGAGACCGGCTTTGTGACGCCGATTGCACTCGTGCCTTTGGGAGACGTCACACACCGCACTTGCGCCTGTCTGATAGGTCCTCGGCTGCCTGTGTCATTGTCCGTCTTTGTCATGAACGGCACAGCGGCGGCCGCAGTGTCGTTTGAGCAGATGGACGGGGAAACTATAGAAACCGGTCATGTACTTTACACACGCCCACGTACGATATAAAGCCATGTCGATGCCTGAAACATACGCCCCTCCGATGCTTAAACTTCGTCGGCCCATCCGTTAAATCACGCCTGACTATTCAAAATCACTCTCATTGGAGTGGTTCAGTCGATCATGTCGCATACTACCAAAAACATGGACACAACATCCAGCATGGAGTGTTCGCATGTCTCCAATATGTGGCGATTGGATGAAAATGCAGAGGCTGAAGCCCTGGCCTGTATGCAAAATCTGGCCAACTGGGCGCCTGCTGTCGAAGAGATTGCCAACTGGCCGGAATATTCGCCTCAGCCACTACACTCGCTCTCCAACTACGCCAAGAAAATTGGCGTACGGAACTTGTACGTGAAGGATGAGAGCAAGCGCTTTGGCATCGAACTAGGCTCGTTCAAAGCCCTCGGCGCGCCCTACGCGGTCTACAAAATCCTGTGCCATGAGGTCTTCAAATCTCAAGGCGTTCGACCGACCGCTGCTGAGCTTCGAAGCGGCAGATATAGAAATGTCACTGAACAGGTTACCGTCTGCGTTGCGACGGATGGCAATCCGGGCCGCAGCCTTGCCTATGGCGCCAAGATCTTCGGTTGTCGCTGCGTTGACTACATCCACGGCCATGTGAGCGAAGGGCGCAGGAAGAAAATGATGTACTATGGCGCCGTCGTGATTCGCATCGACGGCGAATATGAGAATGCCGTAGAGCGCGCCAAGGAAGACGCTCGCATGAATGAATGGCATTTTGTGAGCAGCACGTCCTGGTCTGACTTTGATGAGGACATACCCCAAAATGTCATGAACGCCTATATGGTGGTAGTTGACGAGACTCTCTCCCGACTCCCGGCGGTAAACCAGATTACACACGTTTTCGTGTGTGGTGGTGTCGGTAGCATTGCCGCCGCGGTCTTCCAGGGCTTTCACACTTACCTCAAGAATGACGGACGCGACCACAGCCAGATTCCCCGCTTCATTGTTGTTGAGCCCTCGGAGGCGGACTGTCTGTTGCAAAGCGCCAAGCACGGTGTACCAAAGCAGTCTGCCGGCTCCCTCCGCACATGCATGGCCGGCTTGACCTGCCGCGCTCCGTCTCCCGCCGCCTGGAAGATCTTGAAGTGGCTCACCAGCGACTTTCTTGCCGTCCCTGACTCATTTGCAGTCGATGGTATGAGAATTTTGGCCAGTGGAGGTGAGGGCGATGTGCCCTTGGTCATTGGTGAATCATCGGCTGCGAGCATGGGTATTTTAGCCGCCTCCAAAAATGACGCCAAACTGCGGGAGCAGCTGGGTCTGCGCCATGACAGCCAGGTCCTACTCTTCGGTTTAGAGGGGGCGACTGATCCCGACATCTATCATCAGCTCGTCGGAATGCCCCCAACGGCAGTTTTTGAGGCGCAAGAGAAGTACTGGAGCCGAACCTCGACTACTTCATACTCAAGGTAGCCGCGCATTAGCCATGGTCATAGACTTTTCGGGACATGAGCAGCTACAGAGCACACATAGCGTATTGGCCAATAAGACAGTTTCTGGACTAGAATGATACCGTTAAAAATGAGACTTTGGCATCAAAAAATCAGACTTGAAAACGATCCATTGTTTCTTTATCTGTAGTATTTGAGAGGTAGCAAAATTACTGATCCCAAGCGGGATTCTCATTCTCTCTATAGCTTATCGTTGCATACTTTGCAATTCTTGCACTGGTGTGAGCCCAACAAACTCGAGATACGTCAACTGGACCCGTCGCGCTCCGTCCCCCCTCCAGAAGACTTGATGAATGCCCCGATGTTGACTTTACCGACTTGTTCGTATCTTTCGCCCGTCATGGTCCGACGAGACCGCCCAACAGGCCTCCGGTCGACCCATCGCTGGCTCCTCCTTGCGATCTCAACGTTTCGGGCGAAACAGTGCTGAACTTGAAGGACACTTGTGGTTTCTCTCTTTCTCGCCCCACGAGCTCCCTCTTTGGTGTTTCAATAACTCCAGTAGGTTGAGACCTGGGTACAATAGCCGATCCGCTCGAAGCAACCTTCTCCAGTCCCGGGACATCAGTCTGAGAGGCCAATTCTGAGCTCAGGCGGCCAATGCCCCCCTCGGGCCCAGCAGGATCACGCAAACCACGACCGAGCAGGTTCTCCGTCGCATCATCTTCAAGACTTGGCGCCGCAATAGCGGTGGAGAGGGCAGCACTTCTTCTGACCATAGTGGTCATGCCACTGGCCGCGGCATTACGGCGCTTTGTTTGCCCGTTGGCAGTCGATGAGCCCAGATCATTTGCGATTCCCGTGAGGCCACCAGCGACTGAGCCACTCCCCCCAGGCAGGATCTGGTCCAATCCACCGCTGGTCTCATTGAGCGTATCGTCGAGGCTCTTGATGTCCTGGTTGGCCTTGTCTTGACAGGTCGGAACTGTTTTGATGACGTTGTAGGCGAGATTATCGACCGCGCCCTCGAGGACTCGGAGAACGGCGGCAAGAGGCACAGTCAATTGATTCGTCGATAAAATGCTGTTTTTGCCGCTGATTGTTTTCAAGAGTTTTTGGTGAACTTGCACAAACTACGCCATTAGCATGTGTGCATAGTTTGCAACAGACTCGAAGGCCGACCAACCTCGGAAAAGGCCTGGCAAACGTCGCTCTGTTCACCCTCTCCGAAAGAAGACTGGCTGGAATCTCCAGACAGCGCTTTGATATCTTGCAGAGACATCTGCACGATGGATTTGAAGTTGTCCGTCACTTTCTGCGTGGCTTATGGTCAGTCTGAGCTGCAGTGGCTCCATGTTTCTAGAAAATTTACCGGCAAGCCATCCGCCAGATTGTTGACCTCGAGGCCAGTGGCAATGTTGTTGGTGTCGGAAGACAAGCTCGTGAGCTCGCCCAACGCCTTGACAACATCTTGAGACGACAAGGCTACTGCCTGAGAGACAGAGAGCGTCAAGATTGTCAATGTCTGTGATCTCATGTTTTCGTTCTGGTCGAGCTAATCCCTCGACTGACTGTGACCTTTTCGCTGGTTCCGCAGAGACTAGATTGGAGCTGCTTTCTATACATGACTATCTGAACCACCCAGAGACCTCAACCAGCCGCCTCATTGGAACGAGACTGAGAGCATCTTGGCTATTGGAGCAGTCCCAGCCACCTTCGCAATTCCGCAATTGAACTATCTTTCAAGTGAGTAAGCGCGCTCGGCATAGGAATGCCCTCAGGAAGCAAAAGAGGATTTGTGCCATAATGCCTCAGAACGATTACATCTCGTGATTGCGCAGATCTTGCAGGTGCGCAAGACATTTACCGAACGGCCTGCAAAGCGGCCCTCAGAATCTATCCCGAGGGAGAATGGTCCCAGAACTCGCTAGCGCGCGCGGCCTCCGGTGTACGGCCTATGGAGCGCGTTCCTATCCCACGATGTCTGACCCGCATGGTGTTGGAATGCCTCGCCTTAAGGCCGACTCAGGAACGGGTTCGCCAGCACCTAAGCAAGAACTAGCATCGCGGAGATCAGCTGTGCTGCAGTGGAGATAGCCGTCGCGCGAATGAAAGGATCACGCTAGAAATGAGCCGCATGATTGACCATGGCTAAAAAGTGGCTGACAAGCGTGACAAAACAGCCATTCCCTGGCATGACCTCATTGCTAGAAATCGCATTGCGGCAGCTTGTGACAAAGACGTCTTGCGCTTGCAGATACCTGCTGTCAAAGACTCCTGCATGTTGAGCGTCGTCGCACTTATCTACTAGTGGCAATACTGCCTCTATTGCTTTCCGTCAGGTTGTTCGTTGACGCTGGCGATGACATCCAAAGATAAACTGAGCCTAGTGCTTGCAAGAGATCATGACCCAGATCCCCGGATCTTGTATACGGTCCTCGCGACATTAAATATACATCATACAGTCACCCAATCGCGCTTTGTACAATCGACAAAGGAGATGGCATCTGCCAGAACGAGTTCGTTAGTGTAGTCTTCAGCGGACGCAGCGCCGCATAACGGTATCGTACATCCCGAGTGGCAGGCGCAGCGATCGTCAACTCGGCCAAAGACTGTTGTGTAGGTGCTTTCACGAAGTCACGCGACTTCATTACTTGTATAAGTCTATATTATATGAATAATATTTAAGAAGTGCCAGTGATGTAGAAGGTAACATCCAACTCGTTCAAGGGTATCTGCTTCTTGAGTTAAACAACGCTCGCTGTGGATGACTTGATTAATAAAAAGTTGGCTTCTAGACAAGAGTTGATCCAAAATGAAGCAGGCTGAGTATATATGTAATTATTGAACCAACACAAGGCCCAACCACTGCTGTCTGGCACAGGTTTCACACCTAGTCGTTACGATCGCAAAACCAGAAATTGATCCAGTCAATCTACTCCCTCAGGATTTCGGTCAATGCAGCACGATCAACAGTTTTTGTTGTGACTTGTGCTGGGGCCCCTCTCCGCTTTTGTGACGACCAATACTGCTGGAAGCCGGGGATCGCTCCGATTTGATTGATCCCCGGAGACCTGTGCAGATCTCTGTCCCTATCCTTGTCTTTTAGCGTCCTTGTCGCTTCATTTTTCAGAGGCGTCGAGGTCGAGCTATCTGCGGGACTGCTGCCCCATGGCCGCCAGCCGGCCAATTTACCAAGTGGCCCAGAGGTTCCCGGTACAGGGCTGACGGCAGGGTTGGCTTCTGCAGGATTGGACACCGATCTTGGGGTTTGCAACCCAGCAAAATGACTCCGCAGAGCCGCCGTACTGCGTTTCGCAGATGACTGTGCCAGAGTCGGGCGAGCAATGACACCAGTCACAACGGCATCTGCTCCGCCCAAGGGCCGCAGAGTCATTTGGCTGGGCCTGGATTTTAGTGTGTGTATGTCAAGACCACCCGTCAGTGACATGATGGATTCGTGAGACGACACTCGTTGCAGCGGTCTTCGCGGCGGCGGGATCATGTCTGGGAAACGTGCTGAGTCGCCGGCTACGAAGAGTTCTTCAGACAATGTCTTGTCCCTAACCGGAAGTTGAAGACTTGGCCTGACTGGTGGCAGACTCTGACTTTGCAGATCTTCTTCTGCGATATTGTGTTCAAGGTAGCCTAGCTGGCTCATACCGGGCGGCGTGTCTGGAATAGAGCTAAATAATGAAATGCCAAGGGACTGAAAGCTATGTGTCGATGAGGTGGAGTGTCGCTTTGAATGGGAAAGTCCCCATTTCGGAGAGAGGGGATCGAGGCTTGTCAAAGGAGAGTTTATAGGATCCGATACGGCAGGGCTGGTGTCGAAGACTTGAAGTTGATGTGTCGGCGGAGAGCTTGGTACCGAGGACGAGAGATCGGATGCCGGCTCGGACCTAATATCCCAGGTAGGCCTTGGCCGCGATAATGTCGGTGTGGTTTGTTCCTGAGGGGCCGAGGAGAGCAGCATAGGGGCGGTAGGAGATGAGCTCATTCCCCATTGGCTACATTGACTCGGCGAGGAGGGTGCAGACACAGCCGGAGGTGTGAAGACGCCAGGCAAGAGACCGTGCCGCTTCTTCTTCGGTTTTCGAAGTTCCTGTTTTGGCGTGACGTGATAATGATGGTGAATGTGCAAGCCCTGAGATATTGAAGGGCCTTCCGACGCGGCTCCGAGTTCCGCGCGGAGCGTTGATGCCGCACTGGAAGTCTCTTGTGGCATGGGCTGATGTTGTGTGAGCTGATCCCGAAGCGATTGTATCTCGTCGTTCGAATTAATAAGCATTTCCCTCAATTCAGCGATGCCGAGTTGTAGATTAGCATTATCCTGTAGAAGATCTCGCACGAAATGTCCCACAATCTTATTGCCGTGCTTTTGCTCGTGGATCGATTTGGTGGCTGCAGCCCCTTTAAGCCTCCCTGCAGCAGTGTCGAGTCGCTTCTCGATCTCACGTTGACGCTCCATTCTTTCGATGACTTCGGTGTGGCGTTCACGTTCTTGACGAGCTTCTTCTTCAATCCGCTCCAATTGGTCTTGCATGTCCAGAATGCCGCGTTGCGCCTCCTTGAAGCGCTGGGCATGAGTTCTGGCGTCCTCTTTCGACGACCGAATTTCCTTGTGCAGCTTATCTTGTTCATCCTCCAGAATGGCCAGGTGTCGTTCAACATCAGCGGTACGGCTAGCGGCAGCTTCCAATCGCCGGACCGTCTGTTGCGTTGACAGCAAATGCGACTCGAGCGCCTTGATTTTGACATCGGAGTCGCTCAATGTGCTATTCAAAGCCTCGAGCTGCTCCAACAGATTCTTGTTCTCTTCGATCTTGAGCGCATTTTCGACTTCGAGCTCTTGCTTGTCCATTTCGAGACGTTCGATGCGGGTATCGAATTCGAGCCTTTCCCGCTTGGCCTCGGCCATGTACGCTTCATGTCTCGCCAGTAGAGCCTAAATTTGCTTTGTCAGTGGTGGAATACGGCTGTGCTTCTTGAGACAGTGCGAGCGCCTGGTGACGGCTAGGACCAAGAAGCGAGACAATTGTCTGTGCAGCATGCATAGGCCGCGTTTGTTGTGGTCAGGAAGAGCAGGCTAGCACAAATAGTGTTGGAATGCTGAGACTGGAATGCGGGAGGACACCTCGACGTGGTCGCACGAGAAAGCTCAGTATGCGAGAAGGGTTGAGCAAGCCAGGGAATATGATGTGTAACGAAAGGAGAGGTCGGCATGACCAAAGTTTTCAACGAGGAAGAAGCGGCAGAAGAGTGATAAAGGAAGAAAGGCATACCTGCCCGAGTTGCGCAGCAGTATGAACATCCTTTTCGACCGATTCGAGGATGGAGCAATTTCGCCGCAGCAGAACGCATTCGTCGCTGCCGCAGCAGCAGTGCAGCACTTGTTGAGGGGCATTGCATGTTGCGTGATTAGGTACATGGAGGATGGGTTCGGGTGTTGAGGTTCGAGACCTGGATGCCATTCTTTTCGGCTCAAGTGATGCGACTCTGGAAGGATGATGAGGATGTCGGTCGGCGGCTCGTGCAGGTTCGAGAGGGCAACACACCTGATACCATCACCACTGCCGATGGTGAAGGCACCAGGCTCGCCGTTGATACTTCAAGCGTAGTGAAGAAGTCAAAGTTCAGTCGAGTGCGGGGTAGTGTGCATTTGGCAGAAGCGTTCAGTGAAGTGGTGTTGACGTTTGATGACAATCAAGGCGGACGCGCTCAACCTGTCATGGCACTGCGCAATGGAATGGAGAGAAATGGCGAGTCGAGGAAATCGCTTGCAAGGAAACTTTTTTCTGAGGATGCGAATTGTGTTTTGGAAAAAGTAGCACAATCGCGCACGAGCCCGGTCGCAGGAGCACGCTAACAATCACAAGTAGAGGAGCTTCGATTGTGTTTTGCTTCAAGCCGTGACTGGGTCATCGGGTCGAGTGGAGAGCAATATTGAGGTCGCATTTCAATCTTACAAGGAAAATGCGTGGTTGGGTTCCAGTCGCGGCTGAGGTGGGGTAGAGGCATGAGCAAACATGAATGGATCATGGCCAGGAAGACCCCTAGGAAGGTGCAGTTCACGTCCGCAAGAAAGCCAATGCGTAGACTGTATGTGCTTGATCTGACGGCTGCGTAGGAATCGTGTCGCAACAGAATCCCTCGCGGGGCCTTGAAACATTTCTTCAAATATTCTTCTTTCTATAAGCCCAGAGCGCAATGGCAATCATTCGCTGCTGCTTGGTTGAGCGAACGTAGGAAAAATAATTGGCAGTCGAAGAAAGTCCCAGATCGTCAATCAACAAGGTGCCATGCACCATCAGACTCATGTTTGGTGCGGACACAGGCAGCAATCTTAAGTTTTCCAGGGGCATGCATTCCGTCCAGCGGGCGCATATCGTGGAGATGACTTAGCGGACCAAACGGTCACAAGGACCAGGTGTCGAGCACATGATATTCCTCAGCTGTATTGCACATTCATGCACATCACAAGTTGTTATTGCACCTCCTGAGCGCACTGTCTTCGTCGGTTGTTGCCAAAATTCTGGCAGAATCTCGTGACTGATGCACTACTTCGTGATTGCGCCTCGTCGGCAGATTCTGAAAAAGGTCAAGCAGAGAATAGTGAGTGTGCGACCTCTTTCCCCTGCGGGATTCCCATTTTAGACTTGCAGCTGGCGGCTTTCCGTCATCAGAGCTGCTAATGCAAGGCACGACTAGACATGGCTGCTGGTGTGTGGGTGGGCGAGCTCAACGATGCAATTGCCGACGCTCCCAGAAGTCAGGTGTGATGACGATCTTATCTCCCGATCACTCGTTCATCAAGCCTGTTCATAATCCGCAAGGTGTTTTGTAGAAAAATTGAGGAGGCGGAATGGGACGGTGCAGTCGGGGGAAGAACGCGTTTTTCTCTGGCTGCATTATCGATGACCTGAATGTGCACAGAAGTTCGCCTTTGGCTTCAGTCCCAGTTTTCGGGAAACATCATTAATACTGGGAGTTTCGAGGCATCAGCCATTCTTCCGAGACGATCAACTATTACATCAGCCCTTTGGCGCCAGTATTCGCGGACGACAGCGTTGATCACTGGGATGAAGATCGCTAATTCTAGGGTAGCTGATACAGTCCGATTGCCTCCCCTGAAAAATCGGTGATGCACACTACTCGTGATGGGCTGTCCATACAAGACAACCCCGTTTTAAAGCGCGTCAAAGAATGGTCAAGGCTAAGAGTCGCTCGAATAAATCCACGCGTTGTTTCAGTGAAAAGTCAACCATGTCCAGAAAGGAAAGAAAAAAGAGACGATTTGCATTTGGGCTCTTTGCATGTTTGTGTTGCATTGACTGTCCCGCGATGCTGGAGATGTCGTCACCACATTAACCCCTCGGCTTGTACGACATGAGCTTGGCTTCGTCCGTTATGTGTCGCACGGCACTATTCCGTACTCGACAGCCCATTTCGCGCGCTTAAGCCGTTCTTGCGGCCGCGACTAGAATTCCACCAGCCCCAAACAGTCCCCACTTTTCGACTGTCTATGGCGGCCACATTGGAGTTCTAGCCACTCACAGCCCAGCCATTGTCATCGGATCATGGCCCTTGGGAGCTCAGCTCCAGTACAAGCTGCCGAGTGCTTTCGTCATGTTAGGCTCAGTCCGCGTCCATGACGGAGCTCGAGCTCAAGCTCGTGCTGCCCAAGAGCAAGCCACTCCTGGCACCGGATCTAACGCCTGCGCACTCTCAGTTATAGCACGACTCCCTCTCCTGCATTACCTCTGATCACATCTCGCCGACTTTGCGTCAGCTTCGTCAAGACTCCGTACTTTTACCCAGCCATCATTCTTCCACTCATCCCCTCCCCGCTAATCAGTGCATATCCTCCCCAATCTTCCCGACAAATTCACGTCCGTACATGCTTCGCAGCAACGGTTTCGGGACTACCCTCCGCTCGATCCGCACTGTCGTAGTGCCTCGCACCTGCCTCTCGCATCCATTCTCTTCTGCACCTCGAGCTATGGCCCAAGACTTTAAATTGAAGGACATTTCGTCCTTGTCCCTGTCTCCCGGATCCAAACAAGAGGTCGAGGTTGAAGGTGTTGAGGGAGGCAAGATTCTACTCGTCAATACGGGTGGCAAAGTCCAGGCCATTGGTGCCAAGTGCACGCATTACGGTGCTCCGCTGGCCAAGGGAGTCCTATCGTCCGAGGGGCGCATCAAATGTCCCTGGCACGGAGGTTAGTGCCTACTTCCCTGAGCCAAGATCTGCTCCGCCCTACCGGTGCGTTCTGACAAGAAACTCAATGAAATAGCCTGCTTCAATACCAATAATGGAGACGTCGAGGAAGCGCCGGCACTTGATGCTCTGCCTATTTTCAAGGTAGCCGAACGCGACGGTGCTGTCTACATTACTGGCGACGAGGAGGCTATTAAGAGCTCCCGCAGAAGACCAAACTTCGGCTGCAACGCTGGCGCGTCATCAGACGAAAAGGTAGTCATTATCGGCGGCGGTTCTAGCGCTTTGGGCGCCGTCGAGGGCCTTCGAGAGAAAGGGTTTGGCGGCGCCATTACCGTTCTATCTAACGAGGGCTATCATCCGATTGATCGTCCAAAACTCAGCAAAGCCCTATTGACCGATATATCCAAACTAGAACTCAGAGACCAGAGCTGGTTCGATGGCGGCAAGGTCGAATGGATTGACGGGGAGGCTTCGGCTGTCGATTTCTCAGCACGCACCGTGACCACTCAGAATGGACAGAACATCTCTTACACGAAGTTGATTCTTGCTACCGGAGGCACTGCGCGAAGCCTCCCAGTCAATGGCTTCCGTGTTCTCGGCAATATTTTCACTCTACGGAACGTACACGATGTGAAGAAGATTGTGGAAGCTATTGGCAAAAAGGACAAAAAAATTGTCATCATCGGGGCTTCCTTCATTGGCATGGAAGCCGCAAATGCCACCTGCAACGATAACTCTGTTACAGTTGTTGACACGTCGAAAGTTCCCTTAGAGCGTGTTCTTGGGGAGAAGGTGGGTGCTGGCATACAGAAATCCATTGAAGCCAAAGGAGTCAAGTTTTATCTGGGAGCTGGCGTCGAAAAAGCCGAACCGTCAACATCTGATCCTTCTAAAGTGGGTTTCGTAGTGCTGCAGGATGGAACGAAGTTGGAGGCCGATCTAGTGATCTTGGGTGTCGGTGTGGCCCCAGCCACGGAGTTTTTGAGGGAAAATCAGGTCCTACGTTTGGAGGAAGATGGCTCGATCCAGACGGACGAAAACTTCCAAGTTTCAGGCCTGAAAGATGTATACGCCGTCGGCGATATCGCGACTCATCCTTACTCTGGACCCGGAGGCGAAGGTAAGCTCGTCCGCATCGAGCACTGGAACGTGGCACAGAACTCAGGCCGTCATGTCGCGAACCATATTATCAACCCTTCTATCAAACAAAAGCACAACATACCAATCTTCTGGTCGGCACTTGGCGCGCAGATGCGATATTGTGGCAATACGGTCAATGGCTGGGACGACGTCATTGTTGATGGCGATCCTGCCGAAGCCAAATTTGTGGCGTACTATACCAAGGGCGAGACAGTGGTAGCCATGGCAAGCATGGGAAGAGACCCCCTCATGTCGCAGAGCTCAGAGTTGATGAGACTGAACAAGATGCCGTCAAAGTCGCACTTGCAGGGAGGAACAGATTTGATGGCGATCGCCGCGTAGGTGCAAAGATTACTCAGATTATCATGGGATACTATGGATGTAATTGAAACTGATCGAGCTTGCTAGCGTAGCCTCTAGCGCCTTTGTGACATCAAATGGTCGAAACTCACGGATTTGATGGGAGCCGGTGAGTTCGGCTGTTGCGAAGAGGAACGGATTGTTGACGCTGTATGCACTGCCACCTAGCCTGGTCGAGCAATTATCCCGGATACATCACAAGTTTCCGACATAGAGAAATCCCATTGCACTTGGAGCTAGTGAATCCCACAGCGTTTCTGAACGCAAAACCTAAGCATGAGCTTGCCACATGGCTTGCAAACACCACTCACGAAGGCCCTAGTACAAAGGAGCCCACGAACATCGTAGTCTATGATAGTGAAGAGTGGCTACACATCGAATCTCCATTCTATGCCGGGAAATAGAACTCCAGTGGTGTGGGTCGAACCGCAGAGACATCTAAAGTCTCGCTCTTTGGTTCCTGATCTCGGTTCGATGCCCATGACAATGAAGATGCTCTGCCCGATCCTAAAATATCATACACATAGTCCTCATAAAGCATCGGCTTGTTGGGAGTATTCATTGTCCTCATGATAATCTCCTTGACAGCAGGGACTTCTTGCATGCACCCCTTGTGCCCGCGTGCAAAATTGCTTCATGGGCGGCTCGTGAGCGCAAGCGAGTGATTGCAGCGCGAGCGACGGTTGCCAGACGTGCGGCACTGTTCAATGAGGAGAGAATTGATTGAGATGAAACCATTCCCGTATGACCAGTCCTCAAGCTCAAGACTAACAGCCGAAGACGAGATGTAGAGCAGACGTTCATCGTGAAACGGCTTTCCAGCATTCAAGTTTACTCAATGCAGACGTAGATTCTACAAGGCGGTCTTGTCCGTTTTGGCACATTCGTTGGCAAGTTTTTGAAGTTCGGGCTTGGGGAGTTCCTGCTTGGCAGTGGTGGTGCAGAGTTTATAATCCTTTTGGCCAATGTCAACACGAATTTGGTAATTGATGTCACCATTGTCGTCGGTCTTGAAAGTGTAGATGTAATAGGTGTCCACATAGCTGTTGGAGTTGTCGCTAATGTAACTCGAGTCGTCATCTCCGCTGTTAGAAGAGCTGTTGGTTGAGCTGTTTGCTGAACTATTTGCTGAGCTATTTGCAGAGCTGTCGGATGAGCCATTCGCCGCAGCGTTGCTCCCACTGTTGCTGCTGCTGTTGCTGTTGCTGCTGCTACCGCCGTTGCTGCTGCTGCTGCCAGTGTTGCCAGCGTAGGAGCTTTCATATTGGCAGTCGCATCCGCCGACACCGATTCCATCAACGTTGAAGCCGAAGGAGTTGAGAAATTGCAAAATAATGTCTTCAAATAAACCAAAAGGTTGCGTCTGCCGAACCACATTGACGTTTTGTCTGGTCGTGCAACCGCATGCAGCGGAGCTATCCCCTCCCAAGAATGACTGGATCACATCAAATACAGGAGCGAATGGCTGTGTGTCACGCTTGGTAAGGAATGCCGAGGAAAGCTGTTCCACCATTTCCATCTGTATGGGTTCAGGGCTGCGGACGTTCAGGCGGGACGTCGATCTCCTGTCGCGAGGAGCCCTTCCAGGAGCCCCAGCTATCGCAAGGATCGAGGGGCCAAGGCAAGCCGCGGCAACAAAAACTGAAGTCCTCATAACGGGTATGGGGAGACCTGCCTGTTAAAAATGGATTGGAGGGTGCAGGATCAAGAAGCCTGAGGATTATGGTGATACGAGACGCTTGAAATAAAGAAGCACAGATTTCAAGAGCTGCGTTGATGAATCCTTCAGTTCGGACTTGTGGGCAAACTCAAGGAGTCATGGTACTTGGGGCGCCCGGTTTGGTCTGGACTCAAATGATTGTTGCTGTTTAAAGGCTATTTGTTGCCCTTGAGAGATCCTGAACGTAGAACCAGGATAATGCGATCGGTACGGGAAGGGCTCAAGTAGACCGGATGTCGCATATTTGACGAGAGTGAAGACGAGCTCCGTGAGATTCCAAGTAATGGCGCAGCACACTAATACAAATGTAGTGAAATCCTTCCACGCACTTGAAGTGATATTGTAGATCCTCGACATCAGTCTGACAGGCAAAACACATTTTTCTCACGTGAGGGAACATGCCGAGCTAGACATCCTCGAATCAGGGGCGAAGGGACAGCGGAGTTCGGCTGTTTCGTTTTTGAGGCAACAATCACCAGCGGCTTCTCTAGAAAGCGTACGTTTCCCGAGAAGATCCATACCAAAGCAAGGCAGCGGCGCCTTTGGGAGACCAGTGCAAGACCTTGTCTTTCAATCAGGCTTACGGAAGTGCTTGGGTCAATCAATCGTCAGCTCGCCGGGAAGCTGAATACATACTCGGACATGAAGGCATGCGCAGCTGCGTATAGGTCATGGCGCTTTCGAACAATGTGGTCAGCACTATGCTCATTTCTTCGAGCTGAATCCCCTTTGGGATCATGTCAGTCTCTGAATGGGTGCGCACGCAGATGTCTCACCATCTGCGCCGCCTGACCGTGGAAAGTGCAGGCTGTGTGCGTCAAGATCTAGGCATTTCCGAATTCTAGCCCGGTAGAGACCCGACTCTCTGATTATGTCTCACAGCAGAAATGAAGGCTGTTCTAAGGTCCAACCAGCCACCAGTTGCATCTGCCTTTTGCTGCTAGCTCCAAAACATGGGTTGAACGATGCTGAGAATAGGTTCCCAGCCTTCGCAAGAGCCGTTGATATCTCGATGCCGGAGGTACCCAAGCATTGAAGAGTCGTGCGCAGAGCGATATGAAGCTCCGCACTCGGTCAAACAGATATGATTCACCGATCGGTTCTTTCCGTGCGTAGATGCCTAAACCTATGGATCAGGCTTGTTTCCTATGGGTGGCAGCTTCTGGGTTCAATCCAGCCTAGTTGTGCCTCAGAACTTGATGCTCTCTGCTCCGCACCCAGAATTTCTTAATCGATCAGGTCTGCGTTGTGCGAGTGCTCGGAGTGCTGAAAGTTGCGAGGTTGATGCGTGGGTGCACGACCCAATTGTCAATCAGCGCAGACGCATCAATTCATGCGCGTATCCGGGCAAACTGGAAAAAGAAATGCGAGAAAGGAGCATCAAAGCTTTCCTGATGGCGACGTCGGAGATTTTCTGGAATTGGCGGCAAGTGAACCACGAGCTAATCAGGTCACAGGCACGGCTGAAAGAGGGGACATGGCCGCTGAATGTATGGAGTACGGTCATTAATGTTCGCGGCAGCGCCAAATTCGGCCTTTGCTCCATGGTTCGCCTATTGGTATGTCGCCTATGTTCGGAACTATGAGAGCATCACGGATGAGATACGACGATAACGCCTAGAATGGCGGCACAAGAGATTGGCGAGCGCTGCGACCGAGGAGGTGCACCCGCGGATTTAAACGCATTGACATGAACATGGCGTTGGCTATGTACAAATATATATCATGGCATAGCGGACGCAATCAATTTTGATTGCACCGCGAGAGGTTTGGAATGAGTGTCCCGGGGCCCGACTTCCTCGTCTACGATGTTGCCCGCTCAGCCTCACAGTCCGCCAAATACCAAGCGCACGCTGTGATATTATCAGTGATCGTTTGGCAGGCGCGAAATGATCCGCCCACGCCCTCTTACATTTTACTGGAAAGCCGCATGCTCTCTTCTCACATCTTCCAGGGACTTGGCCAGAGGCACATTGTGGACGTATACCAGGTTGCGGTTATCTTTTCGGGGGACTCTGTTCGTGTCGCGGACGCTGGCCTGGTTTTCTTCGGCGGCGATCGTGCAGCCAGCGATGGCAAGCATGACCAGAGCGGCGACTTTCATCATGGAGGTTGACAGTCAGACTTATTCGAGGGGTATCGGGCTCGATTACTGCCGCTTTCTCCGGCAGAGCAACGCGGAAAACAGGGGACTTTGCTGCGACTTATACTTGATGGACGGGCTCGCGTACTGAATGGTTGGCACCTCGTACACCCTACTTGTTCGAGCTGCCTTGACGGTGCAAGCGCGAGGGAATCGCCGGTCCAGGCGCCTTTGTCTTTCGTCCAATACAATGCCACCGAGATTGCGACCGATCAGGATCTCGTGTTCCCCCTCCCTTGCCTGCCTGCCTGCCTGCCAGCGCAGCCACGCCGCCACCAGTTCAGACCATTTTAGCCGTCCCTGGTTCTACAGGCCGGACTCTGCTGGTCACAGCTGCACGAGCTCACGAGTCGGCGGCATGGATGACAGCGGTTATTATCGCATGTCACCCTCGGGAAGGAAGGATTTGGTCATGCTTTGATCCGTTTGCTTGCAAACGCGTTTGCCGTGCACACAACTGGCCGCCAATGTCCAGTAGGTTGAGTACCCTGGCCGACTTTCGTGGCACGGGGCTTTGCGAGATACGGGATGGCAGGCGCTGGGGTGCGCCAAATGCAACCCCAACTGCAGTCGGACGAGATGGCTTCGGGCCCGCTTCGAAGCCTCTCGGGGCTATTAACTCGATAGATTTGCAGTCAAGGCTGCATCGACCTGATATGATCCTTTCAACGAAGTGCAAGCGTTTTCCACGTGGTATGCGACTCGGGAAAATTTCACGAGCAACGGAGAAATCTTGGGAAGCCCAGAGCGTAGGCTCCATCTAGCTCAGCGAGAAGCAGCCGATCACGCCGCCTTGGAGCGCGACAAGTTCGCATACTGATATCAAGCGTCCCAATGCTCGAGTCTACGGCCCTTTAGCGCTGAGGCCAGCGTGATCGACCCCTGTGCAGAGGCCGACGAGCCGAGGACACGATCCGTTGCGCGACCAAGCTACAGTGTCCATGCCACCAAACATGGTGGAGCATCTCTGTCCCGGGGGCGGGCTGGGGAACATGCACCGACTGTCACTGTCCACTGCGTGTCCACCACACCCACGGGCGCGTGCCAATTGGCATGTCCGTTCGCTTTTGTTCTAGCGCACAGACGAACTTGAGTCCACGCTGTGTAGCCATAGACGATAAGCTGCTTGTAGTAGAGGCTGAGATCCGGGCGCAAGTGTCCACGCTGCAAGATATGACGTCTTTGCATTGCCACAATTTCGGCGACCCAAGCTCGCCCAACTATCGACCAAGACATTCTCGATTGTCTCGGAAGCGCATGCAATTTCGCAGGATTCATCGGCTGTACAAGGTTTTCCAACGGTTGTGAATGCCGCGCGGGCCGGCACCAAAGTAGTGTCTGTAGCTGCTTAGCGGCCTGCGGGCGCGCAGACATCCAGGCAGGATGCCTCCCGAAGATGCAGACACGCTCCAGATAATCAAGGACCCAGGATGCTACGAAGTTGAACAGACAGAGCTTGGCGCTAGCGAAGCTGGGCCTTCTAGGGCTCTGGGCATCGATCAGACGCGCGACATCACAGAGGCGGAACACGAGCTGGGCTTCTGGAAGGCCGTCCAGATGTACCCGCAAGCGACATTTTGGTCCATGTTCTTCTGCATCGCCGTCGTCATGGCTGGCTTTGACGCGCAGATCATCACATCATTCTACGCCCTGCCTGCTTTCCAGCGCAAGTACGGGGACTGGCTGGGTGATCACTATGAGATCGCCGCACCTTGGCAGACGGGACTGGGCATGGGCAACCCGATCGGCCAGGTTCTGGGTGCGCTGGCGAGCAGTTACCCGTTGCACATCCTTGGGCGTCGCAAGACACTTGCCATCTGCTGTGTCTGGTCCATCGGATTCGTGTTCATCCAGTTCTTTGCCACCTCTATCGGCATGTTGTGTGTTGGGGAAATCTTGGGTGGTTTGGCGTATGGCTTCTACGTCGTCATTGCTCCTACATACGCGTCGGAGATTTGTCCGCTCACGTTGAGAGGATTTCTCACAACGTCCGTCAATCTTGCATTTGTCATTGGCCAATTCATTGCACAGGGATGCGCGGCCGGAGTAGAGACGCGCCTGGACGAGTGGGCGTACAAGATACCTTTCGTGAGTGGACATCCTCTTTCGCCTCGCCGACACGATGGTCCGTGACCATGCTCATACAACGCACCGGGCGGCTAGGCAATCCAATGGGTGTGGCCGACTATCCTGCTGGCGGGACTTCCGTTTGCGCCTGAAAGTCCGTACTGGCTGGTTCGACGCGGCAAGAAGGAGGAGGCGCGCAAAGCGCTGCTTCAACTTACCTCCAGCAAGCATCGACCTGACATCGACAAGCTACTCACTGGGATTGAGCAAACAGATCTGCTCGAGCGAGAGTACGCAACGGAGACAACGTATCGTGACTGCTTCAAGGGTGTCAGTCTAGTGCGAACCGAAATCTCTGTCATGGTCTACTTGATCCAGGTCATCGGAGGCAATCCGCTTATTGGATATGCAAATTACTTTTTCGAACAGGCTGGACTTTCATCGTCCGATGCTTTTAGCAGTAAGAGCATCACTTCATTTTCTTCACCAAGCGAGACTCCCTTAGGACTTTACTAACAGGCCGCCATCAAAGTGGGTGTCGGAAATACGGCCCTTGGCTTCACGGGCACTGTCATCTCGTGGCCTTTAATGAACTATGTCAGTGACTTCCATTATTTGTGAGACCATTGTTCCTTAAAAGATTCCCTCATTAACCCTGGTGGTAGTTCAAACTCGGTCGTCGGACTATTTACACTTCGGGCATGGTGATCATGACGAGTCTGCTCTTTGTCATTGGCTTCCTGGGTATTCCGAAGGGAAACAAGGGTGCGATATGGGCAATGGCATCTTTGATGGATGTCTGGACGTTCTTCTATCAAATGACCGTCGGTCCAATATGCTTCGTCGTCATTTCCGAGATTTCAGCGACTCGGTTGCGCGAAAGGACTATAGCCATCGCCACCGCAGTACAGGCCGGAGCCAGCATTGTTTTCACCGTCGCCATGCCCTACATGTTGAACAGCAACGAAGCAGACTGGGGCGGCAAAGCCGGCTTTCTCTTTGGGGCCATCAGTGCGGCGTGTTTGGTGTGGTGCTACTTTCGTTTGCCAGAAAGCCGTAATAGGACTTTCGAGGAGTTGGATATCCTGTTCCAGCGTCGGATCCCGGCTCGTAAGTTCAGAGACTACGATTTGCTGGCCGAGGCGGATGCTGTTCATGCAGAGAACGACAATCCGTAGCTCGTAGTCTTGGAAGCAAGTGCAATAGGTTCAAGCCGACTTTTTGGCTTTGAAGTACGCCACATCGCTTTCATCTCTTTTCGGCAAATGATCGGATGGCCTCCCCGGTCCAACGAATGCCAGGAGTTCCGAAGCGCGCGCAAGTCAGTTTCCATTGCGCTGCATTCTTGCGCGCCTTCGCGCACTGACGCGGAGCAATCTGATGAATAGCTCAGCCAAATGAATCAATTTGGAAAGTTGAACGCATGCACAGCGAGGCAGCGTCGTGCGTTCACTCGAGCAGGTTCTCATGAACTCTGACCAGAAACCTCAATTAGCGAATTGATGTGCCATGCCGTCATCGTACTGTGAAAGGGTGCATCTGGGCATCAAGGCCGTTGAAACACGACCTGCGGTTCACGGATCCTCGATCGGTTAACGATCTCGTGGAGCGAAGGTTCCCAGCATGTAGTCTCCTCAATATTCTTGGGCAATCTTTTTTTCTAGAAAAATGGCTTGGTAGTTCTAAGTTTTGGCTGCGGACTCCAAAAATACCGGATCATGAGGTCACACTCTCAGACCGCATTGCCGCAGTTTGTCGTCGCGAATCCGGTGACAGCGGCGAGCGAATGGAATACCTGCTCGCGAGAAAACACAGCCGCTATATCCTTCAAATTGCTAATGGCGGAAAATTGGTGCACGGAGAGCGAACGGGATCCAATGTTTTCCAGTAGGTATGGTCGTATGTGCTAAACGGGTGGGGTATAATAGTATATGAATCCCTTGCAGCATCCTTCATGGAGTCCGGCGATTCCCAAGGTCACCATCGAGCGACGACTCGTGTTAACGGCGTGCCTGAGATAGTTGATATTCGAAAACCCTGAGGAACTCCGCCCTTTCATCGCAAAATCAGGGCGCAGAATCAGGCCATGTAACTGATCCTGTCAAGTGACCAGCCAAGCACAGCCAGTCGCTGGGGGCCAGCCCGTGAGGTACGCACGAGTCTTCGGACCAATGAAAAAAAGCATCAAATAGAATTAGGTCTAGCCCACTAACGAATATCTAATCCTTGAGCAATGAGATTTCACGAGCCCCATGTCGCTTATTTTTGCCATCAGAAAACCGACTCATAGAAACCCGTCTGACGATCGTGAATGCAGCAGCACTTGTCAGCACCAATTCCGTAAAGACAGCTTCCAAGGTGATGACCCTGTTCTCAGGGCAGTAATGCTTTCTGGCCTATGATTGCATAGAGACCATCGACACTACAAGGGATACAGAGCCTGACAGACGCACACGAAAGAGGAAGGTCGCCAGGGAGGTCGTGCCGTGGTCATGAACGAGGAAGTCATTTCTCGCCCAGAGGTTCCATGTGACCTTGGCGTTTCTTCTGCGGCGAAGTTCGCAGGAGTTCATGCATCCATGGTTGAGTGCGCAACAAAGTGGTGCACAAGTTATAGTGCTATCGGAGAACCTCTAGCAAGTTGATGGTGATTGATGTCTGCATACTACATTCTCATCGAATCGTCTGACAGATCATTCGTGCAGACAAATCTTCAAAAAAGCTGATTGGGGCTGAGAACCAGTCCTCGGTGAATCGCCGCCAGCTGCATCTCCATCGTCCGATCCCAAGGCTTGTGCCGCACCCTGGCGATCATAAGATCTTATTATCTGGAGGGCCGGTGGACGTGCATTACAAATCTTGCGTTTTTCGGGTGTCAAGTGCTTCTGCTTTTTCGTCGCAACTAATCACTTTTGCGGGTTCATGCTCCGAGAGGCCCAGCTACCAAAGCTGAATGCACGGCGACGCATGATGCATTGTGTGGGCCAAAGGTGAGTTGCATTTACACTCACGCCGTGAAAAATTGGATTAGTCCGGGTCAGCAGTTCCTTGATCATATGGTTCTTGGTCTTCAATTTGATTCCATTTCGAACATGAACTGCCATCGACACTTTCATGGAAACTGCTAGGCGTCAAGCCCCCCCTGCGAAACTTTCTTGTCGAAGAGTCTTCCTGGCGGTGATGGGAAGACGGCCACTGCTACCAGAGATTAAGAAGACGGTTCTAGCTCTCGAACAGAAGAATAGGACGCACGTGTGACAGACCACAGGCGTTACACTCCTACGACATTCTGGCGACACGATCAGCACATAATCGCCCGTGTCAGCGCTGCCAGATGACGCGAGGGTGACCGGATAATAGCAAGATGCGTCGCATCAGGGCAGCTCTATTTCTCGCCTGCGTATTGCAGCGCATGACGGTGGGCGCAATGAAACGTGCGATATCTCGGGAACGGGAAAACGATTTAATGTTAGGCCAGTCGGGAAGTAGGGCACGTGGGCCAGCCTATAAAGCAAAACTGGCTTCGGTCCGGCTCGGCAGCTGGCTCTCTGCCGCATGACGGACTGCCAGGGTGCATTGCGGCGTTCTGTCAGGCACCTCGAGATGAGACGAGCAGGGATAATGCGGCAAAGCCTTGCCATTCCCTGTTATCCATCAATGCCAAAGGCACCAATTTTTCTGATGAGCGTCGTTACGGGGGCATTGGACGGGCGCGAACAGAAAATGCCCTCCGGCGATGGAGGCCTGCCCCCGCGCCGAATGCGACCTTGGCGTTCGGCTGTATGAGCGCTTGTTCGCCAGCACATGAACTGTCCGATGACAACATACCTACCACGGTTCACGGCTTCTGTTTCTCCAGAAGAACCACCGCAAGATGGCGAAATAACAAGACATCAACCTCACTGAGAAGAGATTCTGCATACCTTGAAGCCGCACAACAGCCGGGCGTGGTGATATCTGGGTTGCGCAGTGGGCCATTCTCTCCCTAACCGTGCACATGGCGGCGCATGTGGTGTAGCCCCAGTCACACAAGACCAAATACACCATGTTCTCAAAGGGCCGCGCCAAGGCACGCCCGCACACATATAGTCCCGGCTTGCATGGGGTGCCCGAGCCCGTCTGAGCCCATAGCGCCAGGCTCGAGGCGAAGTAACAACAATGGACTGAATAGAGCAGAAATGTACGCATCACACGGCTCAGCAGTTGATGCAACCGTGTGGCGTGGACTTTTGGCCATGCGCGCGCAACGAGAAACGTTATCAGAGGACACTATGCGCCCTCAGCTCTGTGAACTAGGATCGCCGTACATTTCTTATAAGTACGAGTCTTGTCCGTTTTACTAGGCGACTGAATGATGGCGGCTCGCGTTTCCTGGAGGGTTCTCCAATCGCTGTCGACGCTGCGCGGGAATTAAGCTTCATTTCTGTGTCAAAATGTTGTTTCGGGCCTGGATTTACGGCGCTGCTTTGGCAAGTCTTGCGGTTGCATCGCCAATTGTCCAAGTCGCGCGAAACATTTCCTCTTTGCCGCGACTGGTGATATATTACCAAACTACTCATGACTCAAATGGGAAGCCGATCTCGATGTTACCTCTTGTCAATCAGAAAGACATTGCGTTGACTCACTTGATCGTGTGCTCATTGCATGTCAATGAAGGCGGCGAGATCCATTTGAACGACTACCCTCCAAGTGCTGCAAGATTCTACACGCTCTGGAACGAGACTCAGGTGATGAAGAACGCGGGTGTCAAGGTCATGGGTATGGTTGGGGGAGCTGCCCCGGGATCTTTCAGCTCTGGAACTCTGGACGGAAACCAGACTGCGTTTGACAAGTATTACGGTCAACTCCGAGATGTCATCCGCCGCTTCAAATTGGAGGGACTGGATCTAGATGTAGAGCAGTCCATGAGTCAAGACGGCATCGAGCGATTGATTGATGCCCTGCGGACCGATTTTGGGCCCGACTTCATTCTCACATTGGCACCTGTGGCATCGGCCTTGCGAGGGGGCGGCAATCTGAGTGGATTCAATTACGATGATTTGGAAAACAGCAAAGGGAACGACATCGACTTCTACAACGCCCAGTTCTACAGCGGCTTCGGTAGCATGGCCAAGACCCAGGATTTTGACCGCATCGTATCAAATGATTATGATTCGACTAGGGTGGTTGCTGGCCAATTGACCTCGCCTCGCAACGGCAACGGCTACATCCCCTATAGTCAACTGAACGCTACGGTGATCTCACTCAGAAAGAAATACGGCCAAATAGGCGGCGTGATGGGTTGGGAGTACTTCAACAGCCAGCCCGGCGGAACCGCAGAACCGTGGAAATGGGCGCAAGTCATGACTCAAATTCTTCGACCAAACGAAGTTCCAAAACTTACAATCACCAGAGCGACGGCCGAAAAGCTAACGACAGCCTTTCGGCAAAGCTTGGGCGGCGCCGAAGCATTTAGCGTCAGTGATGCTGGCTACTATGCTATGGTCAATGCATAAGAAAGCTCAATAGTAAATTTTACTCATGTATCAGCGCGAATGTGAGGTTCAAGATGAAATTAGCCAGCAAGTCATACCTGAGATACTTCAATTTGCGTGACTTTTGGCTCGCGGGTTCACAGAGCTTGATGTCCCAGAAAAGTGCGTGCTGGGATTGTGGTATCGATCACGAGTTACTGCCACGAATTTTTTTTTCTTACTTCTTGCCAGCGAACTGCAACCTAGTAGATCAGCGGATTGCATGACGTGATGAGCAAGATACCTTGTCTCTTCTTTGCCCGCAGCAGATGTAGCATTCACCGACTCATTACCTCTGTATCCAGGGCGGAATTGCTAAATCGAAGCTCAAGAGAAAATAGATTACATATTGTTCTTCAAATAACCATGGAGGGTAAGGTGATCATATTGAAAGCGATAAATCGTATTTTGAGGGGATGTTCAGGGGGGAGTGGATTTGAGAATACCATTCTAGGTGCGTCTTGCATTTAGTATGCAAAGGCCCCTTCTGACGCTTCATATCTCTCATCTCCCAGGAAGTTGCGATCATTGTGCGCAGACAGAGGGATGCTCTCGCGCAGTACTGGAAGTCGAACTGCGCTTGAACGTCGACCCGCATGGTACGCGATTGACTCTGCTAACCTTTTCACTCATGGTCGCAGACATGCGTGAGTCACTCGATGAGAATGGCAATTGCATTCACCTTTCGAACCTTTCACATCCGACCATGCTTTTCTTGGTTAGGGTGTTCAGGCATGAGCTGCACAATGTTGGCTCAGGTAGGGAGTTGTGATTTGCAGCAAGCCACGCAGAATGCAGAGCACAATGACCGTCGCGCAAATTAGGCAGAAGCACGAGTGCTCCATCTAAGAAACCAGTATCGTGTCTTTGGTTCGTTCCCATTTAAAGTCCATGAAATCTGCTCAAGAACAGCGAAGTACGTCAGAGTAGACAAGTCCTCACAAAGGCCGAATCCTTGCTCGGATCGCTCATCCTGTGAAATATGTGAAGTATCGATAGCATGAATGGCCCATGTCGACCAAGTAAGCTGTGAGTAGATCGTGCCACAGGTTCATTCAACTTCCAATGATAATGCGGCCAAATTATTCGCCACAGAGCAAGTTTCGCTCCGCCTCACGGAATGAAGTGTCTAGGAAGACGGCGATCAATAGGAGCGGTGTGATAAAAGAGAGCCAAGTGAGTGATGAGAATGAGCTGACAGGTACACCAATGAGGGGGCAATTGAGAGAGCAGAACTCTCAGAGCCATCACAAAAAGCCGCGATCCCGTCGGACAAGCTTTCGTCCTAAAACGGCTAAGGGCACTTTCATCAAAGCCAAGACCTTTTCCAGCTTCGACTGATCGCGATCTGGTAGAAAGAGGGACCGGCGGCTAGTCCTCGCGTGCGTACGGCCCCCAACCAAGTGCCGCGTCTTTGTATGGGAACAAAGAAGGGAGCATTCGACTCTCAGCCACAGTATAAGTGGCGGCTATATCACTGTAGGTGGTGAAAGTGGTGGAGGATGAATAGAGAGCAGTCACTTGACTCGCTAAACTTCTTCGATGTCTTCAACATAGCCGGTCTTCGTGACATGGTCGCAATTGAGACCTCCGCAGTCATTCAACACGCTCGCCTCTTCCCGCGGCGTTGCTTTCTTCTTCTTTTTTTTTTTTTTTTTTCGATTACTTGCGATGGCAATTTCTTGGAGTCAATTGAGGCGCGTTTGCCAGGAAAACTCGGCACTTGCTTTTTCTGAAATACGGACATACTAAGACCGAATTGTTCGTCGAGGACGGCTATGGCTGACGGCGGCGAGTGAGCCTCGGCGAGACAAGGTCGTGGTGAGTCGAAGCCGCCGTGACTGGCGAACCGGCATTCTGGCATTACATACTTACTCTATATATTCTTCGGCCAATCGGATGAGCAGATTGAACTGGCGCCGACAATGCTAGCCGTCTCTGTGCCTGCATCTTGGTCGCGCTGACTGCCCCGATGGGGGTCTAGTTGCTTCTGCTTCGAGCGCACGCACGCACGAGCTGCCCGCTTCCCCCGCTTCCCCGCATCGGCCCATGATCGTGTGGAGATAGGGTGGTGGTGGTGGTGGTGGTGGTGATGGTCTGATCTGTTTCCCCCACCCACGTCAACCCCGCAGTCCCTCCTTCATCCTCGGTCGTTCTTCAACACACCATCTGCATTGTGCATCCTCTAGTCCGAAGAAGAATCTGACCATTACCTCCATGCCGATCTGGCCCCCATCACGGCGCCAAGCCACGCAGTCCCACACACCAGGGCAAAGGCGGTCGAAAAAATCACGACGGTCCGCTGACCATGCCAAATTAGCAGCTTTTCGCTCAATTTCGAGACCGTGAGCAGAAGGCTTCAATCAACAAGCTCATTGTGCCAAAAGCAACGTGGGCCGGGTGATAATGAGAGACAAACAGCCGCGCCACTCGTCGTCGGCTCTGTCCCTTGCAAACTAATCACGGTTTTCGACGATGCCGCCCCGCCTGCCTTCGATCGTGGCGGCGAATTGGCCCTTACCAACGCAGATCACTACAGCCAACCTAGTGCTTTCGCCATTCGAGCTAGATTGTTCGTCCGCGGCATTTGTCAACTCACAAAGGGTCACGCCGACACCCACGTTCGCAAAGTCGAAGCTGCTGCGCCCTCAGCATATCGGTCAAGACACGGCCCTCCGGACCATCATAAAATTCCTTTCTGGAGGCAGAGTCATGCTATCGCCGCCCACTGTCTGAGTTATACCGATTCTCCTTGGGAATGTCTCGGTCGTACACTGCTGTGGTGCTGCAGCGCGGCCACAGCAGTATTGAGCTGACAACATCGCACCCTCCTCACCAAGTATACCATATACCGGCGGAAAGGTGCAACTGTGCTACTTGAGATCGTAAATCGTTGTTTGGATGTCACACAGTGGCACAACAACAGATGAAACCCGGTCACCAATTCCGTCGGCAGATCTCTGTGTCGAGTCCGGACGAAACACGGTGGCAAAACCCTTGGGACAGTGTGCCTTTGTGCGAATGAACGAATTGCGTGTGCAACCACGAACCGTTGACGTAGAGACGCATATTAGGATTTAAATTCGATCTCAGTAGGGAGTGATTCAGTCTTTCTGCTGGCCACGAAAGAGGATCGCCTCTAGAGAGCGGCCCGGGCGCTTCCAGAAACTCGGGCGATTTTCTGGAACTACCCCTCAAATGACTACCGCAATGCAAACGCATTCCTGAAGAATTTGAAGCAAGGGAAGAAATATGTCATGTTTCATGTTTCGGCGAATCTAATTGATATCTTGTCCTCACGCGATAACCGTCGCTACTGTCCTCCCTATCAAGCAAAATCTTGCCGCAACGTTGCGATCCTTACTCGTCTCCCCGATATGAGCAGCTCGTTCCGAGGTATCACATTGTTTTGTGCAGGTCACGAATCGGGTACCAGGAGCGGTCACTACCAGTTGCGATCTGACTATTGGAGGCAAATAAGAGGCATCACATATACAAAGTTGTATTTCCACGGGTATATATTTAACATGTACTTTTACCTCTCTGTATGCTTGTAGAACAGCATCCTGCCAAAATATTCATTAAAAGTCTCATTATGATCATCCGCGCTAAAGTTAAAAATCGCCTATGCGTTCCTCTGCACTCATTACTCCAGATTTTGACCTCATGATGATGCCTGGCCCATCAATGCTTGGAAGATTGCTTTGACAAAGTCTGATATGGTGGCCACAAGCTGTTGAAAAGTCAGTAAACTATGTATGTAGAAAAAGCCAGTTAGGCAAGTCTGGAGGGAGAATCTTACCGGAGTAGCATCGCCAATCAGTTCGGACGTTTGTGTCACGAAAGTCTGAGTCAAGAGGTTTTCGGCATTTACGAGCAATCCTAGGACGCCCTTAATGCTCGTAGGTGTAATCAACGGCATCACGGCTTCGACAATTCCTTCAATGTCAATCTTCTTGACCGCATCCAAAATAGGTTTGACGGAATCAAGAAGGCCCGCGAGATCGATCTTGCTAAGGGATGCGAGCAGTGGCTTGGCCTGCTGCAAGAGACCACCAATGTCGGCTCCATCGAGATCGGCGATGAGAGGTGCGGCGCCGGCGATGAGCGTCTTCGTTTGGTTGACGAATTGGCTGGTGAGTAGATCTTCGGCATTGGCCAACAATCCAATGAGGCCTTGGACTGTGCCGGGCGTAAGGAATGGGGCGATGGCATCGAAGAGCCCCTTGAGATCGATTTTGCTCAGCGATTTGAGAACAGGGGCGAGGGCGGTGATGAGATCACCAAGGTCGAGTTGGTCGAGCGCGCTGACAAGGGGACTCGCGCCCTTGATCAATCCCTTGGTCTCATCAACGAAATCGCCTGTAAGGAGGTTTTCAGCGTTTCCAAGCAGTCCGAGGATGCCCTGAATGCTCTCCTTGGTGAGGAGTGGTTTCACAGCATCAAGAAGACCAGCCAGGTCAATTGTGCCGAGCTCCTTCAGAAGAGGGCCCAACTGCTTGAAGAGATCTTGCAGATCCAAGGTGCCGAGAGCGCTGATAAGAGGACCCGCGCCATTGATCAATCCCTTGGTTTTATCAACAAAGTCACCCGTGAGGAGGTTTTCAGCGTTTCCGAGCAGTCCGATGATGCCCTGAACACTCTCCTTGGTAAGAAGTGGCTTCACTGCATCGAGTAGTCCTGCGAGATCAATCTTGCTAAGCGTGTTGAGCAATGGCTGGACCTGCTTGATCAGGTCTTCCAAGTTCAGCTTGTTCAGCTCCTCAATCAACGGGGCGGCGCCCTTGATCAAACCCTTAGCCTCGTCGACAAAGTCGCCTGTGAGGAGGTTTTCAGCGTTTCCAAGCAATCCGATGATACCCTGGATACTCTGCGCTGTCAGGAGTGGTTTGAGGGCGTTCACGAGGCCTGGAAGGTCAATTTGCCCAAGAGCGGTGAGCAAGGGTCCAAGCTGCTTGATTAGGCCCTGCAGGTCGATTTGGCCCAATTCGGATATTAACGGATACGCCCCCTTGATCACCCCCTTAGTCTCGTCAACGAAGTCACTGGTGAGAAGGTTTTCAGCGTTGCCCAAGAGGCCAACAATGCCCTTGATACTGTCGGACGTGAGCAGCGGCTTCAGTGAATTAATCAGGCCAACTAAGTCGATCTGTCCAAGGGCATCCAACAGCGGTCCAAGTTGCTTGATGAGGTTCCCAAGGTTGAGTTGACCGAGTTGACCGATGAGGGGTGTTGCGCCCTTGATGAGTGTCTGAGTGTCGTCGACGAATTCTCCTGTCAGCAGCTTCTCAGCATTACCTAGGAGGCCAATAATTCCCTTGATACTATCCGTAGTAAGGAGTGGCTTCAGCGCGTTGACGAGGCCGGCCAAGTCGATCTGACTCAATGTGGACAAGAGAGGCCCGACTTGCTTAATCAGATCCTGGAGGTTCAGCTGGTTCAGCTGGGCGATCAGGGGCGTCGCACCCTTGATGAGTGTTTGCGTGTCGTCGACGAATTCGCCTGATAGAAGCTTCTCAGCATTGCCCAATAGACCGACGATTCCATTTATGCTGTCCGTGGTGAGAAGTGGCTTCAGCGCCTTCAGAAGGCCAGCTAAGTCGATCTGACTCAATGTTTGTAGAAGAGGTTCGACTTGTTTGATCAAGTCCTGGAGATTCAGCTCAGAAATCGCGTCGATCAACGGCCCGGCTTTTCCAATCAAGCTCTGCGTCTGTGTGACGAAGTCCTTGCTCAAGAGAAGCTCTGCATTTCCGAGGAGACCGACAATACCCTCCACGCTTTCCTTAGTCAACAAAGGCTTGATGGCGTCGACCAGGCCAACAAGATCAATCTTGCCCAATACACTGATCAAGGGCTCGACCTGTTTGAGAAGGTCTGGTAGATCAAGCTGAGAAACCGCATCGATCAACGGCCCGGCTTTTCCAATCAGGCTCTGCGTCTCTGTGACGAAGTCCTTGCTCAAAAGCAGCTCTGCATTTCCGAGCAGTCCGACAATGCCCTTGATGCTATCCGGTGTGAGCAGAGGTTCAAGTGCCTTGAAGAGACCTGCAAGATCGATCTTGCTGATCTCGCTGATGAGAGGCGCCACCTGATTTAAGAGATCCTGCAGATCTAGCTTGCTTAGGCTTCCTACCAAAGGACCGGCGCTCTCGATCAATGATTGGGTCTCGTTGACGAATTTGGTAGTGAGCAAGGATTCTGCATTGCTGAGCAATCCTAGAATACCCTTGATACTATCGCTGGTCAATAGGGGCTTCAAGGCCTCAAATAAACCGACGAGATCGATCTTGGACAGTTCTTGCAAGAGCGGCCCAATCTGATCAACTAGACCCTTGATGTCCACGTCCTTCAATGCGCCGAGCAGAGGCCCAGCTCCGGCAATGAGAGATTGGGTGTTATTAACGAAGTCCTTGGTCAATAGACTTTCGGCGTTTGTGAGAAGTCCGATGATTCCTTTGATGCTGTCATCGGTCAGCAATGGCGATACAGACTTGAGAAGCCCGGCGATGTCAATGTTGCCCAATTGACTTAGGATCGGACCAAGCTGTTCAATCAATTTGCTCAAGTCGGCCTTGGACAAACTCTCGATGAGTGGCACCGCTCCCTTGAGAACAGTCTGGATGTCGGATACCGTCCCATTGCTCAGTAGTGCGATTACTCCGTTGACAATGGGTTTGATGTTGTCCAATAGAGGAGCAAACGCAGCCAGAAGATCATTAGGATCCAAGCCGCTGAGCACCGGAATAAATCCGTGCGCAAACTTTAGGAGATCGACAATGTCTGTTGTTGTCTGGTTGTTCAGAATGGTGCCTGCGTTGTTGACCAGCGATACGATGTTTTGGATCGACGATGGGGTGAGCAGTGGCTTGAGTGAATCGACCAAGCCCTTCAGATCGATACCCTCCAGAAGCTGGATCAGGGGTGAAACCTCGCCGATCAACGACTGTGTCTCGTTCACGAACGTAGGCGTCAATAATGCGGCACCGTTCGTAAGTAGAGAGTTGATGTTGTTGATGTTCTGCTGAGATAGCAGAGCGATTGCACCCTTGAGGAGACTGCCGAGGTCAACGTCACCGATCTCGTTCACAAGTTTTTCCAGATTGAGTTTGTTGAGAAGTTGAACGAGGGGTACGACAGCTGGAAGGAGCTGCTGGACGAGGGATGGTACTGGTGGTTTCAGCGTGGCGTCCAGGTTGATAATGGCATCGTGGAGGGCTTGCAGGAATTCATCGCTCAGGAGACCCTGGAAAGCCTTCAAGTACCCAGCAATATCCTTGACAAAAGGAACGATGTCCAACAAGCCACCCAGATCTCCTAGACCACCCAATAGCCCTGCTTGACTCCCTCCAGAAGTGCTCGACGTGCCGCTGCCGGTCCCTGTTCCGGTTTCGTTGGCTCTTGGAAATAATGCGACTCTGGCTTGCAGCGCTTGATTCCTCCTGAGCAGGCCATTGAGTTCTGTGAGGGCCTCGGTAAGATCTGATCGTGGAACCAGGGCAAGATTGTGTCTCCGTAAGATCTCGTCGAGGTTTACTTCTTGTGGTGGTACGGATTCTGGAGTGCCTTCGGCCACGATGCCGAGCGGCAAAAAAGCCGCAGCCAGAAACGATGTGAACCGCATTTTCACCGCGTAATGGCTCCTCGGATTCAAGTCACAGGCTTGGGACCTTGACGATGAAGCTTCAAGCAGAAGTTGAAGCGCGCCGGAGGAAGCAGTGACGGTGGCTGAAGAGTCCAAGGATGGAAGGAGGGAAGAAGACGAAAAAAAAGCGTCAGAGCGCCAGAGATGGCTCTGGGGTGTAGTCGACCAATATGGGCTCAGACTCCAACCTTTTCCCTTTGACGCCTTTCCCCAGTTTCTGTCACATGAGGGCTAGGTGTTGAGCGAAGACACTGAGGGGCAAACCTCGGGAGGTAACGCCGATCAATAGTAGCGAGAGGCTTTAATCCTGCTTTTGGGTATATTTGGAAAACTACTTCGTTTTTGGTCATTGTCCCTAAAGAACTTCCCCAGTTTCCCTGTCAACACATCACTCTCATCTGGACCGTTCGCGCACGGTCGGCGACCCATCATCCGCGGAACTGTACTCGCAGCCATTTCTTCATCGGGATAGAGCGGCGGAGCTATTGGGGTGGGGATCGGGGTGAGCGTGGGCTATCAGGTTGTACACCCCGCAGAGCCGGCGAAGAGGTTCGCCAGCAGCCGTCCATCACTTCCTGGTTCGGGCTAACCGTCCCCCGCAACCGGGAACACCTCGCGCGGACCACCGCAGAGGTGAACGGTGGGTGGGTGAGGGGAAACTCGGCAGAATAGTCTTTTGACATCTGCAAAGCATGTGCTAGCTAATACGTGCTGGGGCTAAGCAAAAGCAAACTTTGCGTCTTTAGATGGGACCAGGATGGCCTTTGCCCATATGGTGAGCTGGCAAGGTCTGTACATTGTTTATGAAGCGCTCATCTGACGGCCACTTATCCCGTCTCGCCCCTGCTGTTGGGTCTTGGACTTCTTCCCCTTCCCACGCGTTTCCGGTGTTGCTCCTGCTGAAGGTCGATTGTCATTATTTTTCTTCGTCCGTTTGGCGAAGGTTGTGACAGCATGGCGACGACGACGACAACCACTCCGCCTCGTCCGCCGCCTGTACCGCCGCCACCTCCCCAGGTGTCAACTGTGTCTGGTGGTCGGGGAGGTGCCAATGCGTTTGGTGACGCGAACAGCGACAATGCATCGTCAATAGATGATCACGTAGGGGAGAAACTGGCACCCACGCTTTCAAAACGTCAAAAAGTACGGGCGCATTGTGGCCGGTTTTGGCTGTGGTACCTTATCGGGACCATCATATTTCTCGCCATTTTTCTGCCTATCCTGTGAGTGACGCGGGCGCGCGCGCAGTGCGCATGGTATTTTTGTGCGCGAACAACGACTGACTCTAGTCTTCAGCTTCAAGTTGATCATTCCAGCTATTGTACAAGCAATCATCAATGGACAAGGCCTGCCCATTCAAGGCGGTTATGTTCAAGTGGATACGGCAACGCAGCTGTACTTGGGGATCAATACCTCGCTTAACACACCCTTACCTGCCAGAATCGACAATACCACCTTGGATCTCTTCAACAGAAAGACTCAACCTTTCACGCCATTCGCAAACATCACCATCGCTGGGCAGAAGCTCAAGGGCGACACAAAGATCATCGTGCCTCCTCAGTTGGTCTCCGTGTTGAACGAGTCGGAACTCATTTCGTGGTTCGACAAAGTGTTTTCGCAAGACAAGGTGGACCTGTCTGTCAGAGGCCGTCCTTCTGTCTTCCTCGGCGCTATTGAACAAACCGCCAACATCAACAAGGATATCACCTTGCCAGGTCTGAGAAAGTTTGCCGGCTTTGGTATTGACGATCTCAGAATCGTACTGCCACCAGACAAGAACGGGAACAACCTCAGAGGTACCGTCAATATTCCTAACTGGGGTGTTCTTGTACTCAATTTTGGCAACATCACGTTCAACATCACGTCAGGCAAGACCCAAATTGGCCAGATTACCGTCTACGAGACGAATTTGAAGCCCGGGAACAATTCACTCAGTTTTGACGGCAAACTAGACTTGAATGCCATCATACAGAACCTGGGTCCTGTGTTGCAGAGCCAGACGGAAGCGCTCAATCGAGGCCAGGTAGACCTGAATGCGACTGGAGTTGCCGTGGTCATGAACGGAACAAGGATCACTTTCATTGAAACGGTACTTAGCGGGCATCCTCTCACAGCCTCAGTCTCCGTCATTACACTCCTCAGCGACGTCATCAACGGCTTTGTGGGAGGTGGAAGTGCTTCCATCGTCAACGTGCTCGGGGACGTGGTCGGCAACAGCACATTTCTCCAGCACGTCATTGGCCACTACAACGCGACACAGGTCGCCAAGAACCAGACACAGTCGTCTTTCACCAAACGGGCGCCAGATCCCAAAGACGCTCTCATGTGGAACATGCTGAAAATGGGCCTTCGGATGAAATTGAACCAAGCCGGCCGGTAGAAGCACAGCTGGAGCATTTTCTCATCCCCTGAGCACTGATCTTTACATCAATTTCGCGATACCCACATTTAATTGCCAGGGCTGGCCGTAATGACTGCACGGACGAGCCATGTTTTAGCCAGATAATATTCTAGTACATACTTCTTAAGATTGGCATGTTTTGTGTACAGCGTCGTGTACAGCATCGTCTCATTTTCTGGCGTCGCACCATGGTTCTTTGACAGTGAGGACGGGATGAATCCCTGCTATCGCAACTGGAACAGCTGCAGCGCCCCCGGGACGCTACCTGGTAAGCACGAGAGAGCACGCAACGGACGGGGGCTACCGCTTGGGGGTAAAGCCCTCCACCGTCGGAGCTAAAAACCGTGTAAGGTGATTGGGGCTCAGGTTGCATGCACTTGGACGCTTCGGTCGCTAGTGCGTCATCCCAACAGGAAGATGACGTATGCCGCTGCCATCTTCTCCCTCCTCTTCTTCGGTCTTCGGCAAAGGCCATTCGGTTCAACTTGGTCGTCGAGACCGGGGTTCTAGGAAACTCAGCCTGGGAAGTGGGAACCAATTGACTGAGTCGTTTCTTCTGGCGGTGCGGAGGGAAAAACAAGGAAAAAGAAAAATAGGCCGGTGGCGACTCCATGTCGCGAACCTCTCAGCTTTCCTTAGTAACCCAATCAAACCCAGCGGAATACGACTCGCGCAATCTAAATTGATGGCCTTCCCACCTCGTACACAATGGAGCCGTGCTGGCGTGGGAATGTTGGCACGGATCAACGCACAGCACACGTGGGGTTTTGATTGAGGAGGGGATCCATGAGAAGCGAAAGTGGCATTGCTGGTTCATGGTGATCTTTACCCATGTCTCGGGCAAACGGGGGGGGGGGGGGGGGGGGGAATCTAGTGCCCGTTGAGAGCTCTGGCTTGAACCACGCGTGCTCGTCAGTGAATTCGCCCGCGGCAGGGATGCGCCGCGGCCGAGACAGTCGATCCAGAAAGACGGCGCAACATGCGGCGCTGACAGGTCTGGACCGTCTTGCCACGCGATGGACAAGCTGACCTTGTCTAGCGTCATCGTGCCACGACGAAGGTTCACCAAAGAAATAAGGTCGCATGGCGCACGGGCCCGTCTGCAGCGCCGTCCTCAACGCCCTGCACCCCCCATCCCTGCGATTGGTCGGTGCGCCGCCGCCGCCGCCGCCGTCGGTGGCGATCGCCTGTCCAAGACAGCTTCTCGGCCGCGGGCTCAGGATAGCACTACAGTGCGGTGCTGGTCACGGGAACTCACTTCGAAGAGCCAAGCCGCCAGGGGGAAAATGTGAAGACCACAATGTGGCGTACAGCCACCGAAGATTTGAACCTAAAATTCTACGGATCTTCGATTCCCAACGGACAAAGAGGGAATCTCCGTGCCACATCTCCTTTTTCCCGTGTGCCATCCGTCCGTCAAGTCCGACTCGGATTCCCAAGAGAGACTATGTGCACTTACCGTCTGGATCCCTAAGATATTTCACAAGGCTCAACAGGAAGAAAAACCAGCCCTGTTGTGAGACTGGGGTTGCACTGGGCACACAGCGCCGCAGAGACACGCACATATCGCCAGGATGGGACATCCTGGCCGTTGAAGATCGCGGAGGACCTGCAGATTGTCAGTCGCTTAGCAGTTCTTTGAGCCTTTGGCCCCACGCAATGGGGCGTTAGTGGGCTCAAATTTACTCGAGACCCCGAAATGACGCGGGAAATAATACGGAGCATTGAGCACAAACGGTTGCTCCACAGCCTCCCTTGCAGAGCCATCCATTCCCATGGGATCTTTGCTATGTCGCTTGGGAATCTCTTCCATGTTATGTGACATTGGGCATGTGAAGAAATCGCCGGCAAGTAAGAGTCGTTCTTGCCTTAGTTGACTACGCGCAGCAACGATCCGCGACAGATCAAAACTAACACAGGCCTTGCCTAATGACCCCCCTGTGTGTTCCGGGCAGGGCGTTGGGCTGCTGTATCCCAAAATCTTCTTTGCGAAGAGGGCAGACAGGCGCAAAGCACTTGCTGGTCTTGACAAATGGCGCAGATTACAGGTTCATCCGCAGGTCGTAGACGCTACTTCATCGGAATGCGGCTCGGAGGTGTTCAGGCTATTGACATGCACAGGAACATTGGAGTGACGCGAAGGCTTAAATCTGTCATGGCATATTGACAAAATGTGGCGTTTGTTGGCCTCTGTCAGGTAATCTTCTTGATATAGGGTAGCCTGATACTGCGCTCTCGCCCTGGTATTCGATACTGGTTCGGACTGAACACATTCATGATACTAGGCAGCATGGGCTGGAGTGCGCTCGCATCTTCAAATACTTGATTAAGACATAGCAAAGGTCTGGGAATTATTTTGTCACCTTACGTTGAATCAGAACAATTATTCTGGAGGACATGTACACTTCAGAAACCATATGTTCGTGTATTTTTGGTGACGAAAACCGACGCTGTTTGTTCAAGTACATGCGGACTTCCTTGAGCATCTTTGCCAACTGGGTGCGAAGAGTAAGTCCGAAATGAGAGCCAACTTCCGAAATCATTTCAAGGTACTTAGTGTGCTATCTGCGCGACAAACATGGAGGTAAGCAGATCAGCAGACTTGTCGAAATTCGTGAAGTGTTTTGACCTCTGGTAACGAATTAATGTCGTAGACTTCCGTATAACGAGGGTATAAGATTCAATGAAAATTAGCGTATTGCTCTTTTCCGTGGTCGAAAGTTGCACAAGTGTCGATGAAAGACGCTTTTACCAAAGTTGCAATACCATTTGCGAGGTATCAGTTTATCGCTACGGACACATCAATCATGCCGCGCTGAGGACATGCCAGCGATGTTAGTTGAAGTGCTAGTGACTTTTCTTCTGCCGGCAGAAGAGCGGAAGTTTTCATGTAGTAAAACCTCTGTCGACTGTTGGGCAAGAGGAATTGACAGACACTGCGAGTACATGCCAAAAGTTCTGGGGCTAAAGCGTTTCAATATAGCTTTCTGAAGACTGTCTACACAATCAGTCGTGGAAATGCTGGCATGACTTTGCTATGTAAGCTTCTCTGCAAACATAATTTGAAGCGATTGCCTCGACAACTTTTTGACAGCGTGAGGGCATGTAGGGTAGGCCGTTGAAAGCTAACGGGCCAAAGCCCAACGGCATGTCCGGCAAATGCGAACACAAACGGTGTCCGAGAAAATATTACTCGTTGACGAAGTCAACTCTGCCTGCAATACATGAGCTGAAAGAGTTGTGCAGAGTTTCTGTCACTCAAATTGTCCAGGAATGGCTTGCCATTGCGATAATGCCGGATGCGCATGACCATACGAATAAACGGTCGCAACGTCAGACGAAGTGCCGACCGCATTACCCAAGTCAAAACATCTGCCCTGGGCTTTAAACCGCAACCCCACTAGTGATGGCGTGACCTCTAAGCCATTTAGGCATTGACAATCGTCAAACTTTGGTCCAACGTCCCTGCGCCATTCCGTGAAGCAAGTTCTTCCTTGTTGATTCTGCCTTGTCACGCCTTGAAGCTTTGAAACGCCTGGATGTCTGCTTTGCGGCTGGGAAACGCTGCGCGCCGCACGCAGGCGATCATGCGCTGCCATGCGCCCTTGCGCTCATTGACCTCGAAAAGCCTACCGCTGCGCGGAAGACGAGGCCTTGCAACCGTATCTCCGGTGTCATCGTTGTCCAGTAACCACAAGGTCGTCGTTATCGGCGCAGGGACCGCCGGTCTAGCCATCAGCCATCAGCTCCTGCGTTCAGATAAGTTCGCGCCCAGCGACATTGCCGTGGTCGACCCCGCAACCTGGCATCATTACCAACCAGGCTGGACTTTGGTTGGAGGCGGTCTCAAGGATAAAGAGGACTTGCGCAGGAGGACGGAAGACTTGATAGACCCCAAGCTCACATTATACCCGACTAGTGTTGTGTCTGTCTCCCCCAAAGACAATCTCGTCAGCTTGTCGGATGGCAACAAAGTTCACTACGAGCAACTTATCGTCGCTCCTGGCCTCACCCTTGACCTTGGGAGTATAGCGGGCTTGAAGGAGGCACTGTACGACAGACAATCGCCTGTGTCCTCGATCTACAACTACGACACGTGCGACAAAGCCTTCAGGACAGTAGAAACACTCACAAAAGGAACGGCCCTATTCACCCAGCCTGCTGGCGTTATCAAGTGTGCCGGCGCGCCTCAAAAGATTATGTGGCTGGCCTTAGATTATTGGAAACGCGCTGGTTTGTACTCACCGGAGAAACTGCGAAATTCGCCGATCAGCATAGACTTTGCTACTGGCCTTGGAGGTATGTTCGCTGTGCCCAAGTATGCCGCCAAACTTGAGCAGTTGCGAAAAGATAGGGGCGTCGGTGGCCTGTTTCAGCACGATCTGGTGGCTATCAATGGTGACAAGGCAATCTTTTCCCGCCCTGATTCTCCCGAGAAAGTCATTCGACAGTTCGATTTGCTGCATGTCACCCCAAAGATGGGACCTCCGCAGTTCATCCGGGAAAGCGCTATTGGAAACGAGGCCGGCTACGTGGCTGTCAATGAACATACGCTGCAGCATCAAGAGTTCTCAAATATCTGGTCCGCTGGAGATGCTTCCAGCTTGCCAACGTCCAAAACCGCGGCTGCCGTTACGTCGGAAGCGCCTGTTCTGGTGCGCAATCTGCTTCGGGCCCTTGAGGGCAAGGAGCCGGATGCGCTTTACGACGGCTACACTTCATGCCCCCTGTTAACTGAATATGGCAAGGTGCTTCTGGCAGAGTTCAAGTACGGAGGTGAGCCTAAGGAGACCTTCGATGATTGGTTGGGAATAGACCAAGTTGAACCTCGACGAGCCTTCTACCATCTCAAAAAGGATTTCTTTCCTTGGGTCTACTTTAATTCTATGGTCAAAGGAAGATGGGGCGGGCCAAAAGGTTGGATCAATTAGAGCATGGAGCCCGCCACACTCATTAGAAGTATGATCTTTCGGTCAAGTCATTGTGTAAAATTCGCCCCATTCGCCGCAGATAGACAAGTACTTCTATGATGATCTTCTTAATGACGCCAGCCCATCTCCGTCTAAGGAGAAAGTCGAGGGTGGTTTCACACACTCGCTGTGGGTGCAGAATGTCCCAAGTTGGCCGGTGCCCTCCATCTCCGCCCCCTTGTCAATATGGAGGTGATGCATAGCCTTGCCAATCCCAAAACCATAATCCACGTTTCTCTCAATAGCTCCCTGATCAAAGGACAAATCTAAAGTTTGGTCCATAGTTTTCTACTCCTTGTTCGCCAACTGTGCTTTCTTTCGACGGCTTCCCGTATTTTGCGTCCAGCTTCTTATTCTGCCACGTCAGGATGAAGCGCAGAGCGATGGCAAGCAGAGCTACAAAAAACATGAAAGCGGCACATATGCTATGTCCTTTCACATAATTCGGTTGTTCATCCCTAGGATAAACTCTCGTGCCCAGTAGCGGCCCACACTGGCCAATTATGTTGATGATGACGACACCAGCTCCGCGCCGCTCATCTGACCCTTGATTGTTGACAACCCAGGGCAAGATGTTCGCAATGGTCGGGAAAATGCCCGCTGCAGCAAGATATACGCCGGTATATCGAACCGCGGTAGTTGAAGCAGCGGCAAGCATCACGTACCCCGTTCCGCCCAGAAGCGCCATGGCGATGATGACCAAGCCCCTTTGTTGGGTTCGGTCGGCGACGAACGTTGTGGCGATAGTGCATAGAAATGAGATGAAATAGGGCGGTGCGGAGAGACCTTGCGCATCCAAGCCAGAGAATCCTATCACTTTCGTCAGTTCTCATCAACGTCTTGACGCGCCCAGGCGCCAAAGACTCACCCATGTCTTGAAGGATCGTAGGCAAGAACACTGGCAAAGATGAATAGGACACATTGCAAGAAAAATACATGAGCGCTGTAATCCAGGCCTTGATATCGAGAAACGTAGCTACCGTCTCTCGCCAATTGAAGGTCCCGACTCTTTCTTCGACGCCAACCTGTCTCAATTGTCTGGCCATCGCATAACGCTTCTCATCTTCGTTCAAGAACCACGCGTCATGAGCGCTGCTTGGCATCGCGAAATACGAAACGATGGCCATGATGAGCACCGGCACTCCTTCGACAAGAAACAAGAGTCGCCAATTGGCGAGCTGTGAGTGCCCAGAGGTGATGCCATATGCCAGAGCACCGGCGAAGCACGTGGCAAGCGGCGCGCTGGAGAAGAAGATTCCGATCCGCAAGCCAAGTTCCTTACGGAGGTAGAAGAATGATAGCAGATAGACGGCACCAGGCCCATAGCCTGCTTCAAAGGCAGCTAGGAAAAACCGGCAGGCCATCATGCCAGACCATGATTGCGCTGCAGCTTGGGTCGTGGCCGCAATGCCCCAGCCAGCGACAAGGATTGCCAGCCAAATGCGGGTGGGCAGGATCTTGAACAAGACGATGAGCGGCTCGAACAGAATGTACGCAATATAAAATATGGTCAGAAGCCATTCATATTGATCGCTGGATAGACGCAGGTCGCTTTCCATCCCTGCGACACGAGCATTTCTGCAGCCTGTATTAGCTGTCTGTCACTTGACTGCATATTCCATCGAGCAGCTCACCCACCCGATGTTTGATCGATCCAAAAATGCTAGTAAGACTACGCACGCATCAAAATTTGAGACTTTCGCTGGAGAGAGTTCTCAACTCACAAAGGAAGCACAAAAGTAGGAGGACGTGGCGATCCATCTTTCTCAACACTCGCGCTTCCATGGCCGCATCGTGAGGCAATCCTCCGCGCTTGTCTGCATGTCTGGTATCCGGAGACTCACGTTGAATTTCATCGCCCGTCGTCATACTGCGCGGCTTGCGCTGCGCGTAACTGGCTTGGAAGGCTGATAATTCTCTTGCTTTGAACACGCAGACAAGGAACAACAAGAGTCACAAATCAAAGCGATTGAGAAAAGTACATACGTACACTATGCTTGAAGCGCCGCGACCGTCTGGGAAACACAGCCTAGTATCGAAAGCGAGCAGTCCGGCCATGTAACCTCATCGGACTAATATCGGTCTAATCCCAAGTCCACTATGTACCTCTTGACGGGCAGAAGGTGGATAGGTGCCTACCCAGGTACTTTAGGTAATAGGTATGAATGCCGCAGCGATGCTCGACGCCGAGTACCACGCCGAGTATGCGCCAACACTGTGGGCAAAGGTGACACGCGGCACTCCATGAAGACGGAGCCAGCTACATCGTGACAGGCCCGTGTGGTGGTGGCCTAGAGGGGCTCACTGCACAAGGACTTTACAGGCTGGTTCCAGGCGTTGCCAGGTTTCTCGCACAGCCGCTTGAATCTAGCGATGTCATCTGCCGAGAAGGACGACATCAGTGACGCAGCACTTGAAATTGAATACCTACTTGCGCTCAAATTGGTATATGCTAGCTTGAATTTTTCCTCTTCAGAAGAAGCGACCATTCAGCGTGCAGATGCAGGTCGAGAAACTGAAACGACGCGGTTGCAACCATTGTTTGCCTCGAGCTTCGATAAGCAACCCCGCCATGCCCCCACGTCGATCAGCAGCTGCCAGCGCATTTCAGGGCTGACTGACATTTCGGAGACGGCACCAGACTGCATACGGCCAGGAACCGTTCAGGCGCCGCAGGGGACTTCGTCAATGGCTAACCATCTGGGCAGTCCGTCATCGACCCACTCGAACCAGCCCCAGTGACAGCTTAGCAATTTTCTAGGTTACTTACGCTGCATTCGGCGCAAGTAGGTGGCCACATCTCGACTTTGCCATACCATGTACAGAACAACCACGACTGCCTACCTTCGCGTTCCACTCACCCTCGTTTAGTGCCGTGTTTTCTCTGTTTTGCTTGATCAGCCGCAGCTGCCGGCTTCCAGCATGTCGTGCCCTCATCTGGACGCCATCGGTGGGGATTACTCTCCGCTCCTGTTCGCTGAATAAAGGCTCACGAATTATCTTGATCAGGTCTTACTCCTCCGACGCCGTTCCAGTCCGTCTATCGGGAAGATTGCACGCAGTGCTTTGACTCGACCGTAAGCGCTCCCCACGACTAAGCCATGTACCATGGATTTGCCTCAGAAATATGCTCACTAGAAGTCGCTTCGAAGGATGATCCAGACGGCCTCGATGTGTGCCTACACTGCTTCAACGGCGGCTGCGCAGGAGATCATCTACATTCAAGGCTTCACAGCATCTTGAGAAGCCATCCGCTTGCACTCAACATCCGACGAACTCGCAAAGTCATTGTGCGCGATGAGCCGCCGGCAAAGATGTCGCGACTAGCTATCGCTGCAGAGACCGAGGAAGACCGATATGACACGTTCCTGGCCGCCAAGTGCTTCGAATGTAACGTCGAACTCGACATAACGATTGCGAAGCTGGCTCCCGTCATCCATGGCATAATCAAGGCAAACACTTTCTCGAGGAAGGAAGAAGTCAAAGCTTGGGAACAGGAGTTGACAGCTTGCGAGCATATTCTGCTTATGCAGCAACATCAATCCCGGAAAATTGAACAAGGAGAACTCGGTCATTGCTCCGGCTGTGATTTACGGGAAAACCTATGGCTTTGCTTGGAATGTGGCAATTTGGGTTGCGGCCGTAAACAAATGGGCGGCATTGACGGCAACTCGCATGCGCTTGCTCACTCTGTCGAGTCAGGCCATGGTGTTGCGGTGAAACTGGGGTCCATCACACCCGAGGGAACGGCGGACATCTACTGTTACAAATGTGACGACGAACGAGTCGACGAAAATCTTGGTGAGCATTTGGCTCATTGGGGGATCATGCTCGCGGAACGACAGAAGACCGAAAAGAGTCTCACGGAGATGCAAATTGAGCAGAACTTGAAGTGGGATTTCAGCATGACAACTGAAGACGGCAAAGAGCTGAAACCCTTGTTCGGACCGAGCCTAACGGGACTGAAAAACCTTGGCAACAGCTGTTATCTCGCCAGCGTTACCCAGTGCCTGTTCGACATGCCTGGCTTTCGCGACCGTTACTTCCGGCCGCAAGACGACTACCCTGTCGTGGATGACCCTGCTGCTGATTTGGAGACTCAACTACGCAAGATCGGCCATGGTCTTTGGTCCGGACGATACTCAAAGCCCGACGCGGATGTCAGTGCGAACGCGCACGTCAATCATCAGAAAGGTCTGGCTCCCGCCATGCTCAAGCATCTCATAGGGCGTGGCCATGAAGAGTTCTCGACCATGAGACAGCAGGATGCGTTCGAGCTGCTTCAGCATCTGTTCAAATTGATTGGCAGATCGAAACACCCCGTGGGCCTGAAAGATCCGACCGAACAATTCAGGTTCGTGCTGGAGCAGAGACTGCAGTGCCTTGGCTGCAACAAGGTCAGGTACAGTTCTACTGAGCAGGATAATGTATTTATAGATGTTCCTCTGGAGAAGATGCCCCCCGAAAACGGAGTTGAAGAGCCGAAGGACAGATATAAGCCAGTGACATTGTACGAATGTTTGGACAACCTGACCGCTCCAGAGAAAGTTGAGCTGACCTGCTCTTCATGCGGGTCCAACCTCGGATTCAGCAAGCAGTCTCTGTTCAAGACTTTTCCAGAGATTCTTGTCATTAATGCTCGAAAAATGACGGTCGTAAATTGGGTACCCATCAAGGTGGATGTACCAGTGATCGTGCCCGATGAGCCTTTTCTCCTGGATAAATATATCTCAGCTGGCCTGCAGGTATCGGAAGAACAGCTGCTGGACGAGCCGGCGGTGCAAGAGCCGGCTTTTGTGCCCGATGCCGAAGCTATGGTCCAGCTGGAGGGTATGGGGTTTCCGCGCAATCGGTGCGAGAAAGCTTTGCACGCGACTGGAAACACGGATGCGAATGCGGCCATGGAGTGGCTGTTTGGACATATGGATGATCCTGACATTGACGCACCCCTCGACTTGGGCGGCCAGGCTTTGTGCGATACAGCCGGTAACGTTGCCGATCCCGAAAAGATCGAAATGCTCGGTGCCATGGGCTTCGGCGCTCCGCAAGCGAAGAAGGCGCTCAAGGAAACGAGCGGTGACGTGGAACGTGCCGTAGAATGGCTCTTCAGCCATCCAGATGATCAAGGCCTGTTCGAGGACGACTTGCCCACTGTCGATACCGCGGCCGACCTGAAAGAGCCTGCTGGCAGCGCGGTCCTACCTGCCAGATTCCAGCTCGCGTCGATTGTCTGCCACAAGGGGACAAGTATCCATGCAGGGTGTGTTCTCTCCAAGGTCATGAGCTACAAAAAAATGGAACAAACGCTGATATTCCCTGAGCAGACATTACGTGGCCTTCATTCGGAAGCTGTTGGACGAGAAACAGGCGCCGCAGTGGGTTTTATTCAATGACGAGAAGGTTGTGGAGGCGACAGATATCGACGAAATGCGCAAGTTCGCGTACATTTATTTTTTCAAAAGAGCGTGACGAAAGACATGCATTTAGCAGCAGGGTGCTGAGCTGCTTGGCCATGGCGTTGTTGAGTGTTGACTGACGGGTAGACGGGGAATGAAAGCATAAGCGAAAATTGCATGGTCGCGGGGTTGAAAAGGCTGAGACGTCTGTCATCATTTACGCAATGTACTGCCACAAAGGCATCAAAAATTAGTCTCGCAAGGACTTGCAATAGAACGATCACAATCTCAAGTGACAAGAAAGGCGACGAGGCCACAATGATGCGCAGCATGGTGTTCAAATCCCAGAAGTGACTGCCGAAACCCTGATGACGAAACCTTTTGATAGTTCTGATTCGCCTCCCAGCCTCCCTCCCAGCCTCCCTCTCTTGTCCCAGTGAAGCAGTGAAGCTTAAGCCAATTGTGCCATATGGGCGTTATCCTTTCCAGTTGGAGATTGTCATTCTCATCATAAACATTTGCAGATCCACCTCCTCTATTACGTGCATCCAAGATTATTCAACAGCCCAGTCTGTAGCTCACCAGGGTGTCTACTCTATGATTGGCTGTGCTGAATCCACGAAGTTGAACGTGCTCGCCGTTCGCAATTTCCTTCGCGTCGGAATCACCCCATTCGACAGGAACATCGCTATCTGCATCGGCATATACGAGCACGTTGAATGTGCAGTCGCCACTGAGCTGCGGCAGAAAGGTGACGGAAGCCGTAATCTGGCGAAATATGGCGGCGATCTCGGCTTGAATGTCAACCTCGGTCTTGTCTGAATCGGCGATTGGTTTGGCGGATGCCGTATTCTCCTGCTCCTGCAAGGTGGGTTTTGTTACAGGTTTGGCAGTGGATTGTGAAATTTGAACCTGGATTGATACGTTAGGCGTCGTTGCTAATGGAATTAAAGGTGCTGGGCTGAGATGGTACATCAAACTGCCACCGCTCGACGTGTTCCCCGGTGTCTTTGTCGGTGATGACGATGACGAGCTTCGAAATCTTTCCGCCAACCATCCACTTATCAAGCTGGCTCATGATTTTCTTGATGTAGGCCTTGACCTGATCGTCGGCCGAGACTGTAGTGGGCGCGCGTCAGGTCGTCTCTAACGTGGATTTATTGCGCTGCTTGGACGGGGAGCGAAATCCTACCGAGCATATTGAGGCCATATTTCTTGACTCTGATCAAATTTCCGTCTGTCAGCCAAAGTCTGCATGTTCCCCGGCCATCACTTTCTGAGGGCTCTCGGATCGGGACAACGAACGCAGTGAAGTCTTCGGCAGGGTAAACACCGCGTTGAAATCTGTCATCGCGGATCAGTTCGCTGCCCTGCGCTCGTTGTTAAAGCCAATGGCCGTGGGTTCTGACAAAATGGTGTGAATCGAGTATTGAAACTATGGGACGAAAGGAGAGAAGAGAGAGCGATCGTCAGCTTGATCTTGTGTACCGCGTCATGTTCAAGAGGGGGAGGGCGCGCTGGGGTTGGCAACGACATACAAACTCGGCAACAAGTCTGGCGCTGCCTTTAAGCGACAGCTTGTGCACTTTGGACTTGTCCTTGTCCTTTGACTTCTGCTCTTTCGATGACATTGTCTGTTCGCAGAATGTCTTGTCCTTTGACTTCTGCACTTTCGATGTCACAGTCTGTGAGCAGAATACACGTCTGCCGCCGTTGCGCAGACCAGTTCGGACGAGCTTGCGACCGTGGAAAGCTGTAGCTGCGAAGCCCAGCCGTCTCGTGATTTGTTGGCGGGCTGCTGGATCTTGAACGGTGGTGGATTTGTTAAAGGCCACCAAGCCACGCCATGCCGAATCAGACGCGCCAATCGAATGTATCCAGTGCCTGGCGCCGTCTGGTGGGTACGAGGTCTTACCTCTACATTAGTGCGGACTGCTGGCCAGGGCCACCAAGATCTCCATCTCATCATCTGTCAATGGAGTTGTCCTGATGAACCGTCTGACTCTGCGGCACGATGTCCGCTGCATCAGCACCAAGTCAGAATCTCGCAGCTCGAACCTCGGCGATTTCAGCGAATATTGACGCTCTGCAAAACAGGAACCATTTTTCGCTTGAAGATGCTGCATAAGCTCGGCACCCAATTTTTGGCCGGAATTCGGTCGGCAAGGTATCGACAATGCTCGCCTGTTAGCATGCCGCCCAGTTTGCCAGTCCTCCGCTGGCAAGAGAGATGCAAAAAACCTCGCAAAGAACGATGCCTGGCAGGTCCCATGTGAGCCCGAGCTTCGTAGGCAGCGAGGGCGCACCGGGGTCCGCCACAAGCACATTCCGTCCCCTGACAGGGCAAGGCGACCTCGCAACACGCTCGAACTAGTCTCGTCGGCTCCTCTTCCCCACCCTGTATGTCAGACTTAGCGCAATCTAGCAGTGCTACCAAGAATGAAGCAATGGTTTCGGTCCCATACTATCTGCGAAATGTGTGGATGGAGGTAAGGCTGGAGTCCGGGAAGCTTTTTGCGTGGGATATCTGAGGCTTCTGACACGATCAAACGAGTCGGAAGGCTTGGCTGAGCATTCAATCTTCGAGCCAAGTGCTGTTGGGAACTAAGGAGTCAAGTAGGCCATTCAATCCACCGTACACATGAGGGCGCCGGCTTGTCCGGATGCCCGATGATGCCGCGAGCGCCAGCGTATCGTTTGGCTCGTGCGAGGATTCACCGAATTGATCGCAGACCAATCCCTACGTGTCTGCAAGACTGGCCCATGACATTGCGGCCTCGAGACCTTGAGATAATCTCATGCCTGTGTCTCAATCAGGGCGGTGGTTCCTGACTCGAGCCATCCCCTGGCGGTTCCTTAGATGCTGAGGGTATCTCAGACATTCCATCGTGCGGCGCACCAAGTCTCCAGCGTCATCAACGTCTGGTGAGCGCACGCCAATAGTCGTGGACCTATTCCCAATCAGGTATCATTAGCTTAGTGAAATTCTGTCTCCGCAGCCGGATTTGGGATTGGCGAAACTCGCTGCAGCGATATGCTGGCTGAAGAGGCGAACGGCCCGCCCACTGGATTCTATACTACTGGTTGAAAGATAGACGGACGACTTAAGCTACCATCTAAGCAATGTCACAGTCTCAATTTTCGTCGCAAAACAAATATCCATTATCTGTCTATTCCAGCCTGACTGCAACTAACTAACCTTACTTGACGACAATATCATGAGTACATCGAAAACAACGGTCCGATCTCTGACGACCATCCACCGCGAAAAAATCTCCAAGCGTCTCTTCTAGCTCGAATTCTGGGCGGCGCACTGATCTGCCAGCTGTTGGAGCTTGTCCTTGTTGTAGTACTGACCCTGCGATTTGTATTCGCATTGCTTGTCGTCGAGGACAGTGATTGTATAAGTGATATCACCATTGTCCTCTGTCTTGTACGTATATTTGTAGAATGTATTCTGGTTGTTGTTGTTGCCGCCTTGGTTGCCTCCGCTGTTATCTTGACCTGAGTTGCTGTTGGAGTTGCTGCTCGCATTGCTGCTTGCGTTGCTGCTCGCATTGCTATTGGACCCGTCGCTACCGCTGCTGGGAGAACCGCCATTTGAGTTGCTGTTGGCACTGCTGTTGGCACTACTGTTGGCGCTGCTGTTGGAACCGCTGTTGTTAGAGCCGCTGTTCGAGTTGCTGTTGGAGCTGCTGGTTGAGTCGCTGTTGGACGACGAGCCAGGGTTGCTGGGGCTTCCAGTGCTTGATGAGGAGCTAGGGCTGGTGGGATTGCTGCTGGGAGAGCCGGAAGAATCGCTGACAGAGCCACTGACACTTGATCCCGGTGACGAAGATGTAGAGGTGGAGTTGGTGGTGACGGTGGTGCTGGAGCCGCCGAACACACCGCCAAACGAATTGCTGCCGCCGGTGAAAGCGCTGATGATGGCGCTGGCAAAAGCGGAAATGTTATCACCGAATCCTTTGATAATAGCCCTCGCGCTCCCGATGGCGACAGTGGCACCAGGTACGCTGCTTGAGAGCTTGTCAATGGTCTCGTCAATAGTCGCGTCAAGGCTCGCAAGGTCCTGCTTGGCCTGTGCCGCACACGTAGGGATCAAGCCAATGAAGGAAAAGGCAAGCTGATCGACACCGCTTTCAAGGACTGCCAGAACGGCAGCGATAACCGCCGAGATGGGCGTGGTGGAAAGAACGCCATCCTGGCCAATAACCGCCATAAGAAGATTCTGGTGGACTTTGACAAACTGGAGAAACGTCAGGATGTGTTTGCTGTTTGGCAGTTGTATTCATGATTATCTGGACTTACGTCGGAAAAGGCTGAGCAGACGGCAGTTTGGTCATTGGTTGAAAAGGATGAAGAAGGAGGGCCTCCGTTAACGGTGGTCAAGGTTTGCAGTGCCATCACGGTAATTTGCTTGAAGTTGCTAGTCAATTGCTATGCGGTTTGTCAGTTTCTCTTTCTTGACGCCGGCGTGTCAGGCTTTGTAATCCTGATCAGAGACAGCTATCTTACTGGAGCAGTTGTCGCGACATTGCCGGACTGGATCTGCTGAACTACAGGAGTAGTTTGTCCAGAGAGGTCGGTGATGCCGTTGATGGCAACGACAATTTCTTGCGAGCCATAGGCCGAAACCTGAGTTGCCAGAAGGGCGATGGCCCCAGTTCGCGAAAGTCTCATCTTCACAGACTGAACCTTGAAATTCTTCGTTTTCCGACAACAGTTGTCCTGCTGGTAGTTTTGCTGTGCACTGGTTGAGTTGAATGTCATGTCCAAGATGTGCAGCAGTGGTCGCCTTTTGTATCCGACATGACGCTCGAAAGAATCACATAAGAGACCAGGGATTTATAGCATAAATCATAGAATGTGAGCCGATTCGCAAATCTTTTTGCGATCTATGTAAGACATGTAACGGCTCACGATCTATGACATGTCTGGCAAGAAGTTTGGATTCCTACGTTTGGTCGGACAGTCTGCATGACGGCTAGGAATGCGGTTTTCTTAAAGTGCTTGGAAGGCAGACAAGTGGCAGCGACGTCTAGCGCGGATAGTCGCTAGTTGCTGCGTCTAAGGAGTATGGCTGCAGGTTTGCTGTCGAGGAATGAGAACGCGCACTAACAGCAACGGTTCCGAAATTGGAATGCTTCTTTAAAGTTAGCGTCTGACCAGCCACCAAGATGACCTCCGAGATTCAGTGGTAGTTTCGGCTTGCCGTTGCTTCCGCAATAGCAGGTGTAAGCTCACAGCTGTGCGCTATCCGACGATCAATTCGCGAGTGAAAACGCAAAGCTGGGCGCATCGTTATGCGTGGTGCTCGCGCTGGCTCTCCCGTTACTTGGCGTGAAACACAAGCCACTGACGTATGAGCCTTGGACAGCGTTGATTTGCGTGCCTGCATCGAAAGGCAAGGTCCCCCTTTTTTGACGAAGCCACCAGGAGAAATGAGATCACCCGATTTGCTAGTTTCGGCCCCTTCCTTCCCATAACTTCAGATGGCCATGCAAAAAATCGGTCGAAACACTCCATTTTTGCGTTTGAGGTGCCGAATGGTAATTGATGCATCAACTTCGGCAGATGTCAAATGTCAACTCCGATGACCATGAAAGTTGTAAATACTCTGATCAGTTCATTCAGTGATCACATCCCTCGCACGAAATTTGAGTATGGGATGTGAAAGATTGCCGTTTGAATGTCCATATGCCTGTGTCATGACGCACGTTGCGTCTCGCAGACGGTCAGCCGCCCTATCCTGGGGAGTCATTACAATAGTTCTTATTCTTTGCTCTTACTTGCGCCTCGAGAGCGTCAGGTAGCAACATAAATGAAGCATCGTCATTGCGTGTAATATGTCTATTAAACCAACTGAGTCATTTCGCCATTTTCCCCAGTTCAGACCAACTTGTGCGAACAGCAATCAAGAGATCGGAAACGCAGCCTACGATGCCAGGTCATGATGGAATTGCTTTTGCTTCTCAAAGAAAAGTATTATTTAGCACGTCCGTCTAATACAGCGCGACTCGTATTCTCATTAGCCGGCAGCAAAGAAATCTTTCTCGTCCGTTGTAGGCGGACATCGGTAAGTTGACAGTTTGAGTCCTTTACTAACCCCTCATCATATCTCTCCCCCTTTACATTGTCGACCCAAGCGCATCTTACTTGCGGTGAAGTCAAAACTCGGTCCTCGCAGGCAGGTCACTTGCGTTATATACGTATTTCGTGAATCTACTGGCAACCATGGTCAAGGCCATCAAGGGTCGTCGAGACCCCTTCCTCTTGACTGAAAGCTAGATTTGCCAGGCTGGCAGCGGTACAGTCCCTCTGGGATTCTCAGGGGTAAACGAGACTAAAAGAAGAACACTCGGATTTGATTGCAGACGTTTGAACAGCCGAATTGAGCGGCAGCGATATTCGAGCTCCCCGAACTGACGGTAATGGAAGGCTGGTCTGCGAAGAAGCAGGAAAGAATAAGAACAGAAGAGAAGGGGAAAACAAGAGTAATATCCAATATTTTAATATTCGACACGGCTCTCCTACCATTTTGGCCTTGTCGTCGAGCTTACAATGCAACGACATGACATTTATTGTTTGGCAGCAGGGGTGGTCTGGCAACGAGGGTTGGCAATGGATGAATGGGTTTGAGAGTACGGTTATACCAAATAGATTTACGAGCTACGCCCAATGACATCAGACAGTCTTTCGGCAGGCTGAATCAGATATCGAACTCGAATTCGCTGATGTGTTTTGCTTCGAACTACCTCTGAATCACCCTCTCAATCAGAGGGACACTTGCTATTAAAGAGTTGGCACAGTGAGTGTGTGCAATGCCACTTCCCGGGCGAAAGTGCTGTTGCCATGCCAAAATTCGCACTACTCAATTCAAACCGATTCGAGTCCCCCCCCCCCCCCCCCTGGGAGACTGTTCCATGAGTCATGTCCTTGGAAGCTCCAGTGATGGCATGACTTTGGAGGAACCAGGCTGCTCCACCTCGTGTTAAGAAACACTAGGCTATGACGCCCTCATACCGATTAGCAACAGCCTGCCAAGAGCTGACTGAGCGATTGAGCAACAGCACACGGATGAGGGCAGTGGAAATGTCACCAAATCTCTGCGGGCGACTGAAAAATTCTTCTTGGCAAAGCCGGATAACATCAAAATCTCGGATTAGCATTTAATTTTTTCCGTCATCATGTACAAAGTGGACCAAACAAGGCTGATGAGAAGATTTTGGGAGAAAAGCGTGGAGTGAAAATCATGCGATGAAGTGCTCTTGTTGACAGTAAGACCCCTCACATGCGGCCTGTTCCTTGTCGACGCAACGAAGCCCACACTTTGCCGATATACAGCTAGCGTGCACTGCGAGATCTGTCGGTCAGCTCAGGGCAATAAATACTTAAGTACTTTAAGACTGCCAATCCACAGAGCCCGGCAAATTTTCAGTCTGCGATTCAATCTTTGGCCGCACTTTCATCGCAAACATGCAGCGTGAAATTTTCTGCGCGATGCTTCTCGGGTTGCAAGCATTTGCACAAGCAAGTCATGCCTTTTTTTCACATCTCTTGCATCTGGTCCCTCACAGAAAACTGTGTTTGCATGTTCTGACCAAATGCGCAGGCTATGCTCTCATCAAATGATCTATACAGCAACGAATCTGAAACAGGCTTGGCCTTGCCTACAATCGAAACCCGGGACCAAACTACCAGCGCAGCGATATGTGAGGTCGAGTATGATTGTGAGGGTATTTGGGTAGGGAGCGACTCGGAGTCCATGATAGGTCGTATTCTTCGTTGGCAAAGTCTCGACCATGACCCAAAGACCCACGGCCCTGGCATGAAACGTTGCGGCAGTTTCGATTGCTCGGGCAAAACCAAGATGTTTTGTTGCTTTCAGGTAAGTGTTTCTTACCATCGAGCTATGTGCGCTGATTAGTAACGAAAGTAAAGGAAAATTATTGGTGATAGGAATAGTTCAGAGTGAAAGCCTTGGGCTGGTGACCTATATGGTCGCCGTCCAAAATGGCGCATGAGCGTCGCGGGAAGTCATAAGTACGAAATTAGGTCCCGGAGAATACAAAATTCCACATTTACAAGCGCAAGGCCGTGAGAAGTGTTCGTTGGTGCTCCGGGACGGGTTGTTACAAACCTGTCGCCGATGAGACAAGTGGCAACTTAAATCCCACCGCGCTTTGAAGTAGGCTCACTACTGCAATGTGGCGGTTTAGTATGTGTACCGGAAGGACTCTTTTTGCTCTTGATCTGTTAAGTCGCCTAGTCCTGCGTGTCCCTGCGTCAAGAAAAGCTGCCCATAAAGGCGATCACGTCTTTTGTTCTCAACTCGGCACACAGTGTGGTATGCTAACGCAATGAAAACGGAAGCAGAGAAGCAGGCTAGCATAGCGATGCTTCCTCCAATGTACCGCGGGGCTTGCTGAGCGCGGAATGTTTGTGGCCCAATCAGATTGCCAGCGGCGTATCCAAAATTGACAATGGCGAAAACCACTGCCTTCTTCGTTCTGCCTCCCGTATTTGCCTGCGGTAACGAAATGAACACGACGTAAGGAGCTGACGAAATTTAGCTGATCCGGAGGACAGTGGGCAATACGAATGAAAGAGGAGAAGAAATACTTACGCCAGTAAAGATACATTAAATAAAGGCCAATCATCTGAGCCGGAACAACCGAGCCCGGAATGGTGCAAGCTATTATTGTCCCAGTTATGGGAAAAAGGCATGCGATAGAAGCTACAATTGTGCGGCGGTTGGTCCAGTTTGCTGCGAAGGTGCTAAATATCCAGGCTCCAAAGGTGCAAAACAGTCCAAAGGGCATCGTGAGCAAGCTAGCCTCCAAGGCAGTAAAGCCCAGATTCTTGATAATTATAGAACCAAAAGTTGCCAATCCGCCATTTGGAATGTTGATGGCAAGGTTGTAGGAAAAAACTAGCCAGACTTTAACGTCCAATACAGATTCAAGAGCTTGATCCCACTTCCACCTGGAGTCCTTCGTCGCGATACCGGTTCGATTATTGGCTAAACGCTTTGTTGCATGAAATTTCTCCTCTTCTGTGAGGAAATGTGCGTTCATAGGGTTATCGGGAAGTGTAAAGAAGAGGAAAACGCACCAGAGCACATTTATGCTTCCGGTCAGCAGGTACAAGTATTGCCACCGAGCGAGAGGGGCAGTTGCTGGAATTTGGCCGATGAGGTAGGCGAAGAAGCCGTTGAAAATGGATGAGAAGTAGGCAAAAACGACTGCTAGTGAGATCAGAGCCAGATATCAATACCGTCACTTGGGCGTGATGAAGCTCACTTGCATTACGAGACGGCTGCTCGGCCGTTGTGTAGAAGGATTGAACAATCAGAGTTAAGGATGGAAAAGTGACTGCCTCCAGAAATCCCAGCAAAAGTCTGAGAGCCATAAATGCGACCCAATTGTGACATGCAGCGAATGCCAAGGTGATTCCCGACCAGCCGAGGCTAGAATAACACAAAAGTCTGCCGGGTGGCAAGCGTTGAAGCACGTAGGGTGCAGCGAGGAGGCCTGATAGCTGCTGTTGACAAAGATTAGCGAGTGCATCGATACAGGGCGGAGACCGTAAGCCATACCCCAACAAATAAAATGCTTCCAAGCCAACTGAACTCTGAGCCAGTCAACCGATTATCCTCTAGGAAATCATACAAAGCCGCGGTCGATAATTGGACTTTGTCAACCGCGGCTAGAGTCGTAGTAAAGACGCCCAGAGGAATAATCCATGCGTCAATTTTTTTTCTTATTAACCTCTCTTTTTCAGGCGTCAAGGTCGGATATTCCAGGTGCGTGGCGATGAACTCGGCCGCTTGGTCAACAGCGTAATGGCTCTTTACATTGTACGCTGAGAAACTTTGCATATTATTCAAAGCGCGAGTCTCAGTAGATGGCTGAGCCTCGGAACGCCTGTTTTTGTCGGGAAGCATATCGCTAAATTGGTGGAAAATTTTACATTTTCTTTCTGGAACTACTGAGGCGTAAGGCAGGAATCAGCAATCAGATACTTATGCAGTTGAGCGCGGAGTAGAAGAGAAGACCTCGTTATCCATCCGAGCCTTATCTAGGCCTCACAGAGAATTTGGAGTATGGCCGTGCGGTTGGAGAAATTTGCCTGAGAGATGGAGGTCAGGAACTTCTGATAATCTTTCTGCCATCCTCTCTATCGAGATAGAGGATTTGGGAGCTTCTCAAGACCGCAATCTCACACAATTTAAAGATTCAATCGAGGAGGAGCTCCGATGTCAAGAGGATGGTGTAGAGTAATCTTATCACCCTATCTTCATTCTGCCTATCAATTCACCGGTGTGGGGTGTAGCGATAAAAACCTCTCAACTACTAGGTACCTACGTAGTGCGTAGGAGATGCACCTTCTTTGCTTGCGTATGCATGGGGCATGGTATCTGCGGGGTTCGTAGATGCCGAGCATATTAATTGCGGCGGCGATGGCATCTCCAAGTATGTTGCACTGCAGCTCGAAGATAACGATAAGATGATTTGAGACAAGGCCTCCGGCAGGTCCGTCACATTTGAGCTCATTAAAGCCCTCAAGGGGTTATGGCGTTTTCTGCAGGAAAGAGCTCTTGAAGGCTTTCTAAAAGACCGGCATCAATCAACAGACCAATCTTCAGCCCTTGAAAACTTTATCCTCTTCGACGGTTCTGCAGCATTCAGTCTTACCTTTCGTTCGTTTTCTAGAAAACGGTGCCCGAAATGTCTGTTCCCGAAGGTGGGATCACAATCGCTATTGGTGCGAGATCCTCATCCGTCGAATGTTTCTATAGCTAACGTACGCAAGACCGAGGCGGTACCTTTACGGATGTACTCGCCCTGATACCAGGCAAGCCGGACTATTATTTTAAACTACTTTCAGTCAACCCCGATAGCTACCGCGATGCGACAGCTGAGGGAATTAGGAGGGTTCTAGAACACATCCGTGGACACAGAATTCGTTCGGACCAACCTTTAAGTACTATCGGAATAACAGCCATTCGCATAGGCACGACGGTCGCGACCAATGCCTTGCTGGAGCGAAAAGGGACTAAATGCGCTCTTTTGATCACAAAAGGCTTTGGAGACCTTGGTGTGATTGGGGATCAAACGCGTCCAAAGTTGTTCGACCTCAATGTCAGAAAGCCTGGTGTCATATACGCGAAAGCTGTAGAGGTAGACGAAAGGGTGACTCAAGAATCGTACACAGAGGACCCGTCGGAGCGCACCTTCACAGAGAGAATCGACCATGGAGCAGTAAAGGCTGGAGTCACTGGAGAGGTTTTCCGCGTGCTGAGACCGTTAGGTGTGTGACATCCGACGTTCATATTGTATTTGATTCTAACGCTCGCGAAGACAAGAAGGCTTCGGCTCGTCAGCTGGAGTCTCTCTACGCCGAGGGTTTCCAAAGCATTGCAGTATGTTTGGTGCACGGATATAATTTTCGAGGTAATTCAAGCGACGAGTGCTGTTGAATGATCGGAATTGACTTGCGTGAAGAGCACGAGACTACCTTGGGGCAGATCGCTTCGAAAATTGGATTCAAGAACATATCCTTATCACACAAACTCTTACCAGCAATCAAGCTTCTGCATCGTGCTCAGTCCACGACAGCAGATGCATATTTAACTCCTACGACTCGAAACTACATCAATGACTTCTTGCGTGGGCTTGAAGCTGGATCAGAGCATCATACGAGAATTGAATTCATGCAGTCAGATGGCGGCTTGACAAGCTTCGATAAGTTCAGCGGTCTTCGTGCTATTCTCTCTGGCCCGGCTGGCGGGGTTGTAGGTTATGCGCGAACTTGCTACGACAAGGCTCGTGGAAACTCTGTCATTGGCTTTGACATGGTAAACGGACACCTCGAGATTGCTGTATCTCGAATATACTAACGCACCAACTTCAGGGCGGAACCTCAACTGATGTCTCGCGATACGATGGTGCATTCGAGCACATCAGTGACTCCGTTACTGCAGGGGTTCATATCAGCTGCCCGCAGCTTGATATTGTCACAGTAGCAGCCGGGGGCGGTTCGATTCTGACCTTCCGCAACGGAATCTTCATTGTCGGCCCCGAATCGGCTGGAGCCAACCCTGGGCCGGCTTGCTACCTCAAAGGCGGTCCGCTTACAGTTACTGACGCGAATCTTATTCTCGGACGCATATTGCCTAAAACTTTTCCCCAAGTTTTCGGTCCAGATCATAATCAGCCTCTGGGCGCAGAAGTGACCCGCGAGAAATTTACCGAGCTGACTGCTAGGATCAACAAGGATCTTGTTGGTCGACAGCCAGAAATGAGCGTCGAGGAGGTCGCATTGGGCTTCTTGCAGGTCGCCAATATCAATATGTCAAAACCTATTCGTGCTCTCACGGAAAATCGCGGATTCGACGTTGCTACCCATGATCTGGTTAGCTTCGGCGGTGCCGGTGGTCGTAAGTGATGGCAATAAATGAGTCTTCTAGCGAGGATCTAGCCTGACAGTCTATCAGAGCATGCCTGTGACATTGGGAAAACACTCGGAGTATCGAGAGTTGTCATTCACAAGTACTCGTCTATCATGTCGGCATACGGAATTGCCCTGGCAGATATCGTGGAAGAGAGGCAAGCGCCTTCATTCTATACGTACAACCGCGGAAGCGAGAGCCATATTGAAGACCGACTGAAAGCCTTGGTCAAAGATGCAAAGAAATCCTTGCAGATGCAAGGAATCACAGAAGATTCGATTCAGATCGACAAGTTCCTCAATATGCGATACCACGGATCCGATAGCCAGCTAATGATACCAGTCTCCACAATCGATGCGAACGTACTGAGTACTTTCACCCGGACTCACCTGCGAGAATTCAGCTTTATCGACGAATCGAGGAAAGTCATTGTAGATGATATTAGAGTCCGGGCCAGCGGGTCGAGACAATCTCCAAAGGACCGGCGCTGGGACAATACAGCTCTGCGTATGAAGCCGAACTTTTCACAGCGTGAATTGCCATCAGAAACCACTTGCGTGTACTTTGAGAGTAGATGGCTGTCGACCACCGTGATTGCTATTGATAGCCTCCAGCCAGGTACTAAGGTGAAGGGCCCCGCCATTCTTCATGATCAGACTCAGACAATCATCGTCACGCCCTACTCAGAGGCTACCTGTCTAGGACACCACATTATCATCGAGCTCTCTCCCAAAATCAAGACAGAATCGATTCTGGGGGAGGTTGATCCCGTTCAATTGGCCATTTTCGGCAACCGTTTCATGGGCATTGCCGAGGACATGGGGCGCACCCTGCAAAAAATCTCAATAAGCACAAACATCAGGGAGCGTCTCGACTTTTCATGCGCAATATTTGACGGTCAAGGATACTTGACAGCCAATGCACCACATGTACCTGTGCATCTAGGTTCCATGTCTCGTGCAGTTCAGAACGCTGCCAGATACTGGAACGGAAACCTGAGCCCGGGAGATGTGATTGCTACAAATCACCCTCTTGCTGGCGGCACTCATCTTCCCGACATCACCATCATTTCACCGGTCTTTGAGAGCTCGAGTCATCGCATAGAATTTTTCGTTGCCGCTCGTGCCCATCACGCGGAAATTGGTGGAATTGCTCCCGGGTCAATGCCATCAGATTCCGTGGAATTATACCAGGAGGGGGCAGCTTTCATGCAGTGGAAAATCGTTTCACAGGGAAAGTTTGATATGGATGGCCTTCAGCATCATTTCGTCGACGTCCCGGGATCATATCCCGATTGCAGCCCTTCGCGGCGTCTCCAGGACAATTATGCCGATTTGAAAGCTCAGATTGCTGCCAACCAAAAAGGGATCAATCTCATCCGGGGCCTCTACGAGGAGTACGGGCATGATGCAGTGCTTTTCTATATGCGCGCCGTAAGACGAACCGCTGAGTCTGCTGTCCGAGACCTTCTCCGAACAATGGCAAAGAGATTCCAAGACGAGTTTCCATTGATTGGAATTGACTACTTAGATGATGGCAGTCCAATCCAAGTGAGCGTTTTTATCGACGGCGAAAAAGGGGATGCAATTTTTGACTTCACAGGCACGGGCATTGAGTGTTTCAATTGCTTCAATGCTCCTATTGCCATCACGCATTCCGCGATTCTCTATGTCCTCCGCTGTTTAGTTGGTGTCGATATTCCCCTCAATGATGGTGAGAGGCTGATGGAACTTAATATGATGCGCGCTAATTGTTCCAGGTTGCTTGGAACCCATCACTGTTATCGTGCCAGAAGGGACGATTCTCAATCCATCCAGCAATGCTGCTGTTTGTGCCGGGAACACACTCACGTCTCAGCGTATCACCGATGTCATTCTCAAGGCATTCCGTGCCTGTGCTGCCAGCCATGGATGTATGAATATTCTTTCATTTGGTATCGGAGGCTGGAACAAAGAAACAAAAGAGTTCGTGCCAGGCTACGGCTATGGAGAAACGATCGCAGGTGGTTGCGGTGCCGGACCCGGATGGCATGGTTACAGCGGAAGTCACGTGCATATGACGAACACCAAGATTACTGACCCTGAGATCATGGAGAAGCGAGTAAGTTCTTGGTGTAATGCGGATGCGGGCGCAAGATGTTTGGACTGACGCCTTGAGAAACAGTATCCAGTCGTTTTGAACCGATTCTGCCTCCGGGCCGGTTCAGGGGGCAATGGACAGTGGAAAGGAGGCGATGGTGTGATCCGCGAGATTACATTCACCGAGCCGTGCCATGCTTCCATATTGTCACAACGCCGTGTCCTGAGACCCTACGGCATGGCGGGTGGTGAGGATGGGGCCAGAGGCGTCAATCGCCTTGGCCGGAAACTAGAAGATGGAACAATCCGATGGACCAACCTTGGGGGTTGCAAGGAAGTGGATCTTAGTACAGGTGATCGCGTTATGCTTTGTACCCCTGGAGGCGGCGGATACGGCACAAAACTTCAAACGGATTGCAACAAGACCAGTGAAATGACATCTCAAGGGAAATAAGATCATCCTTCCAGCTCCAACGCTAGTGGCAGACTACTCAGATCCTGGGGCAACAAGATAGCCTCAAACATCTGCCAATGAGTATTAGCAAGACTAAGAAACATGAACAATTGATTGGGCTACATCTCGACCGCTGCGTCTATTTGAACGCAACTTTGCCGAGAGAAAGCCGGCTGGATTCCTTTGATGTCCGAAAATACGAGTACTTTGCTGAAAGTTCGGGATCCCGCTACGTTGAGGACCTTTCGTTGTCTAGTCCAAAACGGGAAAGTTGATGTAAACATTGTGGTTCTGCTTCTCGCATTCATATGCCATCTCCGTTCCTGGTGTAGCCACGTACAGCTGGTGCTGGAAGTTCAGCAACAATCCTAGAAGTCCCGTCTAACTCAAAATGATGACTATCACCGGACTTTTCATGTAAAAGCACTGGTTGACGGGATCCTATCTTTTCCGAAGATTTGACATGGACCGACTCATATTCGATGGTCTTAGCTCGATCAAAGTCCTTGCGGGTCCGCGAATCTTTGTCTTGGAGGATCTGTTCGATCTTCTGATTCTCGTGGCGCCTCATGTATGCGAATACCGCTAAAGCTAGAAACCCAGCAGCGACTGGACCGCCGACAGCCATGCCTATAATGAGTGCCATCATCATAGGCTTGGGGGATTCATTTGGAGAACGGTCGTCGCTGCCATTTCTTTGTGCAACGCTTTGCGTTGGGAAACTCTTTAAGTCGGTCAAATCTGTTGCGAATATTCCGTTAATGCCAGTAAATGTCTGAGGTATATCGGCAACTGCTGTCTCGATGTCGGGCTGGCTCGCGTCAAAAACGAGTCTGCCAGCTTGGAATATGCATCCGAGCTTCGTGTCGACACTATTGCACGAGTTACCCTTTGCCGTGAGATCATTGGTCTTGTGCTAATTAGCGAATTGCGTCCCGACGGAAGATGTGAATGGATAGCCTACATCGCCTGGAGCAAAAGTGCCGCTAAGTAGAGCAAGATTGGGATCAGCTCCGATTCCTTTCAACTGTTTCGCCAACTCGAGGGTGATTGCTCTGTTAATCTCGGCTGCATTTGGTGACGCAGGATCTTGATGCTGTGTAATGGCCGCAACCTGCGGATTGATAGCTTGTTCGGTACATTGAGCGCTCGCCAGTCCGACTCTACCGGTGTTCACTTCAAGCGCTTGATAAAGCAAAGCCCCCGCCATGAGTCGAAGGTCTTTGATTGCTTTTCCATTTGAGAAAGCTTGATCCGCTATTTCTTGTCGCAAACAGTCAAGATTCGTGACACTTCCAGCTCCTGCCGCCGCTGATTGTATTCCGACGAGGCCAAAAACCGCGTCCTTTATTTCTTTGGGGTTATTTCGCAGCAAAGCTTCTTGGGTTATCGAAACGAATAGATCATGGGAATGCTCTTGGGGTATTTCCCTGGCTCGTAGCGAGTCCATTAAAAATTCAGAAGAAGAAGAACTATAGCCAAAGCCAAGTGCGGCGAGGAGTAAAGCTCTCTCACGCAGCATGATCGGCATACAGAGTCTGGGGTGAATGTATTGAGCCAGCAAGTAAAAGATCGCCGAGCTTTCAGAACATGGATGTGCCGGAGACAATAAGTCCGCGAGCCTTGACTCAGGATCGCGAGATTTGACATGCCGATTCGCCATGCAGTTTCCTGCCATTTTTCTATCTCAACTTCAGGTCTTGTCGTTCTAACCATAGCACTTGGTAAAGTGCTGGCGATCTCTAGGGTGGTTTTAAAGGTGTAGGGAACCATGTTTCAGATGCAGGGACCGTAGACAAGGAGCCCCTGCAGCCACACATCCCTCAGATCATGTGGGGTAGGTAAGTGGGCGAACAACGGATCTGCCAGAGCCAGGCATGCTAATCTTGAAGCTTGACAGTCCGAGGGAAAGATAAGAGAGAAGAAGGGAAAGGAACTCGAAATCAAAAGCTATCTGACAAAGCAAGAAAAGACAGGTCATTTTTGCAAAGGTGAAGATGAGCACGGTATTGTGGAGACACTTCGTGGCAGGAAAACCTGGCATACAGCAAAAATTTCGTGTTGCTAGAGCGGGCCGCTGCCGCACCAAATCAGTTTGTAACGTCCGGTACTCCAGGGATTAGTCAGGGCACCCGGCCGCCACTCAATTCGAAACCGATGCACCACTATCCGATGATCCTCAATGGAGGCCGGTCTCACCTAGGTAGCAAATAAATCTCGACTCGGAGTACATTCGAGAATGTCGTGCCATTAGACAGCCTGTGGGCAAAGAGAGACAAGGCCTGGTCGCCCGGGCGTCAAGGCAGACTGTGGCGCACAAACTTCCTGGCAATCGCAAGGGTATTCTGGCTCTTGCGTGTCGGGAGGGGAGGCGGGCGCAGCCCCCCTGGCGTGCGGCGAGTATATTGTATGCAGATTCTTGCTATTTATACTTCGGCGGGCTTATTTTTCAACGCTGAGTTATGATAGGCCGACGGTCATTCCTGATTGCAACATGGTGCCTCGCTTCAGGGCCTTTACACTCTTGCTCAAAACCGCGATCTTGCTGCGATTAAGCCACAGCGCATCCCGCCAAAACGCCCCGAAAAAGGGCGGCTGAGTACCAGATCCTGCGCCATAATTCATTCGATGTAAAAAATGACGCTCAACTCAGCAAACGTAATTACGCCTTTCCAATTGTTAGTTCTTAGCGCTACGGTTCTCGCCTAGACCATGAATGGTATTCGTCGCACGCGATACCACGTAAAATGAGACTTACTGGGTCCTGTTTTTGCATTGATAGGATGATTAAGCTGGCCAAGGTAAGTGAGACGGCTCAGTGAGCGTGCTTTCAGCTCAAAGGCCTTGGTCTAAGCGAGGAGACCATATGAATCTACAAGTTTCTTGTCATTTGACTGTCCTGTTTCCTCGGTCACTGATATTAGTCGATATAACCCTGAATGGCAAGAGTCGTGAACGCCTCCAGTGAAATTTCGGGCCACTCTACAAGATCCTGAAGCATTAAAAACCCTCGTAGATAGTAGTCGATGCTCAATTCCGAAGAACGTTATCCAATATCTCGTGGCGAGATTAGTTTATACGGTTACAATTGGGTATCTACATATGTTTTTGTACCTTGATTGGATTGTGATGAATCACCGTCGTCCAGTCGTGCCGCGCTTTGCCCACTGAGTAATCTTCCCACCCAATGTCAGTACCATGCGCTTTGTGGTCAAGGCATTACTTGATGTGAGTGGCTTCATTCTGCTGGTTGGCCTCCTATTTACCAGGCATTGGCCGGGCTCTTGTCGAAGCTCGCGAATAAGAAAACATGTCCCTGATCACAAATTACTTGACGGTGAGGAGCTCGATCACGTTTCCGTGCACATTATGCCAATCGCGCATGTAGCCCGATGACTTTTTTTGTTGGACACGTCATCGACGATTCTAATTTAATTCAGAGGGCGTGACAGGTTTCCGGCGAGTCGAAAGTACTGTGCATGTTTCGCAAGTGCTATCAGTAGGCTCATTCAATGTTTGTGGCAGTCCAATATTAGTGGCTGCTCCCCAAAACCATGGTGGTTTCAGATCATTTCTCTATCTGGACTTCAGACTGAACTTGCGCTGTTTGCAAAGCCCATGGTCCAGCCGCAAGATCGTGTCGGATGTCATCCAATCTTGCGATGAATGGCGCAATCCACACCATGGCGTAGCGCACCACCTCGCTTCAGCATGTTTTTAGCAACGATGTTCGGCCCCTTTCATACATCCATATTGTGCCAAGCATAGATTCAGACGAAGACAGCGCTACAGTTATAGCCTTCCCGCATCCGAAATAATATCCGTTCACTGGTCTAGCGTCGCCTTCGCCAGTAGTCTTTGCAATGGCTTTATTTCCCTTCAGATAGAGTACATTGTTGACGAGGCCACCTACCTAATCACCACCCGATCTCAAGATGATAAGGTAATTGATGAGATGAATTTGTGCAAAATTGTCAAGCGTCATTTCGCTCCCGCGAGACGACGCGCGTTAATCTGAGTTTCCCCATCAAATAATGTAAAAAAGACAAGTTTAGGCGAGGGAAAATATGAACTAGTATCTCAACATTCACTGTATCCCGCAACCGATGTTGACAACTCATCCACATTCTCAATGGCAACTTGGATCACTTCTCTCGGCATTCGAATGATGAAGGTCGTCACCGGGTCAATGACGGTGTCAGCGTATCTCTGAAGCTCCATGGTCTTTTCATTTGCTGTCATCTGATATTCCATGTTTGGGGCGCAAATCAATTGCGATTGGAAAGGTCGCGATTCACTTTTTGACTAACTCTCAATGAGTTTGCCGAAGACTTGACACGGAAATTTGCTAGTGCTATGCCTGGCATAAATCGGTTGCAAGATCAATAGCTTCCTATTCTCCAAAATGGAGGACATCAGCAGCCTTTTCAGCTATCATGTAGATTGATGCCGCGATAAAGTAACCCGGTATTCTAGGAAAGACACTTGCGTCCACGACTCTCAAGTTTGCAACGCCTCTGACCCGAAATTTTGAATCCAAAACTGCATCTGGGTCATCATCGCCGCCTATCGGACAAGTGCATGACGCATGATGTCCCCAGGCTTCTCTTTTCATGAACTCGATCAATTCATCATCAGACTGCACTTCTGGACCAGGCCAGACTTCGTTGAAGCCATCAAGTTCTTTGACGGCGTTTCGCGCAAATTTGAGTCCTTCCATGAGGGCTTGTACATCCTTGTTGTAACCTGAGGAGCCCGTATCAAAATAATTAAAATTGATAATTGGAGTATCGCGGGGGTCGTTGGAACGAAGCTTGACGGTTCCTGCTTTATTGTGCGTGTAGCCTTTGAGAATGAGCCATGTGACCTGTCGTTTATCTCGAATAGCGTCAACGGAGTATCCAGGGTAATAACCTTTGAATTGTACTGGCGATACGGCCATGAAAACATCGGGAACCCCGTTTTCGGCAACAGACGTTTTCTTTACGACGGCTAGGATCAATCCGCCAGTCGCATAAGCACCACGGTCCACAATGTCCTGGTCCTCATTCTCCCACCGCTCCAAACACGGATCATCTGGTCGTTGTAGGAAAGTGCAGTTTCTCAAGAGACTCCACTCCTCGGTGTTATTCGCAACGACAGTCAATTCGTATCGGTCCTGCAGATTGGTTCCTACCCCCGGTAAATCCACGTGAACGGTAATGTTGAAATGTTGAAGTTCATGTCGAGGGCCAATACCGCTCAGCTTGAGCAACTGTGGAGTGTTGAATGCTCCTCCAGAAAGGATGACTTCCTTGGTGACATGTATTGTGCCATGAATCATCGCTTTGCTAGCGCTGACGTAATGAGGATCTGCCTTGTAGAGGCTTGGGCCCCTCATATAGTCCACACCAACAGCTCTTGGCGATATTCCGCCGTCTGCAAAGCGTATTTTCGTTACCAATGTGTCGAGCATGATATCCAACTTAGTGTCTTTTCTCTGCATGACGCTTAACACAAAATCCACTGGTCCTGATCTTGTCGCGTTGCTGAGACTAAGAGGAATCTGAAATAATCCTGTTCTTTCTTGATCTTTATATATGTCTGAGTTAATATCGCGTAGGAGCACAGAAGCCAGATCAACTAATCCATGGGTAAGTCGTTCGATCCAGCTCGGATTCAATGCTTTGACTGTTGATAAAACGAGTTTCACAAGTTTCCAGTCGGCCTTGATCAATCCTAAGTCAGCCACTGCAGTTGCAAGCCAGCCCGCGAAACCATGTCCCTCACTCAGTGATGTGAGATACGTGTTCATTTCGATACGTCGCCACAAGCGTCTCATTTCCCTGTGACTCCAACTGTTGTCTTTCGTTACGTCGGCAATACTCTGCCAGTCGTAATCGTCTGGCAGCACTGTGATCAGAGCATTATGCGCAGTACAACCCCCGAAAGTTCCAGCTCTTGGATACAATATTCCCAAGGGCTCTCCAACCTTGCGCCCCTTACTGCCTACCCGGATTTGTCCGTCTTGTGTCCTCCAGACCATCTTGGAATCCCGTTTCTGTCTTTCCAGATCATTGTAATGATGCACGTAAAAATTCCAAGATGTACGATGATTTTCGCTGGAAAGAAGATTGAAAGCAGGTACTCTGTAACTGTAAGACTCCGTTTCATCGCTCCCAGCTTCGACGAGCAAGACGCTGTGACCGTATGTCGCCAATCGAGCGGCCAAGGTAGCGCCTCCGGCGCCGGACCCAACTATCACGTACTCATACTGTGTAGAAGGATCGGGTTTGGATACAAACGCCCTTGTTTCAGTTAGCAATGAATGGCAGTGACACGGTGGAGAGCTATACCCCTGAGCATTCAAGGCAAGGCAGAGACAGGCGCAAGCTTTCACAAGCCGCATTTCGTCGTTTAAGAACTTTTCCGACAAGACGTCTGTAGGTTTCTGAGAATCAGGGGCTAATTCTTGTGCAACAAAATCTTTGCTCAATGATGAACAAGAGCCGACGTCAAGCAGGAGTGACAGCTTCGCGGTCTGAGCCTGAAGATGATCACTTGTCTTCAACACTTTCATTTTTCTACAACGAGCCCCTCGCTAAATGATTTTGGAATGTCGTACTGTGCAAACGAAATCAGGAAACGAGCCCTATAGTCCAACATCTTTAATACCTTTGACCCACCTTCCCATACATTGATTCGGCCACAATGCTACGAAGAAAAACATTGAGTTCTGATTCATGGGGTTTGTATTTTGTTCCGGTAAACGCTGCAGCTTACTGAACATCGCATCAACAGATTCCTGGCATTGACCATTGCTCGATCGCGCGCGCACAGGGCTTGAAAAATTTGCTCATGATTATCGCGTGCCGCCTCAGATACTGAGATTATGAAGCTTGACATGCTGCAGTGCATCTGGGAACCTCGAATGGTCTGGTTGCATCTTGTCGCGCAGGGACGGGCTAGATGCGCTTCTCTTTGCGCAAGGTGAATTGTCTGGCCCGATCGAGAAAGCGGAGGCCATCGCGTTGTGCAAAACTCCTCGCCGTTGGAGTTGCTTGGCCTACCGACGGAGGACAAACTGCGGATGTTCTACTCTGCGACAGCATCCAAGCGCAGAATGGACCTCTGGGACACTTATTAGATCTAATTAACGGGCTACTGTGACCCAGGCAAGCTATCGAAGGGTGAGATGGGTCTAGACCAGAAGACTGGAAGTCTTGAACCGGGTTGGCAAGCCCCAGTGACTGTGAGAAGGAACGTGTTGACTAATCTTCACTCAAAGAGGAAAAAAAAGACTTGCAACTGCCCAGCAAGGCTTTAGAGCCTCGGCATCAAGTGATAGTTTTTTTGGTGCAGCGAATTTGTAGCAGCTGCAGCCGGCGCGATTACAATGTGGTCATGGAGATCAAGCCGATCATCGCAGACAATTGATTTGAGTACGCCACGAGACCCGAGGCTTTCCTGGTGTTAAGGCTTGCTTCGAAATGGCAAAGCTTATTTTCTCAGGACTTAGACCAGACTTTTTGCGCGGCCCTCGATGGGGTCCGGCCTCGCCGAATGGGATGAACATCAATTGGCAGCTGTCCTCTGGCGGGTCATCCACAGCCCTTTGGCGCCAACTTTACTTGGTACTTGTCGTGGACCTATGACAACTCGAAAGTTGCCGGCTTTAGCACCTAGATAACTCCAACATGTAACATGAGCCAGAAGTGCAAGACACGTTCGAATGGATTGACTGATGTATGCGCACTCATGCGAGCGTGCACGGATTTCCTTGTTTCTTTGCGGCCTTTAACAACTGCTTTTTCGCCAGGCGGATCTTCCAATCTGCTGACCATTGAAACAACCGGTCGCAATCAACTCAAGACGGGGTATAAATCGCGACCGGGGGGTTTGATCGTCCGCCACCTAGCCCCAAAAAAACACAAGAGCCACAAGGCCGCCAAGTCGAAATCGGCTAAGAGCAACAACAGACTCTCCGCGCATATGTCATCGTAGAATGCGCAGCAGCATAGGTAGCCACCCAGAAACTGCAAATTAAGTACTGCAAATTAAATGCATGGCTCATATGAAGATATATAAACCAGAAAGACCCTCGTCCAGACAATGCCTGCCACCATTGATCATCTCCATTCCTTGCTCTGCCAGCTCGTCTCGAGCGACGGATGTCATATAGGAACATTTCGTGATTGAGTCCTTATCTCCGATTCCCTTGTTACGACAATATTCAACATGTTTCTACGACGCGTATTTCTTCTCTCCATACTCTTTGGCGCCGTCTCGTGGGCTCTGCATGTCAGAGATCTGCTCCCAAGGGGCTTCGCTCCGATCGTCAGCGCACTCACCGCACTCTTTCATGGAGATGGGTTGATTCAATCTTCCTTGGGCGCGATTGGAGGCGTACTTGGCGTGGACCAGGAGTTTGATTACGTGGTAGCGGGAGGTGGCACTGCAGGAAATGTCATGGGTTATCGCCTTGCAGAAGCCGGCTTCAAGGTGGCAATCGTGGAGGCTGGAACCTTTTATGAGCTGTCGAAACCCGTACTGGCGACTGTTCCCGGGCTGGATGTTATTTTCGTCGGCTCGTCTCAAAATGAAGCTGTGTCGGCTGCCGATTGGAAGTTCAATACTGCATCTCAGCAGGGTGCCGGCGGCCGCAACGTTCATTATGCTCAAGGCAAGTGTCTTGGTGGTTCGTCAGCCTGGAACTTCATGCTGCAACATCGGCCGACCACCGGGGCTTTCGATAAATGGGCTCAAACGGTCGGAGACGATAGCTACAGGTTAGTGGTTCTTTTTGCTGCTCGGTTCAAGTTCCATTCGTTTCCCATCATCGCAAACTTGAATCTGATTCTCGGCTCAACGAGTGCACAGGCAGGGATCGTTCGAGCCATTTTACGAAAAGACTATGACATACAGCTCGCCAGATTTGACTAAGCGACCTGCCAATACCACAATCCAGGGGAACGAGGCTGACTTCGCGGCCACCGGCCAGGGAGGGCCAGTCCAAGTAGGCTATTCTAATTATGTGTCGCCTTGGTCAACTTGGTTGGAAAAGGGTTTCAAGGCTGTCGGACTTGGAATGCAAAATAGCTTCAATCGTGGCAAGCTGTTGGGGTACCACTACGCACTGACGACGATCCGACAATCGGACGCGACTCGAAGCTCATCCGTGCAATTCATTTATGCGGCGAAGGACAGGGGAATGCAAAATCTGAAGGTTTTCACGAACGCAGACGTCTCACGGATAACATTCGATGACAGCAAAAAAGCGACCGGCGTTGAAGTTTTGTCTGCCGCGGGCACGCGTTATGTGCTGAAAGCCAACAAAGAAGTTATCGTCAGTGGCGGAGCATTTAAGAGCCCGCAGCTTTTGATGCTATCTGGGATAGGCCCGGAGGACACATTGCGACAGTTCAACATACCAGTTGTTGCGTCTCGACCAGGAGTCGGTCAAAACATGTGGGATCACATTTTCTTCGGCCCCTCTTATCCTGTTAAACTTCCAACATTCACCGACATCGAATACAATCCTATCAAGCTCGCTGCTGCAACTGGACAATATCTCCTCGCATCAGGAATTTTTGCCTCCAATGGCATTGACATACTAGGTTGGGAGAAATTGCCCTCTCAGTATCGACAGCGATTTTCCCCTTCTACAGAGCAAGCTCTGTCCCAATTCTCCAGCGATTGGCCCGAAGTTGAATATCTTGGAGGCAATGGCTACACTGGCACGTTTTCATCGCTACTCGCTCAGCCAGCAACCGGCAAGTCATACGCTACTATACTAGGCGCCTTAGTCTCCCCGCTATCACGCGGTAACGTAACCATTGCGTCAACTTCCGTCAAAGACAGCCCTGTCATCAATCCCAATTGGCTTACCGCCCAAGGGGACCAAGACGTTGCAGTGGCCTTGGTCAGACGCATGCGAGACATATGGAGTACTGCTGATGTGCAGTCTATCTTGGACGGTCCAGAATACTATCCAGGCACAACGGTTGCGAGTGACGATGATATTTTGAATTATATTCGCCAAAGCTTGATGACGGTCTGGCACTCATCTTGTACATGTAAGATGGGCACAACTGACGATCAATCTGCGGTGGTCGACAGCCAAGCCCGCGTTTATGGGGTTAAAGGGGTTCGTGTCGTTGATGCAAGCGCCTTCCCCTTCCTACCCCCAGGACACCCGCAGTCAACTGTTTATGCGTTAGCGGAGAAGATCGCAGACAACATCATCAAAGGTGGCAAATAGCACCCGTACGTGAAGCTTGACGTCAGTATGACTCATACGAAGTCGTTCAAAAAGTTCAGCGGATGAAAGCCATTGGAGGGCTTCGTTGAGCTCTCATTGGCAGAAATTTTTGCAGGACAGTTTGTTATCTACCACGAAAAGATGCTTTGATTCGTGTCCATAATATCGACGAGCTGGAGGCCCGAAACGGGCTCCAACATGTACGCTTCATTGGCTTCTACTTTGTTCCAGATTAATGGGGAAAAGATTAATTGTGCAAATTGTCTCCTCGTTTATGTGACAGGCCATTCTACCTAAATTGACCAAGTTCCCAATTTCGAACAGAACTGCCTTGCGATTGTCGGCGGCCGTGTCGGCGATCGAAATGTACACGCGATGGCAGAGGCTACGTGATTACGAGGGAAGAGTACTTCATCCAAGCATCTAAGTATCTCAAACGCATCGAAGAGGCCCCATGTGCTGTGTAATAATCAAGCCGTGCGGCGCCTTTTGCAGCGCCTGTATAGGTCTTTCCCAGAGCCACAAAACTTATTTTCAGTCAAGCCGCCTGCGAATATGTTTTCTTCAGCCAAAGCCGCAGCAATCTTCAACACCTCCATCCGCCCAGTTGACAAAAACCAAAGGCAAGCTGCCGACAAGGGGTTCAAGAGACTTAAAAGGAGAAATTGCTGCTTTCTGACTGGGATAGCTAGCCCACGGGATTCCTCGTTTCGAGAACGCCAGAACAGAGCCTTTCCGAGTTTTCGGTCTTCCCGCAACGTCTCATTTCAGCACGCGGGCCAGGAATCGACGAGTTTTCTTCCTGATTGAGCTGTTTCGCTCGTCCACGCCCTTGGCTGTCTGTTCCACTTCCACATGGCCGCGCGGGGCCGATTCTTTATCACTGCGCTCCCCTTCTTTGTCGCATTCTGTCTCTAAGCGTTGTTGCTCAGCGTCGATTTGAGCCGTATTATCATGCATAATTTGATGTGCAAACGATACGGTGTTCTTTGGACCAGACTCGTCAAGATGAAATTGGCCGTCCGCTTGTTGATTGTCCACGAAAAGATCCTTTACCCGCCCAGGCCCGATCAACCTCTCGTAAACGGCTAGCGTAGTGCCAAATTCTTTCTTGGAGCCAACCTTAATTGCATCGAGAAGTTGCAATGCAAAAGTCTGGCAGTTATTCGTGATGAGGTTATAGGCTGGCTGCTTTTCTCGAACAGACTGTATCACAGACTCCCCTGCGATGAGTCAGTGAGCGCTCGTGAAGGAGAGAAACGTGTATAAGCATGGAGAAGCAAGATCGGGCACGCACCAGCCCTCCTAACCGCGTCATCATTGAACTTTGTTTCTCCTACGCTGAATTTGTGCCATTCTTCGCGCTTTATTCTCTCATTTGTATATATAACGTCGAATTTTTCATCCTTATGATTGATGTAATCAGAGCCACCCACAGAAACGTTTTGTCCTGTCTTCAGAGGCTAAACTCACCATCCATAATTGATGGGCAAAGTCTCCAACAAGAACTGCCCAATGCTGTGTCGGGTCGGGATACTTGTGAATCTTCTCAGTAATCATCTTGCCCAGGCCTGTCTGCTCGGCAAACCATTTCCCTGCAAGGCCTCCGACAGGGTGCCAGCCAACCTCGACTGGTCGAGGAGCCCCATCGATCACCGGCTCAGAGACAGGCACCGCATTGGGCTGGCTGCCCAAGCCAATGGCGTGCTTCAAAGCGGCTTCTCCCTTGTTCAGATTTTTCTTGCTGAAGGTGTTCCAACATATCAGTCGCTATGATGTTGTGGTGATGCATGATCTTCGCAGCTTCATGGCATGCGATCGATGGTGAGTTGCAGCAACTCGTTTGGCGCTAGTCGGTCAGGGCCACGTACAGGAACTCACCGACCTTGGCGCCGACGCCCTCCTCCTTGTCCGACTTCTTGTCCACCTCTTCACCCATGTCACTGTACATTAACGCGACACTGTATTTGAAAAAGCCGTTGTTGCTTGCCATAAGATTGGCGAGTGTCCACCGGCAAGTGTTATTATGCTTAGCGGCTGCTAGTACACACCGCACGTAAGGCCGGGCGAGGCAAGTGGAGATTGAATCTGTCTGGTGATTCCTCTAGACATCGTTTTCTTAGAAAGGTGGGTCCCAGTAACAGTGCGGCCACTGCACACGGGGCATGGAAGGCATTCAAAATCCATTTACCCACAGTACCTAAGGTCTCCTCAGGTAGCAAATCAGTACTCAATCCTTCCCACCTGATTGTTTGCACACAGCACGTATCTTCTTCGAGACTCTTCAGAATTCTCCAATTCAGGGTCGGGGTTGCAGCACCATACTTTCTTTGTTGTCTTAGAAGCACGTCTATTGAGGCGAAACTGGACCGAGCGCATGTCCAAGCGTAGTACACCTGCCAACCGTCATGCGCACTCGGGAGAGTCGGTATACTAGCAGTATACCCAATTGTTCGTTCAAGTGCGTTTTCAAACGATCGTACAGAGTAGCTCCGGTATTTTACAGCCGGGGTGGGTTCATCACTCCGTGGGAAGAGAGTAGATAAGTAGGTCTGCCATAGAGTCAGTGCGTCCAGCTGTACGCCATGTATAGTGATAGATGGTTCTGAATCGAGGGCATGAGCCAGCAGTCAGTTGTAAGTATAGCGAGTGCAGCTGTTTTGGTCGCCAGCGTTTAGATTCCTGCTTCAAAGAGACGCTCACAGTCTGATTCCCTTGATCCGCTCAAAACCCAATGAGATGATCGAGGACTTCATTCTTTCGCTAGTATTGTACACATCGGGTGGTGCAATGGTGGCACTAATTGTGGGCGACTATATAATGCGAGCGCGCATTATCATGAGATATCACACTCGATTCCGGGGGTCAGCACACGGTAGCTGGATTCGACGTCAATTTGACGATGCATCGATCGTCATACGTCCACGAGCAGGCGATGCTGCGTCTTTGTCAACCTGGAATGATGCCAACTCCGAGTGTTGGACCCCACCGCTAGTGTACTATATGCGGGGTTCCCTGGGCGCGAGAAACCCCTGCTCCGCTTATCGATAACGGAAATTTCTTCTCGCACGGGCAGACCGATTGCCTCCACGACACACTGCTTCCCCCAGAAGCGGCGGTTGCGAAAAGGCCCGAAAGCATTTGCTGCGTTCATTCGTCATGGCTGCTCCCAAACATACACTGGTTGGAGAAGAGCCGAATCGCTCCAGCAAAAAACACAAGGTCCGCCATCAAGACGAGGTTACTGGGAAAACTCACGAGAGGGAGAATAGCAAAGACAAAAAGTACAAGACGGAGAAACAGAAGCGACAAAAGAAAGCAGAGGATGCTCGAAAGGAAAATTCCAAAGCAATTGACGCCGAGCTAGTCAATGAAGCAACAGACGACACCAAAGCTCAACGAAAAGCTGATAAGAAGGCAAACAAGGAGAAAGGGAGACTTGAGAAGCTACGGAGGCGACAAGCGATAAGGGCAACTGACGGGGTTGAAACGAAGACCTTGGATAGTCCAGATGAACGAAAAGAGGGAGAAGCTGAAGTTGACAAGATCAGGCATCAAAACGTCTCATCAGTCGCAGTCACCGAATTGAACACGACTTCATACGCCACGTACACCCAGACGATCAGCCTGTCCAGCGTCCCTCAAACAGAGATTGACGAATTCCTCTCAAAACATGAGATCAGGATCACGGACCCTCGCAGCAAAATGATGTCTCTGCGTCCTATAATCGATTTTCACCATCTGCCATCAACGAATCTGCTCGAGAAGACTCCGTCCCCTTTCGCCAGCTTCAAAACCCCGACTCCTATCCAGGCTGCGTCTTGGCCCTCTTCTTTATCTGGCAGGGACGTCGTGGGTGTCGCGGAAACAGGCTCTGGAAAAACGATGGCATTTGCGCTACCATGCGTGGAAGCTGTCTCTCGTGCCACCAAAAAGGGGATTAAGGCAGTGATTGTGTCTCCGACGCGTGAGCTGGCGATGCAAACACATGTTCAGCTTGCCTCGATTGCCGCTCTTGCCAGGTTGAAGACTGTATGTCTGTACGGCGGCGCATCGAAAGAGGAACAGAGAGCGCTTCTCAATCGTGGCTGCGACATAGTTGTTGCAACGCCAGGCCGCCTAAAAGATTTCATGTCTGATGGAACCGTGAGCCTCAGTGGCTGTGTGTTCGCGGTCTTAGATGAGGCTGACCGCATGCTTGACAAGGGGTTTGAAGATGATATCAAGCTAATATTGGGCGCTTGTCCAGATATTGCCCAGCGACAAACTCTCATGTTCACCGCAACGTGGCCTTTGTCTGTGCAAGACCTCGCATCAACTTTCATGAAGAATCCTGTGAAGGTCACAATTGGTGCAGGTGGTAGGGAGGTCGGAGACGGGTCTGTTGAATTACAGGCAAATTCGAGGATCACTCAGAAAGTAGAGGTTATAGATCCCAAGGATAAAGAGTTTCGCCTCCTACAGATCATCAAACATCATCAACAAGGCAACAAGAAGAACGACAGGATCTTGGTCTTTTGTCTTTACAAAAAGGAAGCTACTCGTATCGAAAGTTTGCTTAGTCGGAAAGGAATTCGCGTTGGTGGTATTCACGGCGATCTACGGCAAGAGCAGCGCACGCGGAGTCTAGAGGCGTTCAAGACCGGCCAGACACCTGTTCTGGTGGCTACAGATGTCGCGGCCCGAGGCCTTGACATTCCCGAGGTAAAACTGGTCATTAATGTTACGGTGAGTTCATGGTCTTTTGGATGCATGTGATAACAATGCGCTCACTTCAAGCACACAGTTTCCGTTGACTATCGAGGATTATGTGCACCGCATTGGACGAACTGGCCGCGCCGGCAATACCGGCATGGCCCACACACTTTTCACCCTCCAAGACAAGCCCCATTCCGGCTCGTGAGTTGAACAAAGCCCTAATTTCCTTACCTGCCTCATGGCTGACTCGGTATCGCTCCAGGCTAGTGAATATTCTCAAGGGGGCTAAACAAGAGGTTCCCGATGATCTGCTGAAATTTGGAACTACTGTGAAGAAGAAGACTCATGACATGTATGGATCTTTCTTCAAGGACGTTGACATGACACAAAAGGCAACCAAGATCACATTTGATTAAGTTTCTTGAGTGTTTCTTTACGCATATGTCCACTTTGGAGTATTTGTACATCAAAACACCAAGTCTGGCCTGGCCATAGAGCCCGTGACTCGAGAATGCCGCTCATGATAGCGTGAGTAGACAGCCTGCAGGAGGAATCGTCTCTCTAGTATGACACTGCATGCTCATTCAGTAGGGATTATAGCATTTCGAAGGCTATTTTGGGGAAACGAAAAGAGAGGGGAAATGGAGTAAAAGTAGAAGAGGAGGTTAGTCACGTACATTAGACAGATCATGGTGAATGCGAAGGCCGACAGCTTGGCCAGACTTTTGAAGTGAGCCGTTGCGCCTGTATCGACGGTAGCAAAGTTTCGTAATGCCCACGCGACAGAAAATGAAAGCACGATCGCATTTCCAGGCAGAATCGAAGTTGCGGATATATAGGAGTTGTTCCGTTTCAGGTATCTTTGTATGAAAGCTAAACTCCATATGATGCGACACAGCATGTTCACTATGTTGGCGATAACTAGACCCTGGGCCCCGAGTGATAGGAGCCGCATGAAGATGAAGGCGGCAGTGGCGAATATGATCGAAAAAAAGCCCATCCATATTGATTGCTGATGAAGTTCTCTCTCAGTGGCCACGGATGCAACGAATGACTCAGCCAGACCATTCATGGCGAGAAAGGGTATGTAGAAGCAGTAGACGCTCAAGACTTTATCGGCTCCAACGGCGTTCCATCGTGGGCCGGCTACGATAGCCAGGAGCGGCGAGGCTGCGAAAGGGCCAATGCTGATGACGATGGCTGAAAGTAATAAATAGAGTCTGGCCAATACCTGAAAATTCGTTTTTGCCTCCTCAATCTCTGAGCACACTCCAGCCGCAGCTCGTGATATCAGTGCGACAGGACCGGATCTTGTGGCCAACAATTTAGAGAAGTAATTGCGACTGCTTTCCTCAACGGGTTGGAAGAGTAGTCTTGCCAGTAGGCCGCCGTAGTTCGCGGCGAGGGCGTACGTGCCCTGGACCTCAGGTGTCGTCAGAAAAGATACAAGAAAAGAGTCGCCCTGAGTCAGAACATGCTTCACTACGCTTTGGACCATCATGCTCCTGGCAAGTCTCAACGTAGGTTTGTACAGGTAACCGCCGAGAAATACTTCTCCAAACTGAATGGGCTGCGGCAGAAGGGAAAAGCCAGCAGATGTAGCTGTGCCATGTCCTGAGACGATGTAGACCAGCGATAAGACAACTCCGAATGTCAGTTGACCGAGGGCAAAAGGCAACACACCAAGTGGCAGCTGCCTTTTCCAAGCCAGCACCGCAGAGGCTAGGATCATGAGACATCTTGAGAAGGTGGCAAGGGACTCGGCTGCGGCACGCGTGCCAAACTGAAGTTCTTTCTGCAGAAGCACAAAGCATGGCTCGGATAAGAGTTCGATCATGGCTGCTACCCCATAGATGTAGAGAGATGGTCGTAGGTAGGGTGTTTGGAGAAGCAATTCGTCTGCAAATGCGACGTAAATCCAGGCTAAGCCGACAGTGATACCGAGGCCGAGGACGATAGCGAGATACCCTAAGTTGATGATGGCTTGGCTCGATTGGGAGGCAACACATTGCTTGTCTGTGGCTGGCTCGTCTTTCGAGCCATCTATTTGGATATCCTGGCGTTGGATCGAGACACGTAGGCTCTCGCGAGCAAAGAAGAGAACGGAAACGTAGAATACTTCCAATTGCGCTGAGATACCCAGCAGCGATGCCGTCAGAAAACGGAGCAGGATCTGATTCGCGACAAAGGTGACAAGACGCGAAGTCAGCTGCATGAGGATGAGGAGCGATGCCCCTTGGACAGCGGAAGGCTTCGAGGCTTCTTTCTTATGTGATTCGCGAATGTCCGGTGTTGCGACATGGCTTGGGCCTTGGCGCTGGCCCATGGTGAAGCAAGCATTGGGTACAAGGCCGGCTACGCAGGAAAAATCCCCAAACGACTGAAGATTCCGCGCAAGTTGCACGCAGGTGCACTCCCTGTTCAGGCAGTCCAGAGCCTCTTGGGCACTTGACGCAGCTGATGAATGATAGCCTGTTTGTCCAGCGAACTGAGCCTCGTGAGCGGACTTTTCTAGCGATCGCTGATGTTGGCACAATGATTGGTTGTGGAGGCGCACTCGAATGTAGGGGAGACAAGTTGCAGGTGGGCTCGGCGCGGCACCCTCAGCTGCCTGCAGGAGATTGACTCACCAAACAAAGCAAAGCCGTTCTGAATATTAATGTTGAGTGTTCCCAGAACGACGATGGACTGCCCGGTAGTTATTTGCATCCGACAACGGATCCTGTCCACACGTGGCATCAACGCGTGCTTGGCTGTCAGAGCGTGACGACGTAATTCGACGTGCAACCCACATTGCTATGCAGGGTGCCGGGCTGGTTTTCGTCGGAACCCCAATAGTAAAGCCCGCCACGAGTCCTGCCAGGCTGGCCGTTTTTCTGGGGACAGCCTCAAGCCGCCGCCCGCATGATACAAAAAATGTACAAGATATGCCTATGGAAGTCAAGTAATTTTTATTTTCACATGCGTGCTTATTCCGTTTCCAATCGACACATTAAAAGGCATACATTGATTCGATGTAACTTGAGGCAGCCGAACTCAATTGCAATCAAGTCCCCCGTTTTGTATAGCACCGATTGGCCCAGTAGGAATCTTGCGAGACTGCCGCTCTCCAAAGCATTAGGCATTCGCATTAGACTTTGCACTTCCATCGCCTCGCCCTACTACGCCGAACACAAGCGGCCATGATTGCTCCGAGAAGAATAGAAGACGCCCCAAACATCTGCGCTCCAATGTATGACCCACCCTGCTGACGAATGATGGCTCCACATATCGCCGGTCCCGTCAAGTTCGCGAGGCTCACGAAGCTGAAAATCATCCCGACCCTAGTCCCCGTCTTCTCGGGTGTGGGCGTCATCGTTATCGCGACAGCAGGGAAAAGTGCCTGCAATGCTGCAGCCAGTATTCCATATACAACCGCGAATGCGAAGAGACCGGCCTCTGAGTCCACAGCTGCCCAGCAAAAAACGAGGACGCTAGCCATGAAACTCGAGGGGACCAACAGGTTCAGCATACCTGTCCATTTATCGGCGACAAGCGGCGGGAAGATTCGTCCAATGATACCGACGCCATTCAATACCATCACGAGATTGATAGGCGAGGCATCACCGCTTGGACCGATCTGATCGCGCGCAAAAGTTCCGAGATAGAAGAAGGCCAGATATAGGCCCCAGAAATTCAGAAACATGCTGAGCGAAAAGAAAATAAATGCCACATCGCTGAAAGCCGACCAGTCAACCCACCCAGCCATGTCAGACGGTGGTAGTCGCGGCCGGAATAGAACGAGACAAGGGGCGTAAGTGGCAAACATGATGAATGCCATTGCTCGAATCGTCCAAGGAAAGCCAATATCGTCGCGGAAGAGAAGCCAGTGTATTAGGATGGGGTAAACAAGCCCGCCCACTGCGGCACCAGCCGCTGACAAGCCTACTGCCAGTGCTCGTCGGGTATGAAAGTACTGCGACAGTACGGCGAGTGCTGGACAAAAGGTAAGGCCGTTTCCAATCCCGAGACACACTGCTTGGGCCAGAAATATCTGCCAGTATGTTGAACAGAGGGAGAGCATGAAGAGCGCAAACACTTGAAGAGATACTCCGCAAGTGAAGACAACTCTGAAGTAGCCTGCATCAGTGATTCGCCCCGCGATCACCCCGATTGAAAACAGAAAGAACACCTGCACGCTTCCAATCCATGCAACGGCCGATTCATCTTGACCCAGCGTTCGTGTGTAAAATTCTTGGAAGACCCCATAGCCATTCGCCACGCCCCAAGTGTTGAAAAACACAATGTGCATGAGCACAACGTGCAGCCAGGCAGTCGCACCAGAATCGACAGGATGCTTGGTCGGCGCCGCCTCGCCTGACATTGCGACTCGATGATGGTTATTCGGTGACTGAGCATCGGCGTCGAAAGAGCTGGTTGCCTGGGTAGATCTGTTGGCTGCTGCACCGCCATGCGGCAAAACGTTGGCCATTGGGGGCTTCGCATGCGGTTCACACCGATCTGAACAAGAAAATGCAAAAAAAAAATAAAAAAAAAAAGGGTCATTTATTGAAACACATTGGCAGACCCGATGAACGTAAACCTCCTTGAAAATACATGCAGACGATCGTTGCGCAGTCAGTGTTCTTTATAAGTGTCTTTGCCGCCTCAGGCTGTACGAGCCGCTCTTCCCGTCATTGCCGTTGATTCCGTCCTGCCCGGCAGCAAACTTTAGCCACAGCCAGGAGTCCACCTCGGATGCGATTCAATTATCGACTCCACTTACGTGGGACAGTTTCGCGGTTTACACCGACAAATGTCGCGAGCAGCGGTAGCTTTTCTTATTGTTGGGATATTTGCCGATTAGACTGTGTAAACAGCGACGATCGTCAAGGGTGACCGCGAGCCAGCTCACGGGCTATTCGTACTGATTTTCACTTCAGATCCTATCGGTGAATCAAACGAAGCCGTTTCATCGGCCTCGATCGGCATTCGCGAAGCAACGAAAATCTTGGGAAGACGATCAAGTGCGGCCCAGAGCAATGACGGCCTAAACGAGCCTGCCGACAGACGACGACCCGCAGCAGCCTCGGGGGCTATATCGTGGGTCTAGGGTACGACTCTACTTGACGCTTTCACGTGGTCTTCGTCTCAAACCTTGAAGTAGAGCCCTTGGCAGATACCGCTCAGTGCGAGCGAGCGGCCCGCCACATTCGATCCGTTCGATATGGGCTGAAGGCAATCGTGCAACTCTTTCATGCCTCCGAGTGACCATGTCATCGGCGGCAAAAGGCAGAAAAAGGTCCAAACTCGCGTGCCAGACATGTCGATACCTCAAGAGAAAATGCGACGGCGATCATCCGTGCGGGACATGTGTTCGATTTGACTATGAATGCGAATTCCAGGAGTTGAAGGCAGAGAGATCACGGAGGTCGCGCAATTCTAAGCCTCCAATGGCGCATGAAACGACGGCTTCTGCATCACAACGACGCGACGAAGACCTTGGATCTGCTGTCCCAGGAGCCGCCATGTCAGCAAGGGCAGCAATCTCATTGGAGGCGAATTCTGGCTCTGCGTTCGTGAGGAAACTCGCATCCCGACTCGACCCTGTGAAAATTCCACGGGGCCACACATTCTCCTGGAACGCTTTCCTAGGCTCCCGTCGTGTACCGGGCCATGTGCCTACTCTCGGGATCATCACCAACATGCTTTCGAAGACGCGAATGCAGGATCTGAGCGCAGTGTTTTTCGATCAAATACATCCAACATATGGTTTTGTTGACAAGCAAGAACTTTTACTCCAGATTGAGAGTCGCTGGTCCGCACCGGAATGTGGAGCTGCGTATGACGCTTTGTTATGTAGCATTGCAGCCCTGGGATGTTTATTCTCACAAGTCCATGCAGACAGTCTGGAGCAAGATTTACTCGAGACAGCCAGGGCTTTGCTGGGACAGACCATGTCCGAGGTTCCAGATGTAAGAACTATCACTGCTTCTTTACTTCGCGCTGTATATCTCCGTATCGCCGGGACTCATTATGAAGCCTGGATGGCAAGTTGCATGGTGATGCATATGATTGAAGCAGCGGGTGTCACTGCTGATGTTCACGCAAAGAGCACGTGGTCATCGAGCACAGACACAGCGCGAAGGCTGGTTCTCATCGCACAGCATCTCAACATCTGGATGTCCTTCGATATGGGTCTCACCAGAGTCGCTCTGAATAGCGCAGAGAATATACCAATGCCCCTTCCACGATCGGGTGACTTCACCCCAGAGATTACGGCTTTGCTGGCACTCTCTGTAGATCTAGATCCCGAAAGAAAACCCACCGCGGAGGAACTTGAGATCGCCCTGCACGCCCTGATGAGTCGTGTGCATTCTACTCCGCCAACCATTCTTGCTCAGTGCAACTTAGCCCTCTGTCTTTGCCGCAGACTGAGGTCTTTGGAGGCTGTTCTCACTGAAACAATACTTCAAGGAATTCTCACCCTCACAACCAACGGCGTTGCTGCAGCCCGATCAATCCTTGCCGCACGCGCGCCATGGCATCATATGGCATACGTTCCGTTCCAAATCGTATGCGTCCTGCTGGCCATTGACACTGTCAGTTCGATATCTCAATTGCGCGACGCAATGCAGTGCTTGAAAGATATATCACTTGTTTATGATACCCAAGCAACTCAGGAAGCCTTGTCAACAGCGCGCTCCCTCGTTCGTTTACATCAGAAGGGCAAAGAAATTTTCGCAGCTGCACTGGATGATGTCTTGAAAGATACTTCAGAGGCCTCCTCAGCAGAGCATGCAAATACGACATCGCTCACTTCTGGAACAGAGGAGCTGGCGAGTATATTTGCAGCAGACTTCCCAGGCTTGGGTGATTTTGACATGGAAACTCTTCTAAACCCAGACTTCTTCTGGAACGCTGGAAGCTATGGAATATCATGAAGTGTCTTCGGAGATGATTTGAAACTCTGCCGATGCAAATATATTTCGTACAAAAACAAAGCAGCCGTACTCTCCCCATTCGGGAAGACGAAGAGACGTTGTTTTGTCAGAGCAGAGTTTGGGCCTCGAAAAGTCTTCAGCAGCAGCCAGCTGCTGTGTCATACCAGATACGAGAATTCAAATGCAATGTGACAGCATATACCTCAGGACATGGAGATAATCAGACCGGCCACGTGGAGAACCAAAAATGAGCTATTCGGACGCACTTTGACCTGCTTGCCGCTCTAAGAGCGTCAATACGATCAGTCTGCACGTATTATAGCAGCTCAGCAATGGTGCTGATATTTGAGTTGTCTTACAAGACTGGGTACGAGCATACTTTCGATCCTGAGCCTCTAGAGCCGTCGGCCACTCGGGATCTCTTCTGCATAACAAAGCAGAGTCTTTGTGAAAGAAATTGCCCCACCATGAACTTACAGGTAGCTGATGTATGCATTGATCTCCTTGTGACGACCAGTCATTCGGAGATTTCGGTACCAGGCTTGTCACCGAAAAGAAGGCCGTTTGGTATGGCATCATGAATAGATGCCCACAGGATAGCCTCACTCATGCAAGTAGCCAACGACAAGGTACAAAGGACCCTGCATGTGGCCACCATGATCCCTCAAATGATCGATGCTGGGTATGGATCAACTCGGGCGGTTGACTGCTTTGTCTTTAGCTCGCAGTGTTTGTGAGGTCAATTAGCAATTTCTCAGTCTCAGCCAGCTTCCCACACTACAGTCCACACGATTTAGCCTCAACGCTGTTGGCAGTTCATACAATGCAGTCTCTGTCACCCTTTAACAGAAAGCTCCTCATTCTGACTTCATTGGACTTGGCGTTTTGTCTCAGCAATATGAGGTATCGCTTTGACCAGAATTGGATCAATTGTGCTTATATTCTTTACATGAACGTTGGAACCTCCATCGCGTCCAGCATCACAACATGGATCGCCAAAAAAAAAAGGGGTGAAACTCTTCAGTGCCAGTGATGGACTGGGGCGATCTGTGAAGGTCATTTGGTTTGCGATGGATGTACTAACCAATCAAGGCGATCTAAACGAAAATCAGATGCCCTCCTACATCTAATCATGACTTGGCCACTTCAGGGATTGACATGGCATGTTTTGGCGCTCGATCGAGGCAAGGGACAACAGGGAATAAGCCACGGCAAAGCATTGAATCTGCAGAGTGTACTTGAAACTGAAACGAGGGCCAACCTTTTTTTAAAATATAAGAGGCGTACAATTCCATCTCAAGCCAAGGATTTTCCTCGCGCGTGTGGACTTGAGGTAAGGATCCGTGACCGTCTCTTCAAAAGTCGATTCAAGCTCTTCAGATGTGCTAGACAGTGTGCCAAGCCATTGCCAAAGCCTGTCTGAGGTAAAAAGTAACCATAAGCCGCATATTTGATTATAAAAGCTAGCGACTTTATTACCAGAAGAAGCAATTAGACAGTGTGGACTTCAGAGAACTTGTTATATACTCCTGAAATCGTCTGATTCATCTGGGCGGCCAAGAGGAAATGTATCCGATCAGACAAATGTATTTCATCATACCTAAAATAGTCTTTAGTCACTTTCATCGGACAGAGACGGAGACGAACTCAGGAAACCTCTTGGAGTAGAATGATACTTACCACATATACCCACCTGGTGAACCCGCATTAACAACGCAACCCGGGACAAGACAATTTCGGTATGGTATGTCTGTGATGGCCGGAGCATCGAGATAGTATCTGGGATTCCTGATGATCTCCAGCAAGAAGGAACGGACGTCTATAATAGACACAGTTGAGCCAGGCCAGCGTTTCTTCGTGTGTAAAAAGTAGGGAACACCATAATTGATGATCGCGGCCAGGCCAGTGACATATTGGCGAACTCGGTCAATATAATCAGTTGCGTTATACCCGGCTGGGTTGTAAAAATGTCGAATATTCGAGGTACCAAATTGGCCAGGCTTGGCAATTATCGGAGCATAATCCAGTGAAGTCTGGCCCAATATAACGAATCGGCGGCCGCCAGAAGCCCATATTATGTCCATGTTACTAAAGATGCAATCGGCGACATCAGATATCACCTTGTTTCCATTTTCTTCAGCGCCAAGGAAGCCTTGAATCCCAAGATCAGTTGTTCCAAACCACATGGCATAGACAGTATTGAGCGGAGTACGATCTGGAAATATAAGGGTGTCGCTAGCCTCCTGCTGAAATGTCGGTAGCTGGTAATTATCACCATGTGGGAAAAGCTGGCCGCGGAAATAGGTCGTGACGATGGATGAATTACACATAGCGCCTCCAACAGCGTAATTGACAAGCTTTGCATCGTTCACTGAGGCCAGATACTGGGCCCAGTTGTAGCCACCAGAAAAAGTCGGGTAGAAATCGGGCCTAAACTGAGTGCCCGGGGGTGGGGGATGACCATTACGTTCAATGTAATATGCCCGTCCGATGTCAGTGAAGCTGTCTCCAAACGCGACGAGGTAAGAGAAGGGGCCGACGAGCGCCGCAGTCGAGGTCACTGTCAGCAGCAGAAGCAGCAGGTACAAGCCCAAAATGCTGGAATACATCATACATGAATTCTGCGGGATCTTCTTTGCAACGCAGTGGTGAGGTAAATACCAGAGAGAAATTGGAATCCATGTTTTATGTTCTACTTCTTGTCTTCTCTTTATACTTAGTATTGACTTTCTAATTACTTTTCAAAGGAGAGAGTAGCCGCAGTTTGGACAATCAGCATTTGTCGGGATATTTGTTGGGACGAGACCATTGGATCGTAACTTGTGCCACACAAGATTGCATACCTACTTCCTGGTAGGTGGGGCACGTTGGGCGTACATGCGGCACCTAAGTACCTAGTACGTACTAAGTACCTAGTAGATAAAAGCTCACTTACGTGTATTATCAATGTTGAAGAAGTCGGGGACATCTTCAAGCACACGCCGACAAGCGACAAGTATATAAGGCAGAAAAGCAAGAGACAAGAGAACCGTTTACGCTACGTGAAAATTTGAGCCACAATATGAAACTACTGAGAATAAATGGGCCGCAGTCGTTGCATGGGGCAAGTAAGCCATCAAAACAAGGGCGAATTTCCGCAATGTATCTGAAGATGTCTACTCCTACACGCATAGGCAATACAGTCATTGACGGGTTTTTGAAAGTGCGCCATTGTCAGGGTGTCAAGGCACGAGACATATCAGTAGCTCTCTTTGCAACCTGCTTGGAACAAAATGTCGCAGCATGCAGTAAGGGCTGGCCGATTGCGCAAAGTGAAGGTAATTGCCAAAGTAAACGATTGATATGCGTTGGGTTTCCAGGCGACACAGTGTGGGGAGAAGAGCCTGGTCACGGAAGTTTCTTCCCTCAGTGAGATAATTTACCGACCACCGAGCAACGTCGATCGCTATTTCATCGCCGGATTCCTTACTTCGCAGCCTCTTTAGGACCAATTTGAGTAGTCCTGCGCTGTCTTTTACGATGTTGAACAGTTAACTACACGCAGTTGATTGAGCTCGAGTGGCAGCCCCGAACAGCAATTTGCACGCATCAATTCCCCTTTATCACTTTGACCAATCCCTATTCCTTGCATAATGACAACGCTGCCGCGGCAAACGACAGCTGCAGTTCAATGTAGAGTACGCATTGTATTGCATTACTTTACGTGTCTAAGACGGCGGGATGCAAAGGCAGGCGCGCAGCCTCCACAAGGTAACGGTCAAGATGCCATCCTTCGGGATTTTGGATCAAGGTCTGCCAACGCTGAACAACATCACTTGTGAGACGGGATGTAGAGTGAAACGCCTTTGGAGACCATAATGGAGACTATAAGCCGATGCCAGCCTAGTATTAGCGTGCTGGAGCGGGATCATGTCACTTCATTAGTGCGTAGGGGACTTCAGGACACATCTACCGATCGTATCACCACATCAAAGCTCGTGGAAGGCCCTTTATTTCAGAGTATTATGTTCATTAAAGGTGTGTAAATACTCAGACTACAGGTAAAGGTGGAAAGGATTCGTCGTTAGGAAGTCAAGGATCGGGTCGTAGAATAAGATTGTGGAGATATTATAAGAGGTGCGTTAGGCCGGATACACTAACAGGGCCTTTTGTGCTAGCGATAGGTATGAAACGCGTGGTTAGCCTTGCATGTGATTAGCGGTGGGGTGTTCTTTAGAATATGCTCATGTTTGCTTCCACCTTGTGATGCTAAGAATTGTCGCACCTTATTGCAGTAAGCCGTTATCCTTTGAGTAGGAGTACTGACTTAGAATAACCTTAGTTTCTATGAGTCTGTATCTTTCCCCAATAAAGCCCTCGGAAATACCTTCAATGTCTAGACTATCTGTGCTTGTCCAACACATCAACCATCCAGTTTACACCTTCTTTACCTTCTCTGAGGCCATATTGGAACAAGAGAGGAAAGCAATGCATCTGCCCCTGCCAAGATAGCCATTGTCCACTTACACCATCCTTCTGACATTTGTTTTTAAATACAATAGCTTCAGGCTCCAAGACATCACACGAACCAATAATACCATGAACGCTGATGTTGTGCTTGACTAGACAGCTCAAATCCGCTTGAATGGGTGAGACTCGGGGATCTAGAAAGCTCCAATCTCCCTGTGCTTGTCCTTTGTCATAATCCCTGTGCTCCGCATCGAGAGGAAATGGACACCATGCTCTAGCGCTTTGATTAATAGACCTGTGTGTGTGTAGTGGGTCGTATCTTTCAGCCTCCTTTATTTCTCTTAGTTCATGCCGAAGGTCCGTCGTTGGGCTTATAACCATAATAGCAACAGGTGGCTTAATGGGTTCAGGCTTGAGCAGCCTCAATTCCCAAGTAGTAATGCAGAGAGCGATGTTCCCGCCTGAACTGTCGCCGGCGACGATGACCTTCTGGCCAGCTTTGGAAGCTTCAGCTAATAAGACTTTATAAACCCTTCCAATCTGTGGAAAAGCAATCGAGACAGGCGCTGCAGGAGCCAGAGGACACGATACAATCACCACACGCGTATCGTGTAATCGACGGACAAGCTCAGCGCATAAAGCCCAATGGTGTTCACTCGGCGGCATCTGCCACCCTCCACCGGCAAAATATATGATGAGTCGGCGAGTTCCACTGTGAGAGGTGCTCTGCGTCTGGAAGCATGGCTTCCTTTCAAGCTCGTAGGTCCAAACCCCTTCCACCCTCCTTTCTGTGACTTCGCAATATCTGCGCGATCGTTTCGTTGCCGTTAAGCGTGTCGCTCCCTCGGGCAGCGCTTTAGGTGTCACGAGGCGAGGTCTCAATGGTCGTAGTGCAATGTTGAGGGTTATCGTTAGAAAGCTGCGAGTATCTCGCTCTTGAACGGTGAAATTGATGATTTGTGTGGTATCTGCTGGGCTGCTATGCTTTCCAAAACGATCTTGCACCACAGCATGATCCATAACACGGATACAGACCGTAGACTAGGAACTCAACGTTGAGCGCGAAAGGATAATCTCGAGTCGCTTATTTTCTCAGAAACTTGGCTGTTGCTTGATTTTCCCTTGCTGGCAGAACTGGTGACTGTGCGGTAAGCACGCCCACGGCTGACGTGAGTCAATGATGTCATTTTGTGAGCACTAAGCTTCTTATCCCACTCGACGTCATTGATGAGCAAACTGCTTGTCGGATAAATTGTGCCTTTTTTTATTCACCTATTTAGATTGAAGTCATGAGTTTTTGATTTTACCACCTCATTTGCTCCAAGATGTCTATTCCCTTGGATTTGGCGCCGGAGGTCATGTCCTGTCTCGTAGCGGCCACTTAGCACGTGTACTAACAGCGAAGAAGTTTTGCAGCATCTGCAATCGTCTAGATTGCGATTTTGACGCTATCAGCTCTCTGCTCGACAAAGACGTTTCGTTTCGAGATAAGCTCACGGCCGTGATATCAACGTATGTAGATCAGCCTCGAACAGCGTCTGCTCCCGAGCCCGAGCCTGAACAGACACAAGCCGTGACGGCCATACCTCCTTCTAAGTGCGATAGTGAGGCAGGCTCTGGATCGAATGGAAATGTGCCAAGCCGCTTGCCAGCTGCGTCCGCCGAAGCCAATCTACAATCTTTTGCAGGTACGTCGCCAAAGCGCAGATTTGTAGAGACTTATAGCGGTAGCGCTCCGACTAAGCGTGTGAAAGACAGCAGAGGTGGACGAATCCCAACGATCGTAGCCAAGATGGAGAAAATTGGTAGCCCAGAGATTCTCGAGCGCCTGTGGGCCAGCTGTAGGGCATCGAGGGCTCAAGCCCAGAGCATTGCCGGTGGCACGCGACAGATGCTTACTGTCGAAGCGGAACGTGACATGACGGCCTATCTGTTTTGAAGCGACTTGGTTCACTCGAGGGGCAAGCGGCCGAAGCGAGTTCATGCATTTGACTTTTCCATTGCTGTCAAGCGCTTCCGTCATGTTCAGATAATGCATTCATATAACCGGGCGAGAGGCCTGAACGAGACGGTGGTTAGGGGGGCAGAACGAGGTAACGCCTCCCGGTCGTTGGTTGATCAATTTGCTGAGAGGCTTTTCCCCAGCGACTCAACCGCAGTGAAGCTGGCCGGTCGAGGAGGCGCGAAACTGGAGAGGCAGCCGCTGAAGAGCGTTTTCTTAGGGTGGCTGACCCTCGGGAATAGGCTAACCACACTTGTTACTAATTACGGGTGCGGGGTCCTTCTATTCGTGCTTTCGGCCGCTCCAAGACCGTAACGCTAAAGTTTTTGCCAAACGGTCTGCGACTAGCATCAGAGGGGGGTAGTAAGGTCAAATCTTAACCGTGATATACTATATGCTGGCGTATTCCACTGTGGTACATTGGCCGATGGCGGCCTAGGTCAATGGAAGGCGCACCTTGGGTCTGGAAGATGGATGCTTACTGTGATTAAGCCGCTACACATCACCAGGTCCGCTGTAGCGGTAGCCGTGCATGATGCGCTTGGCGCTGACAGAAGACTTTGTGATCATGATATTGAGGAGGTGTCGGCCGTCCCCCTAGCCGTAGCCAGTGGCTATGTTGGCCATCGAAGCTGTTATCAATAGAATATACTGATCGATCCTTCTTGTGAATTATGTCGAATCGTCGGAGCGCCTAATACTAGCGCGGAATCTTTCACCCCTCTACACACTCAATGATCAAAAGTGTGGTAATGTTGGCGCCACCAAGGGCCCGGATCTCGAACTTGAGGAATCAGCCTTCTCCAAGAAGTGGGAAGAAATGGTTGAACATTCAGACATATTCATGTCCTCTACCATTTGTTCATGAGAGCTTTGGGCAGAAGAAAAAGTCACATGATTCCTTGGACCTTCTTGAGAGCCTCGCACTGCATCGAGCTTACGTCGTAACTACAGCTGGAATCCATCGTGCATCGAACAGACGTAGAGGCTCCTAGGGGGCGGGATGCTCTGACGCACTCCCCAGTATCCTATTTCATATGCAAGCCCATAGCCGCACTACTGCTTCTGGTCTCGTCCATTTGATGGAGGACGAATCGGGGCTGAAAGATTTGTGTTCGTCCTCAGCTGTACTACAATACGTTTGGGCGTGAAAGTTACACGCCCTCGGTCAAATTCCGAGCAACAAACAGACAGCAAAGAGGGAGGGCTACCCCTGAGCCCGAAGAGTCTTGCACTTTGTGTCTGAGATTGACAATGTGAACATGAGCCGCATCTTTCTGGAGCCGTTTCTATATAGTTACTGGCTGCTGGAGTGCCGATTGAACTACAAGTTTCCCCTTGTATTTGTGCAGATGTAATTAGCTTAAGATTCCAGAATGCGATCATCCGTCGTACTAAAGCTGGGGACCCTTTCCCTCCTACTTTGCATTGTCTATTATTATGAAGGGGTTAAACGTCTTTGGAATTTTGTGAGTTGGCTACAATCTTAGCCCAAAAGCTTCCATTTCGCCTACTGTTCTAACTCTGCGTATTAGGACCGTGGTTCTAGTATTTAAATTGTCTTGAACTCATCGAGCACTGTATAGCAGTACGTATGAGCGGAGTGAAAATAGTTGCTCGGCCAGATTCGTTCACCAGCGCCTTGACCGAGCCAAACGGGAGCAGGTTAGATCTGTGGCGGAGGACGGCACGATGTGAACCGTCGGCGGCGATGATGTTGCCGAGTGAGTCTGCAAGTTTTTCGTGGATTACGATTCATCATGTCACGGATCAGCAGATACTGCAATTCAGCGAGACTCGGTGCCATGTTTATGGAAAGAAAATCGGTACACCGCGTTTGTGCGTGTTTGCGATGGCTTGCGATGGCCTTCCCCATACGTGGCTAAACGTATGTCCAACTCGGTGTTAGTGACGCTATACACTTAGCAATCAAATATAGCACATATAGTCTCCAGAGTCGCTTACCCACGACACTTCCTTATTCGTCCGTAAAACAAGACGCCGATTCGCACCAATTCTATCTCATTGCCAGTGAAGATCGCAAATTGTCGCATCCTGCGCAATGGCTGGTGATCCCCACCAAGGACTATCTAGGCATTTCATAGGCCATATGTTTTCATTAACACCCTAAAAGAAGAGTCTGCTAGAAGCTGAGAAGCAGTAAACCGATCCCGAGGTACATAAGAAAACCCCTTCTGTAAGACTCGGAGCGCATGCTGTCGCTCCACAATACCAATATCAGGACGATTCTTGGCAAGCCTGTTTTCTAGGGATACCTCAGACCGTGGTTGTCTTTGAGGATCATACCAAGACTCCTGACAGCTGCCACTAGCAATGTAAGACCCTTTCCAGGATTCTGGAAAGGCTCCGAAGGTATCAACTATATAGTCGACAATAAAAGCAGTCCCGGGACCGCAAACCAGAGGTCTGCCAATATAAAGCTCTGCAAAGATGCAAAAGAAGCTCCACATGTCGCTAGCGAAAGTCGGCACTTCACCGTGAAATCGTTCCGGGGCGCAGAAGGCAATGGGGGTTTGCACTGTTGATGTCACTTGAGTGCCAGCTTTGATGGTTAGACCAAAGTCGCCGAGACAAACCGCATCCCCCACGATATTGTCGCGAGGTCTGATTGGCATCACAAGTTCAGCCTTCTTCCACAATTCGTGGGATCCAGGCAAAATCATTTTCCGTGGTCGACCAAGGTGTTTATATTTAGCAGTTGTCGTGCTACCCTTGTCAAAGGGGCGAAGACTGTACAGAGCATTTCCCGTGTTCAAGTCTATAGAACGTGTCAGACTGTGAATCTGGGCGCATTAGTACGGTGTACGCTTTACGAACCTCGATGTATGAATCCAGCATCATGTAGACACTTCAAGCTATGCAACAACTGCTTGAGGGCAGACATACGGGCTGCGAACGGTGTATGACAAGCATATTCCCGGAAATTCGGGCCTTGTACTGGAAAGACGAGAACTCGGTGCTTGCCGTGCGGACCACCTAGAAGGAAGGTGTTGCGGTATAGCAGGAGAATTGGCGAATATCCAACAGCGGTAATGATTTCGTTTTGGATGGAGTACTCATGCTCTCCTGACTCCCCCGGCTTGATGATTTTCAGAGCGACATCTACCTCATTGACCGTGTCATGTGCCATCCAGACTGTCGAAAAGCCGCCATGGCCCAGTTTGTGCTCAACACGATATCGGTTGGCAAGAACGTCTCCGATGCAGATTGGATAGTAAACACCCTGAATGTATCTGCGCGGGTTTTCGGCCACTTCTTCAATGTCACATTCATCTTCAGAGTCAACCACGTCACCCCTGTCATCGATAATGCCATCCACACTACTTAGCAATGCTGTCGCTGTCGCTAACATGATGTTAGAATAAAATTGCGCTCTCTGTGTCTCGTGTGAAGTGCTTCTAACAGAGGCCGATTACTGAGTTGGGGAGTGAGAATGAGTCGTATCTTTCGGCGGCGATCAGAGTTGTGTTTGCGCGGTTGGGGTGGAGCGTTGCTTATTAAGTTTAGCGGGATTCCGCGAGTTTAAAAGTCACGGGACTCCGCGAACGTAGGCGTGTTACGAACTAACGACCTACGGTTATAAGAATAGGCCTAGCCCTAAATAGGACTAATCCCTAA